>CM051376.1:18092517-18103261 GCA_028015245.1 Cardamine occulta | reverse complement strand
AAAGACAAGATGCTCATACATGCCCTCTGCAGCGGCTAGTTGTTACCGTTGTCTTTAAATTTAAGTTTTATTCTTTCATCTTTTAATGATTGAAGTGAGAGTTTTATATGAGAGAAAAAGCTTAGGTGGATATAAAATCAAAATGAATTCACACCTTTTGGGATGAATATTCAATACATTTTAATATTTTCTTGCAGAGAACAAACTCATTAGCAAAATTATACAACGCGTCATAACAAAGTTCTTAATTAACATAAAAATAATATGACAAAATAATTTATTATTAACATAAATTACTCACCAAAATTTGGAATTGACTAAATAAGTAATATTTTGACCTGAAATGTATAATTAATATTTTCAAACTCTTAATACCCAAAAACATTTGATTAACATTTTTTTCTTATAAAACATTGACTATATTGTTGACAAAGTGATAGTAAAACCTTTGGATATAAATACATTTGAATTAATGTTTGGCTGTTAAACTGTAGTTTTTGATTGGACTGCATTGCTATAGCTGAGATACCATTACTGCATTTTTTCAAAATTTCTCGACAACGTCTGAAATGTTTTTATATGGTGATACTCAACAGTTTTTTAATGGTAAAGTATATACACATTTATCATTGTGTCTTGTAGTTGTATATAACAAACTCATTAGAAAAATTAATTAACACGCCAAAATAACTTATTAATAACATAAATTGCACACCAAAAATTTTGAATTGACTAAAAGCAAAATTGTTGGACCCGAAAGATTAACTCTCTATCCATTACATGAAAAAATTGAATCACTTCTTCTCCTTTATAATTTTTATATTATTAATTTTGTTGAAAACAATACTTAAAATTTGGATATAAATACATTTATTCAATATTCCGTTTTGAGACTGTCACTTTCAAATAAGTCGCATCTCCCATCACGAACACTTTCGTGTATGAAAAAGTAATAGCGAGAAACACGACCACCATAGGTATTACTCGAGGATAGAGCTCCTCTTTCAAATTTGTAATAAAAATATTGTACTACCTGGATTTTCTTTTGCGAAGGAGATCCTTTTACTTCTTAAACTTATCCAAGCTCCTATCCTTCAAAATTTGTTATATACTTCCTCTGTTCTTTATTAATACTATTTATAGGAAAAAAAATTGTTTCAAAAAGTTACAATGTTTCTATTTTCAATGCATTTTTATCAGCTAGGTTGATGATAAATTGTAAATTTCAAGAAAATAATGGAATATTATTGGTTCAAATTTATAGTAAATTTTATTCACAAAAAATGATGCAACTTTAATATGTTTTATTAAATGTGTGAAAATCCTAGAAATAGGATTAATAAAAAACAGAATTATATTTTAAGTATAATTTCAAATTTGCCATTATTCAAACTGCTGAAGATAATAGTTTTGATTCATAATGACAATATTATAATTTTTTTTGAATGAGATGATTATATTGCATAGATTTCTTTTTACGAATAAAATCCTTCACTTATTAGATCTATCTGGCATTCTGTCCTTCAAAATCATATTCGAAGTCTGTTATATTTTTTAAAGTATAATTTTAAAGCCACGATTATTCACAACTTCAGAGATAACAATTTTGATTCGAATAAAAACATTGTAATTTGTTAGTTAGAAAATTGTAAGACCTAGATTTTTTTTCCCAATGATGAGGCCGATTGGTAAGGACTTTGAGAATAGACTTTACTTTAGGTTTTTGGTGTAAGAACTTTTGCTCAGGAACTCTGACTGTATAAACTATAAAATGTTTTGTTAAAGTATGATTAAAGTATGATTGGTAACAAAAACTATAGAAGTTGTGGCTGTTATTTTTATTATATACCGTATTTTTTACAACTATAAATTATGCAAAAAATGAATTAATGTGGCAATATAGTGAAAAATAAAAAAAATATTTAATTCATATAAAGATCTGGTTTAGTTTTTGGATTGAGGAACCATCACCCCGACACAAATTGATGAAGCTACGATGGTCGTTGATGCAATTTTTTTATGAAAAATAGATCTCAAAATAACAAAAATAAAAAAGGTTATTATTAATTAATTAAAATTAATTTTTTAATAAAATAAACATACATTGAGAAAAAAGTTTTTCAATTATTATGGGGAAGAAGAAAGAGAAAAGTACCAGATTTTCTTTTAGTAAAAACAAAAAACTGAACCGAACTGAACTAGAAATGACAAACTACCGAATGGATTCTAGACTCGTAGATCCAAAAATACAAACTCGAACCCTAACCAAAAACCAAATGGGTAACCGAGATTATCCAAAATATAATTATATACCCAAAAATATATTTTTAGACTTAATATCATCTAATTACCCAAAATTACAATTATAAATCCAAAGAATCAATAATTTTTGGACTGAACTAACCAGAATACCAAAATAACCAAAATATCTGAAATGTTTTAGTTATATTTGTAAAAAATTTCACCATTTTTTTAGTTTTTCCAAGATTTTGGGTATCCGAATCCATCTGAACCCGGATGAAACTAAACCAAAATTCTAAAATACCCAAAGTGATTCTAAACCCTAGAACCAAAAATACCCAAAAAATCTCAAAAAACATTAATCTGGACGCTAACAAAACCCAACACCAAGCCCTAACCGATTTGATGAAGTCGACTGTAAAACCGACCATAACCTAATTAAAACTCAACCGACCCGACCCACTAAGTTGACTCAAATTTTATTTGGATGAAGGTGATAAAATCTTATTATTTCACATGGCATGAAATAATAAGATTTTTAAATTAATGCTTAAATTCAGAAGTCTCGTAAGCAGAGAAAATCACATGAAAATACATGCAAAACGAATTTTAAGGCAAAAAACAAGGATTAGGGGTTAGGGGAGGGGACAGGGCGTGAGGAATCTCACACTCAAAATGTATCTTCGCAGTGAACTTATGGTTATTTGTCTACATTAGGACATAATATATATATCTTTCAAAGAATCTTGAGTGTATTTCATGTCCTTATTTAAACATGTTGGATTGCCTCATTCTTGTTTTTTCAGCCTATAAAAGTTGTTTTGCATGTAATTTCATGTGATTAACTTTATCATCTACGAGCCTTCCAACTTTAAGCATTAATTTTGTTATTTTTATCAATAAGGGTGAATATGCATGTATTAATCCCACAAGACATCATGTCGAGATCATGTCAAGAATGGGGATATGATGGTACATTGTCTGTTCACAAATAAATGGGGCAACTGGGGTGATATATCTTTAGTAAACCTAGATTATGTTAGGGCGGATTATCCATCTTTTCCACCATTGATCTCCCAATCAATGAGCCAAAGAGGAGACATGGGACTTTCTACATTAGTCATACCAAAAATCCAAATGTGATGGTGCAATGTGTATTATGACCATAATAACTTGAAGTTCCCTCGCGTCATGCTTTTTGAAATGGAGAAAATATATGTTTTAGAACAGCCTTGTTTTTCGTTGAAATAAAACATGACGTGAGGGAATTTCAATTTATTGTGGTCATTAACACACATACTGCTCCACCACATCTGGATCATTGTATTGAGTAATGTATAAAACCACATTTCTCTCTTTGACTCATCGATTTGGGAATTCAATGGAGGGAGAGATGGATAATCCACCCTAAACTTTTATGGATTTACTAGAGATATGTCATCTCAGTTACCACATATCTATGTGAACAAATAAAGATGTACCATCATATCCTTATTCATTGATATGATCTATGCTTGATGTCGTTGCCTTCTACTAGCAAAGTGGTTATGCATTTTCATTATAGTTTCCAAGTCTTATCAATCACACCCAACTCAAAATTAATTTTTTTCTGAATATAATTTCTACATAGCATTCCTCATCTAACTGAGAATCGAATGTCAAAACTTGGAAAAGTCCTTAATTTGGAGTCTAAACAATTAAGGTTTTGGTTCCTGAACAAAAAACTCATGCTTAGCCTCCAACTTAAGTCTGTCTAAGTTTCAGCCTCTGATTCTTACTCGCATGAGACACTCTTTTTTGGTTATAAGTTTTATGTTTTTTCTCTGTTATAAGATTTTTGGTTATAAATTCATGACATTTCTAGTTAAGTGGTCGTGTTTTTTAGTTATAGTCTTTTTTAGTTTTATGACAATTCTAGGTTTTTTTTGTGAATATATTATTTGCGTATAGCTTCAATTATCCATTTTGCTCTCGCTGGATACTAAAAAGAAAAGCAAAAAGTTTAAAGAATATGATCAGAAACTTTTCTTTTTTTTACTCACATTGATAGATCTATTATGAAAACTTTGGTTGAAAAAAAACTAAATAGTACTATACTAACTAAATCTCAAGATAGTTAGATGCTGTCAATAATTTCTATGAGTACTCATAAAGCATAACAATCTTTTAACTTAATGAGAGATGAGAGATAGAGGAAGACCTTTGTATAGATTGAGAATTCCTTTGGATCAACCTGCAAATTTTTAATAGAAGCCATTAATGAAACCTGCAAATATTAGATTACAGCAATAATAGAATACAGTGAGGAATCCGACACGGTTAAATTAGAACATGAAACTCACACTCAAAATGTTTTTATGGACATCCTATCTTGGCAGTGAACTTTTGTTGATTTGTCTACATAGGACATAATATCTTTCAAAGAATCGTGAGAGTATTTCATGTCCTTATTTAAACATACTGGATTGCCTTTCCCCTCATTCTTTTTTTTCCTCATAGGTTATCCTTTTAAGCCGAGATCATGTCAATGAATGGGGAATATGATGGTCCTTGTCTGTTCACATATAAATGGGGTAACTAGGGTGATATATCTTTAGTTAACCCGGATTATCCATCTTTTCCCCGTTGAATATCCAAATCGATGTGCCAAAGAGGAGACATGGGACTTTCTACATTAGTCATACCAAAAAATCCAAATGTGGTGGTGTAATGTGTTTTATGACGATCATAACTTGAAATGACCTCCCGTCATGCTTATTGAAATGGAGAAAAAATATGTTTTAGAAGAACCTTGTTCTCCTTCGCAAAAAAAAACATGACGCGAGAGAATTTCAAGTTATTATGGTCATTAACACACATACTGCTCCATCACATGTGGATCTTTGTATTGACTATTGAGTACTGTATAAAATACCCATTTCTCCTCTTTGACACATCCATTTGGGAAATCAATGGAGGGAGAGATGGATAATCAACCCCTAAAACTAATCTGGGTTTACTAGAGATTTATCACCTCAGTTACCCCATTTCTATGTGAACAGACAAAGACGTACCATCATACCCCTATTCATTAATATGATCTAGGCTTGATCTTTACCTTCTACTACCAAAGTGGTTATGCATTTTTCATTATAGTTTCCAAGTCTTGTCAATCACCCGACTCATTTTTAAAATTTTCTGAATATAATTTCTACATAGCGTTTTCTCATTCTATGAGACTCGGATGTCAAAACTTCGACAAATGCTTAATTTGGAGTCTAAACAAATTAAGGTTTTGGTTCCTGAACAAAAGAACTCATGCTTAGCCTCCAACTTAAATCTGTCTAAGTTTCAGCCTCTGATTCTTACTAGCATGAGACACTTTTTTGGTTATAAGTTTTATGTTTATTCTCTGGTATAAGATTTTTGGTTATAATTTCATGACAATTCTAGTTAAGTCATCGATCGTGGTTTTTCGATTATAGTATTTTTTTAGTTTCATGAGAATTATAGGTTTTTGTTAATTAATTATTTGCATATCGCTTCAATTATCTATTGTGCTCTCGCTAGATACCAAAAGAACAGAAAAAAGTTAAAAGAATTTTATCAGAAAAATGGCTTTTATCGTTTCATTTAAATCTTTTCTTACTTTTTACTCACATTGATAGATCTATTATGAATCCTTTGGTTGAAAAAAATCTAAATACTACTATAATAACTAAATCTCAAGATAGTTAGATGCTGTCAATAATAATCTTTTACCTTAATGAGAGATGAGAGATAGAGGAAGAACTTTGTATAGATTGAGAATTCCTTCGGATCAACCTGCAAATTTTTAATGGAAGCCATTAATGCAACCTTCAAATATTAGATTACAGTAAGAATAGAATTACACGAGAAGTTTTGTATGCAGTTTGATTCGTTATATGTTGAATCTCGAATTCAGCTGATTACCTGTACGTAGAAGAATATGTCATTAGGTTTCATTACACCTAATCCACTGATGCTTCCAGTTGTGCTTTGATGTCCATTCCTTGACATTGTGTTCTAATAAACCTTAAAGCTGCAAGAAAAGAGTGAATGAATGATCATTTTGGCATTTTGAAGTGTTTCATAGAGTGAATGAAAGAAAATAAGATCTTAATCTCTACCATGCTTTCATTGCTTCGTGAGATCTCGCCTTGGCAAAGATGATCAGAACACCTCCGCGTAGAACACATCGGGCTGGTATGATATCGTCAATTCATCGCGAGTGTGTCGTGAGATTGTCGATGCAGATCTCACAACTCGTGAGCCTTGGCAAAATATCAGAAGACGAGGTGCTCATACATCAGCCATCTGCAGTGGCTGTGAGAAGGTGGTGGCTGTGTTGTCTTAGTTTCTAGGGTTTTTTTATTTTTTACGGATTTGGAGTATTTATATGTGTGATAGACATATTTTCTCTTGTTGCTGCGATATGAAATTTAGTACACCTTTTTTTGGCAAAAGTGTAAACCTATAATATTATTTCCAGTAAAGTGATATAATTATGAAAGTTCACACTTTTTGGGGGCAAAATATTCAACATATTTTAATATCTTATCTTATATATAATTTGTTTATAAGCAAAATGAATCAACGAGCCAAAATAAATTTTTTTGACATACAAAAATAATTCGCCAAAATTTTGAATTGACTAAATAACAAAATATGCTGACCTAAAATTTATAAAATTTTCTACTCATTACCTAAAAACATTGATTTTAGCTTTTTTTCTTTAAAATATTAAAATTATTCTGCTCACAAAATAATACTATAAAATTTGGATATATATACATTTAACTTAAATTTTGGTTGTTCAATTGCAATCTCTGATTGATTCTATTGTTAAAGGTGAGAAATCAAAATTTTCACAATAAAATCTTGTGACACCTGTCTCCTTTAACACTCCATTATTCTGTACCAAAAGCTCGGTCATTAGTTGAACATTATGTAAACTCAGTTCATTTTTTCATGCATTTTTCCAGCGTTACCGATTTTTGACTTAAAAGTAACTGCTCCTCTCCTACTATTCGGGTTTATTCGTCTCATTACCACTTCAGATTACCACGTGAAAAAAAACATTTTTTTGTTTCAGCTCTGTTATGCCTTAAATACTTCTCTTAACATTGTTGGTTATTAACCTACGTTACGGAATATGGAGAACACTAGAATGTCTTTCTCACATCACATCATTTATTGAATTGAATATAATGAATAATCAAAAATTTCCACCCTATATATTTCCCTCATTAGGGTCCCATACATCGAGTCGGGTACTCTGAGTTAGAAACATCCAACCAAAAGACTATGTATTTTGTTCCAAGATCAGCATATTTATTCTCATCAACAAAAAAGCTGAGCAGAAGAAATGGACTTTGCATTCGTGAACTTCTTTCTTGCTTCATTCGATTCTTCAACCTAGTATAAGCAAATTAGTTAGAAGGTTATTGTATTTATTTTGGAGTTTCAGTAATTAAAACTTAAGTTGGGTAACGATGCACGAGAAATCAAAGTTATTGGATATTGTTACTGTAAACTACACTCAAGAAAATTAAAACTTGAGTTGGTTATAAGTAGTTGTTTATTTGGTTATAATTTCATGTCACTAAGTGATTATGTTTTCTTCGTTATATTTTTTTGATTATAAACTATTTTCTCATAGTACTACGATTCTTTTTTTTCTTTTTGGTTATGGATTTTTTTTTGTTATGATTTCATGTCACTTCTAACTAACTAGTTATGTTTTTTTTCGTATAATTTTTTTGTTGTCATTCTTTTCGTTATAAACCTCAATTCTTATCATTCAATACTATCACAAAATAGTACCTCTGATTTTTGGATATGGTTGGTGAGGTGCTAGCATGTGCTGTTGAACCAAAAAACCCCACAAGAGGGAAAACAAAAGCCCAAAAGATAAAGTAATCGTAAGGACTTAATTATAAACCTGTTGAACCAAAACACTCTCACGACCAATCGAAAAGAGCATGTAGACAATGGAGCTTAGCCAAAAGGAAGAGAGCTCAAAAGAACTAAACTATTAGACTGCATCCAGAAGACATGAAAGCTCGAAGAACGTGGTAAACCGAGTAGAACCAGCAACAACACCAGCAGAACCAAACACATGAGTGAAAGAAAAAAACATATCATAGAACCTAAAACCAACACGACCACTCCTAGGAACCAATGCACACGAGAAGACCCTATGTTCAAGGAGAAGTTTAGAAAACCGACTGGGGATACACCAAATAAGACCCTCAAACTCTTACATGTGGACACTCTTGAACCAACCCTCAACCATCACACACGTCAACTACTATATACGCAAATCACTAATAAACTATGAAAATAACAGTAAGTTGTGCAGGGTTAAACTGTCTTTAGCTTTGAAGTTCAAAACCATGTTGTGTAAATTGATAAGTACAACAAATATTTATTGTGTAGGCCTTCCTAAATGCGTACATACACCACCAAATATCTCAAAAATTTTACTTCCATTAATCTGCAAATATTCGCATTATGTGGGAATGTAATCCCATAAAAAGAAATAAAAATATGTGGCCTCTATCACGATCTTTGGAAAATAAATTTACGGAAGTTAATAACTTTACAATAAATTACAAACTTTGCCACCATAAAAACAGGTAAAACATGTAAATCTGGGATACAAAATAAATCTTCTGCTTTTACTATTAACAAAACAGAAGTGCATATGGCGAGTTTGGTGGCCAAAAAGGAGATAATCCTTTGGAGTAACTCGTCTCGTAGATAATTGATCGGCCGGGCAACGGTAAAGCCAGCCTTTCTAACAAGAAAAATAGTGAACATCTGTTTGTATTACGTATGATCTGATATACTCTATTTATAAGAAAACTGATACATGCGAAAAGTAAATACATAAAATTGGAAATATCTATTGTTTAAAAAAAATGGTCGGGAAAAAGGTACTGTATCAGTGTCCTGATTCTATTTCCTCCACTTGCTTTTATGGATTTGATTTGTTCATCTGTAATCACCAACAAATATTGCATTTACAGACGGTTGCAGTTACAAATGCTATTTACAAACGTTTAATATTAATCATAAAAATTGTTAGAGATCATTTCAAACTGCTTGAAATCACTACATTTTAAAAAGCTTCATTCCAGCCTAGCATTTGTGGTTGTGAATCGATTTCTGTTAATTTAAAAAATATTTTTTAATTTTTTAATCTATAATAGTAATAAAATTTTACAAAAAAATCCAAAAAAATTAAAACAAAAATTTCTTATCTTTTATTAAAGATTACTATATTAAATGCTTAAATACTTCATATATATGATAACTAAACATAATCTTTTTATAAAAAAAAAGTTTTACAAAAACCTCCTTCAAACCTCTTGAAATAAATAATTTTAATTAGTTATTCTAAATTTTATTTAAAACTTTATTTTCAAAAATTTATTATATTATTACAATTTTTGTTTTCTTATAAAAATTTGTATATATTATAAATATATTTGATAATATTAAATTCGAACTGTTTTCAACCAGTCCGAAATTTCTCACAAACACACAGTTTATAACTGTTAAAACAATTTTACAAATCGCTTAATAATGTTTAAAACTGCACCCATCACCTTCCGCAAACTCTCCTACACGCGACCACAACCGCAATAGCTGCGTTCGTTACGTACGTAACAGATACTTAACGCCGTCAAAAGACATCATTCTATTTCTTCTTCTGGTTCTTTTAGCGCGCCATCGCTATCTCTCTTCTCCAATTCCTCCTTGCCTGATTAATCTTCCGAGTGAGTCTAGGGTTGCCTGGTGAGTTCTGCAATTTTTCCGATAACTCACATTTTTCTCAATTTCAGTGAGATGCTTGTTAGCTTCATTCTCTGTTATTCTTGTGCAGAATGATAGAGATATAATTTGGCCTCATGATTTTCGAATTGGATGGAGTTATTTTGTCAAAATACCATCATGGACTCTTCTTCCAAAATCAGATCCTGTCGTGGTAACAAGAGATTCACATTTTTCAACAGCTAGTTGATTTTGTTGTATTGGCTATTTCTTGTTTATCTGTGAATGTCAACATTGATGAGTATATATATATATATATCTTCTGGAAATATGCTGTTGGTTAGTAGCTTAAGTTGTGCATTTTCAATATATGTAACATTCTGGAATAACAGTTTTACAGGGTTCAGGTAAGTTTGCAATCTCCAGAAGGTGTTACTACAATGCGAGGAACGTTGAGAAGATTTAATGATTTTCTAAAGCTTTTAGCAGATGTAAGATTATGTTCACTTTTCTATGATATTCTAGATGATTTGTACTTTTGTTTTTTGTCAGCATGATTCAGAAAAGTTAACTGCAATGTGTTGTATGGCATATGATTTACAGCTACAAAGAGCATTTCCTAAGAAAAGTTTTCCATCAGCTCCACCTAAAGGAATATTGCTAGTCAAAAGCAGAGAAATGTTAGAAGAGGTATGCATTCTCTTCTTGAGCTATGTGAATT
>CM051376.1:18052417-18092417 GCA_028015245.1 Cardamine occulta | reverse complement strand
GAGTCGCTGTTTTCTTTTTAACTCTCTTTCGTGCTTTCCTGTTTTTGCGCTTCCCTCAATTAAGAACATTTGACTCAGGTTTCTTGTAGAGTCAGGTGTAGAAATATATGTAAGGAACAGTACTATAGAATTATATAACACTCATTCATGCAAACAATCGACAGGTTCTTTTAAAGTTGTGATCTTGTTGCAGAGAAGGTGCTCTCTAGAGGATTGGATGACAAAGCTGTTATGTGATATCGAATTATCAAGAAGTGTTATAGTTGCATCCTTCCTCGAACTAGAAGCTACTGCTAGGTCTGGTATGAGCCCATTCGATGGTGGTGTAGTTACCGTTTTGATATATATTTGGAGCGCAGTTAGTTAATCTATGTTCAAGTAAATGTGGTTAGTCCCTCACTAGAATCTAAAATTTGATTTTTCTTTTTTTCCAGCATGCCAAGGTATAGCTTCGGGTTCTAATGATGATGAAAATATCGCAAGCTTGTCGTCTCTGGTTCACCCAAATTTGAGCTTCTTACATTCTGGTGGCAGTTCTTTGCTATCATCTGACTATGGCAGCGACACTGCTTATGAAACATCTGAGCTTGGATCAGCAAGTTTAGGTCAGGATGATATTTCTGAAACTGGAACTGAAGATCGAAATGAAGATCCGACAAATCCAACAAAGAAGCTCGTCCAGTCTAGCATGTCCAACATTGAAAAAGGACTTTCTATGAGCCAAAATATCCTCGAGCAGCTTGATGATTTTCCTAAGCATATCATAGAGACGGATTTGCACAATGGAAAAGCTTTTAAAGGTGTATTTCGAGCTAACAACAGTTTAAGACCTCTATCGGAATCAGAAACAAGTCACTCAGTGATGCATGATAGAAAGCTTTCTTCTGAGAGCGCGCTGATGGGCTTCCATTACTAGCCAGTGTTTCATCAACCTCTGGTAACCTGAAGATGCAAGGTAGCTGACAGATAGTTCTCCCGCTGAATATGCATAAGAAATTGAACAGGATTCTATTAACCATGAATGAGAGACTTGTCAATTCAAAAACAGACATGGATGATCTTATAGCGAGACTAAATCAAGAGACAGCGGTGAAGGAATATCTGAACGGAAAGGTATACGAAAGAAAGTAATAGTGCATTCTTTTTTCAAGTTTGTTGGGACCAAACATCTGCGATTCGTCCTTTCTCCTTGGAGAGAATGGTATATATGTAATCTTGTTTTCTTGTTCAGGTTGATGATCTTGAAGTGGAACTTGAAACTACTATACAGAGAAACAAAGAGAATTTGGAGCAAGCTTTAATGACCGAGAGGGAGAGAGTTACCCAGATGCAGTGGGATATGGAAGAGCTCACGCAAAAATCTTTTAAGATGGAACTGAAATTAAAGTCAAAAGAGGTAATGAATAGTTCCATCGCAGTCACATATTTTTTCATTACAAAGAAAAGTTCACATTGAGTGGCAACGTTGAAATTTCTCTCTAGCAAAGAAGCTTTACTGATATCTGGAAACTAATACAGGATGGGAGCCCACATGCTAAGCCTACACGGAACTCAATGATCGGTGAGAAACATGAGCCGTTAGAAGAAATGGATGCCACAAAACAGCAACTAGAAGATCTTTCCAGACGATATGAAGATCTGGAGGCAAAATCAAAGGCAGACATAAAAGTTCTTGTTAGAGAGGTAAAATCTATGAGACGTTCACATATAGAACTGGAAAAGGAGGTAACTCGATCTCTGACAGAGAAGTCTAACACTGAGGTAAATCTTGAGCTTGTATTATTATTATTAGTTGCATCGATCATGTGTTTGTGGTACATATGTATATATGATTCTAAAGAAAGAAAATCAAAACACACTGAAACAAACATGTTTCACTTTCCAGGAACTCCTCCAAGAGGAAAAGAAAGTAGTCGAGAACATGTTAGAAGCAAGAAAAAAGCTGCTTAGTGACTGTAGAATTCTCCACGACAGGCTTAAAGTGAACAGCACAAACTTGTCAATGGATGAGCACAGTAACTTGCCAGATGCCTTGCAAGATCAGATTGAGGTAAGAAATTGGTGCATCTCCTTTAATATCGATAGCAAGAGAAAACATCTCCAAATTCTATTTTCCCACATTACTTTTTTATGAACCATGGCTCAAAAATGCCAAACTGGATTCTGAAGTTTGAATGTGGAACATTTTCAGGCGCAACTGGTTTTAGGGTGTGATGAAACTGGTTGTGAGGAGGATGAGCTGAGGAAGATAATAGCAGATATATATGCGGAGAACATCAAAATGCTAAAACAGGTGAATACGAGCTCTGTGAAAGATGAAAATGAAAAACAGGAAAGGTTAAGATAAATATAGAATAGAGATAGGGTATTGTATTTGTACAAAGTAAACTCAAAATCCATTTATATGAAAGTCTGGTTAGTGAATAGCGATGTAATCCATCCATTATTGTGAATTTGTGATCATATTTGTAATTAATTAATGTATATGCTCACACAAGACACAGGTCAACATCAGATCTAACCTGTTGTAAATTCCAAACCATTAGTGTTTTGTTACTCGTTGTTAACTAAAAACTCATAGTCCAGTGTAAATTGTCGATGATAAATTGAAACGTAAAGTTCTGATACTTGTTGTTAGTTCTGAAGTGTAAATTGTGTAATCAATAGAAAGCAATCGTTGAAAAGAGTGTCAAAAACTGTTATTTTATCTCATTATTCGTTGGCACTTGGCAGTGGGGAAAAAAAAAACATAACCACGTCGGTTTACTAAACCGAAACAAACCAATAACAGCAATTCGAAACATGGTTTGGGGGTTCTCAAATTTTTCCGATCGTCTTCAACATTCCAAAGCAGTAAACTTTAGGGTTTTAGTTTTAGGGTTCTTCTCTCAGCTCTGCTCTTGCCCTGTCTCCTTCCATTCGAGAAATCTATAGCTGTTGCTGTTTGTTACCGCAGAAACAAAAGACATGGGTACCAAAGTTTCTAGTTCGCCGATAAGCCTCATTGATCAGACTGTTGTGCGTATTTTCTACAAAAATCTCTGTTTCTTTGGTTATCCTTTAGATTGAGATTATAACGGAAAAAACTAAGTTTTTCTGAAATGGGTTTCAGGTTCCAGGTGATGTTGTTCTTGATTTATCAAACATGACTAATCAAACAATCAAGCTCGGCAGTGGCCTCCGTCAGGTTTTTTTTGTCTTTCTCAAATCACTTCTTAAAAATCTTTTGAATTTTAAAATTTGGTATTGTAACTTGAGAGTTTGAAAAGTTTGTGTTTTTTTTTCCCAATTCTGTGTTGAGTAAATGATTGGATTTTCTTATTATTAGACAATTTATATTGATCTCATTGAATTTTGGATCTAAGATTGGTCACAGTGGGCACTTGAGGAATATACCTAATTTGAAATCTACATTTGCTTTAGTGAGCTTATAGTGCTATAAGATTGACATATCATTTTGTGGTTGTTTCAGGATAATGATGTGATATCTGCTATGAGAGCTGGGAAGTTGAAGTACTCTAAGCCAAATAAGTATTGGGTAGAAAGTTCTCATAAAAGGGTGAGCACAAAGTAGTTAAAATCCTAGTTTTAATTTCTCGTTGAGAACTCTCAAATTAGGATAAACAATTATCTTAGGACGGTTGTCTTTTGCTATATACTGATACTTTCTTATGCTTTTGTGGATCTTCTTCTTGGTAGCTCCTGATTCTACTAGTTATTGATCTTTAGATTGTTGTCGACTATGAATTTGCGCCAACTTGATGCGAAAAAGTGGTGGTTTATTGCTCTAGTTTGAAGAATTTATTCCATGTAAAGTGATTTTGACTTTGCTATTATGGTATTTGCAGTATGTACCTCGCCCTGAGGATCACGTTCTTGGCATTGTTGTAGATTCTAAAGCAGATGTAAGTACTCTAATCCTAAAATTTTGTTAGAGATCCTTATCTCTTGGACCCTTTTCAGATTAGTCATCTCTGAAGTTCAAGCATTTATTTTCTGTACACAGTTCATAGGATGCAAACATCATATATATAAAATTTTGATCTTTGTTTCGTTCTATAATTGTTTTGTTGAAGAGGATAGTTTGCTCAGCGGCAAAAGTATGTGTAAAATTGTATGTTAGCTAGGCTTGGATGGGTTAAGAAAGAGTAGCGACTTGCGAGTTGAAGTTTAAATCTGAAGAAAACTAGAAAGCTGGAAATAAAGAAAACAGCATTAGCCTTTACGTATGGTGGCGACCCTAGAATCATCAGCCAAAGTTTAAACATGTTGCGATTTATTGCATAGATCATCATACATTGATAATCGTTTTTGACTTATGTTTCAATGCAGAATTTTTGGGTTGATATTAAAGGACCCCAATTGGCTCTTTTGTCTGTGCTTGCATTTGAAGGAGGAACGAGGAGAAATATACCCAAGTTTGAGGCAAGTATCTTCTGAATATGTATTTTCAATCTGAACCATCATCAAAATAGTCTCTAGCTGGCAACTGCATTTACTTGCTTAAGATGTTAGATTGGCAATTACAATATCTTGGAAATAAAATAGCTTGTGATGTGGCGTGTATCAGCTTGAGTGTAATATTGAAAGGGTTCAGTATTTCATTGGTTTCTTTTATGGGCGTAGTAGGCACTTTTTGTTTTTGTTTCTGGAGTTGAGCTCATCAACTATATTTCAAGTGGATTTGCTGTATGAAATGATAAGATTGGTGATCACGTGTTGTTGAAACAGGTCAGCACTCTACTTTATCTTCGGGTTGTAAAGACAAACGCAGGAATGAACCCGGAGCTTTCTTGTACTGATGGTTAGTCCATGCATTGTGTTTTCACACAAAGCTTAAAGCTCATTTCCTTGTTTCTCCGCATTAACAGAATTTCTTGTTTGACAATGTAATAGCAAGTGGAAAGGCAGCACAATTTGGTCCCTTGAGAGATGGTTTCATGTTTGAAACTTCAACTGGTCTATCAAGAATGTGAGTCTCTTCTTTGTCTTCTCCTCTCCTCTCTAGATGCACTTGCCTCTTCTTGAATCTTTTGTTCTTCTTATTAGGTTGTTGAGTTCACCAACTTGCCCGGTCCTTGAAGCTCTTGGAAAGAAACTCTCGTATGAGACAGCATTTGGTTTAAATGGGCGAGCCTGGGTAGAAAAAACAGCCATTGCTTCTTCAGATTCGAAACAATATAACTACCGAAAATCGCATGGTTTTTAATATCTTTTGTCTGGTTTCAGGTGAACGCAGCTGCTCCTCGTACAGTGATTATCGTCGCCAATGCGATAATGAATTCTGAAACTTTAAGTGAGACACAGCAGAGAATCATGGTAGAGAAATTGTTGGAGAAAATATCAGACTAAAAAGCTTGTTGTATCGTTTACATTATCACTACTTTACAAGAGAACATCAATTTGATTCCTCTCATCTGTTTTTATTTACACTTTCAGTCTGAGAATCCTTTTTATCTAATAGAGTACAAAGTCATAAGACAATTTTCGGAATGCAAACTACTACGTAAGCAACATATATTGAAGACAATTGAAAAGTTTTACTCGTTAACAGATTGTTATATCTTTTATGTTCTTTCTTCCTAACCGATCTCAACACAATGCTTCTGGCAGTAGCTCTGATCTTCCACAATCCCACACCAACTATTTCTTGGTTGCGGACCCCGGTTTGGGATCTTAAGCCTAATCTCAAAATCGTCCGACTAAGAATCCATTATGTAGTTCCTTCAATAGAAGCGAAATTTGGAACCATCTATAAGCGATGAACCGTGCAGTAAAACACACTCGCCATGCCACAAAGGGAGTACATTGTGAGGGCATATAGGCAGAAAAAACACACCAAACATCAACACAAGCCACCATTGTTGTTACATGATCAAATTCTCCTTGAACACATCCAAACCTTCAACAACTTGTCCCAACACAACATGCTCCACGACCACGTCAAGGCCCTAGATCTCATCCAAGAGGATAAAGAACTGAGATCTATTGGTGTTATGAATCACATTTGGACATGGCAAGGCTGCGAGGATACCATGACCGTTGTGCTTATTGATGAAGGTTCTTTTTTCTAGCGAACTTACTATTAGAATCCCACATTGATGTGGTAATTGTTAACTAATCTATAAGGTTCATACATCTATACTTATTACCAATTAGTTTTGAGTTGGCTCAGTATAAGTGACATGTCTTGTTGTGGTATTTATGAGATGTTGGGTTTGGGTTGTTTCCATTAGACTGTTTTCCAACCACATTTGGAGGAGGCCTACTTAACTAATATATAAGGTTCATGTGTTTCTCAACTCATTGTCAATTAGTTTTGAGTTTGAAACCTGTCATTCCTAATACTTACCATCATAGATCGCCTCCAGTTCCATCCAAGTAGAAAAAAAACAAAAAATGGAAGGAATAGTATCATTCGCTGAAGAACGGTTACAAATATTACGGGATTTGTTTTTTTTTTTTCAAACTATATTACGGGACTAAGTTTTATAAGATGCAATTAATGAGAATTTATTTGACAAAACTTGTCAAGCACGCTCAGTGGCGGACCCAGAGCAGATTTTAGTTGGGGGCAAACATAATATACTAATCAAAATGAAGTTTATAAATAGTCAAAAACGTCTACAAATGTATCCTCCGTTCACTCATAACTTGAAACCTTTTTATCACTGTTTCATTGGTTACATCATCAAACAAAATTTTTTCGATATAACAAACAAGACAGTCACTTAAGAATTGATCACCGATGCGATTCCGTAATATGGTCTTCACAATTTTCATTCCTGAAAAATATCTCTCGATGGTTGCGGTTGCAACAGGCAAAGTCAAAGCTAACTTCAAAAGCCTATACACCAAGGGATGAGAAATATGTTTTCTTGTTTCTACCATCACTCGTGCTAGGTCTCCAAGATTTCTCAAATCAGCAAACATTTCATCTCCTCGTACATTATCGATATAAATATCAAGTTGATGTTCAAGAGAGACGCTCTCAACACAACTAAAATCTTCAGGATAAAATTCAACCAATCTCAATAGCTTTTCTTTATCAAATCACGGAATGAATCAATAGGACTTAAAGCTGATGTGCAAACGAGTAATTCAGAATTTACCTCGTTAAAACGATCATTAAACTCTTGAAGCTGCATATCCAAAACTGTATAAAAACAATTTACTTGGTAATGATGCAAGTTGGTGATGCTGGTTTTTTTGCGTGGCTTCCTTGGATCGATGAAGTCATTTTCCATGTTGAGAATCTCAGTGTTATGTTTCTCACAAAAATATAAAACCTTCTTCACAAAAGAAGCCCATCCATCATCTCTTCACTTTTGTAGTTGTACGCCGTGGATTTAACTAATGAGACAGCATTTAGGATGTCTTGATCTTTTCTTTGCAACGCCATTGATAAATTCTCTGTTAGTCCGAGAATAACCAGCATCAAGTGTAGATAGAACACAAAATCAAAAGTATGAATGTATTTGAGAAGACCATTTGCTTGACTTCTATGCGTATTGTCTAAACCTTCATCCTGGACATACTCAAGCACCTTAATCACAGAAGAAAACAACTCAACCAACCGCAACAACGTTTTATAATGAGATCCCCAACGGTAGATCCTGGTCTTTGAAGTGAAGCCTCTTGATTCAACCCTTTTCCAGTCTTGATTTCACCATTACTTATTCCTTTCTCAATTTCATCCCGTTGTATTTCTCGCATCATGTCTTTTCTTTTGCAATAAGCTATAGACACGTTAACTAACACTGAAACTTTATCAAAGAAATCTCCAACTTCAAAATGTTTCTTTGCAACTGCAACAACAACCAACTAAAGTTGGTGAGCAAAGCAGTGTACATAGTATGCAGACCTACTTTCTCTTGAAATCAATGTTCTCAGCCCATTCAGTTCACCTCTCATATTTCCTGCTCCATCATAGCCTTGTCCTCTCACCTTTTTCAAACTCAAGCTATATTTAGCAAGCAATGAATCAATACCAGATTTCAAAGATAAAGAACATGTCTCCTTCACATGGATAAGTCCAACAAATCTCTCTTTCACTATACCATGTTTATCAACAAAACGAAAAACTATAGCCATCTGTTCTTTCTTAGAAGAATCAGCAGATTCATCCACCAACAGAGCAAATACATCATGATCCATCTCTTGAATTATAGAGTTAACTACTTCTTCAGAAAAGCAATTCACAATGTCCTTTTGAATTCGATGAGAAACCATTTGATTATTTCCAGGAGCATTCTTCAGCACAACCTTATTCACGGCTTCGTTTTGTTCAGCGGTATACTTCAATAACTCCAAAACATTACCTCTATTACTAGAATCCTCTGTCTCATCATGACCACGAAACGACAATCCTTGTCTCAACAAGTATCTAGCAGCATCGACTGAAGCATTTAATTGAACACGATACTCATTCTTCATGTCATTGGTCTGTTTGTGAAAAACATGTTTAATTGACTGCCCTAGTCTCATCAAATCCTCACACTTCTTCATAGCTATGTTATGAAAACTGTTTATTGTTTTCCCAACATGACCAGACAATCTCTCTGATTGATTCCAACGATTAAATCCTTCTGTCACAAATCCAATTTTTCCACCTTTCTTTTCGTTTATATCTCCAAACAAATAACAACACAAACAGTATGCCCTTTCTTTTTTCACACTGTATTCCAACCAATCACCATACTGATCAAACCAACAAGGATTAAACCGCCTTAATGCATCCCATTCCGCTATACGTCGCTGTTCAAATCTATGGCTACGGGGTTGACAAGGTCCTTTAGTCAAATATATGCGTCTTACCTCGTCTCTTATGTTGGGATGATATTCCAGAATTGGTATTCTCTCACCGGGATCATACGGCAAATTATCTAAATCAACATCAGCCGTTGAACTTGATGGAGTTTTTCTTTTCAGGAATCGATACAAATCAGACTGCATTAGTTATCTGGTGAATTAAAAACAAATAATTAGAAATCAAAAATCAAACTTACTGTCATAAATCAATGAATTAAAATTACTCTGTTCTAAGCATAAACAGAGAAACAATGTTTTAGAATTGATTTTGAAAGAACAAAAAGGTAAAATTTTTAGATGTGTAATGACTGAAATAAAACTATAATCCAAACAAATTAAAATTATATATATATATAATACAGCAATCTAACCTGAAATTATAATTCAAATTGCTGCTTTAAGTTTTGGTGGTTTTGCTTGTGTTGTCGTCTGAGAAGAAGAGCGAATGAAGAAGAGGAAAACCAAAAGTCACATTATTTAGCTTTTTTACTTTTATTCCAACAGATTTTGGATTTAATTGTTTAAGTGGCCAAAAAAAAAAACTTGTAATTGAAAAATTTGAGCTAAATCGTGAGCCCAACAAAATAGCCCAATAGAAGACAAAATCACTTAAACATATCTTCTGATTTTTTTTATTTAGTAGGGTCAGGATAAACATTTTTGTGAGGTCATAATTAGGGCTGGGCACGGGTAGGGTACCCTTGAATTTCGGGAGACCTTTTACCCGACCCGACCCGACCCTTACGGGTAATGAAATAAATTACCCTTACCCGACCCTTAAATAACGGGGAAAAATTGGTCCAGTTAAATACCCGATTCACATTCCTTACCCGCATTATTACACATTTAATAGACCTGTTACTTTTACCTGCATAATAATTTAATATTCTAAAACATAAACATTTGGTTACAAACGAGGAAAAATTCATAATATATGTATGCAACATAAAGTTCCAAAAAATATAAAATTACAAACTTCAAAGCTTGTAATTCATTCCTACATTACCAAAGATAATTGTAGAATGCAAAAGATTACATATTGCAATGTCATTTTTTCGTATGTGCTTCTTCCAGCATATATACTTGCCTAAACATGAAAAAAAATCAAGTAACAGGTCAGGTAATGAGACGGGTATTAAAAAAAAAATTGATACCTTATACCCGACCCTTACCCACATGTAAAAAAAATATGATACTTTTTATCCGACTTGCAAGGTACGGGTACCTGTTTTTTAGAGACGAATACGGGTTGGGTAGCGGATCGAAGACGGGTAACGGGTTTCAGTGCCCAGCCCTAGTCATAATAATTTTTTCTAAGAAAAAAACAGAATTTTTTTTTAATTAGGTGAGGTCAGATCCCACACCTCACCACTTACATCCGCCCTGAGCACGCTTTAGTCTTCTCTCTTCTTCCTCTATATATAGTCAGATTTTCTCGAGAAAAATTGGAGACTAATTCACACAAAAAAAAAAAAAAAAAATTGGAGACTAAATAATCATGGAGAGACACGATCAAGACTCGAGTTCCAAAAGGCGGCGGTGGATTCTACGTCTACAGACTGTACTTCAAGGGTTTGGTGAGTGATGAGATGGTAGTGGTGACTGGCTTCCGGGGAAGGACCATGGCTGGATTTGGTGTTGCGATTTGTGACCAGGAGGATAATTTGTTGTTTGAGATTAAGGAACCACTTAGCAACGACGTGATTAGCGGCAAAGGAGTAAAGATTATGGCACTGATTCGTGGGTTAAGCGAATCCATAGCTTTGGGGATCAGAAATGTGGTGATTTATTGCGATGACCATAGGATTTACCAACTCGTAAGTATTTTTTTTCTTTTTGTTATTTTGGTTTTGGTTAGTTTATTCTGAATCATCATGAGACTAAATGCTGAATTTGTTTGCTAGATATTGCTTAAATAATCTCCCTAAATTATTGGTTTTATTTGGCATGTAACATTTTATTTGGTAGTGTTACTTGGAAGTTGCGCGCAGTCCGAAAATTTTGATTGTAATTTGTGAATGAGAAGTTGAATATTCTTCTTGCTTGTGTTCAACCATTAGATGGTTAACTGTTGGCTTCTAATTCTTGTGAAAAATATATCTTGATTTTAAGGAGAATGAATTTGATTTACATTGCAGATCATTGGTAGAGGGAAGCTTAATAAGAAGATCGTCCATCTGGTGGAAGAAGTCCAACGCCTGAGAGATAAAATGGCTTCTAGTGAAGCTGTTTTGGCTGCCCGGAACGATATTAAGTTTGCTTTTAGACTTGAAAGAGAAGTAATAAATTCTCAAAACAGTAGCAGCGTTGATGTGAAGGCAGCTCAAGGAGAGACTTGTGTCATTTGTCTTGAAGAGACCGATGCTGAGCGCATGTTCTTTACTGACAAATGCATTCACCGTTATTGCTTTTCTTGTGTGAAACAGTTTGTGGAAGTGAGGCTGCTTAGCGGAATTGCTCCCACACGCCTTAATGATGAGTGCAAGTTAGAGCTCACTCTTGAAACCTGTAGCAAGGTTTTAACACCAAAGCTGATTGAGATGTGGAAACAAAAGATGAAAGAGGACTCGATTCCCGCTGAAGAAAAAATCTATTGCCCTTATCCAAGCTGCTCAATGTTGATGTCTAAAACCGATCTTTCCAGTGAAGACGACCAATCCAATGTTCGGACATGTGTCAAATGTTGTGGACTCTTTTGCATTGATTGCAAAGTACCATCACATTCTGATTTGTCTTAATTGTGATGATTACAAGAAACTTCACCCTGACCCTTTAGTTGATGACATGAAGCTAAAGTCTCTAGCTAGCGACAATATGTGGCGTCAATGTGTCAAGTGCCGGCACATGATTGAACTTTCTCATGGCTGTAACCACATTACTTGCAGGTACACACATATATATATATATATATATTTAACTCGATTATGCTATTTCATATGAAAATTTCTAATTCATAATAATATCATTGTGCATTGTGAAGATGTGGATATGAGTTTTGCTATGCGTGTGGGAATGAACGGAAGAAGAACCAACAAATTTGCCCTACTGGTTGCCTACAAATGGGAGATGGTAATTCTGATGATGAAGATGAAGATGATGGAGTAATGTTTTCGTCTCTTATTTAACAGCTTTGATTCTTATTGTTGTATTTGACTAATATTTTTGGTTCTTGCAGTTCTTAAATGTCCTTGGTTGATAAGGATGTGGTACATAAGCCGTTAGTCATTGAATATGACGACATTTGGGACTACTGATTCTGACGGTGAAGGAGGCTTCATTGACAAATTCAGGGATTAGTATACTCTTTAATCTCTGTTTCGATCAATACATTGATTGGAGTTGTTTTTGGAACACATTCCTTTCTTTTGTTTTGGTATTTTCTTTGTTTATGACCTTTGACTTTTGAGTAAAGGTTAATTTGAGAATTTCGGTAACATCTTTGGGCTTATCATATTATTCATTTTTTTTAATATTGATCTTTGTTATAACTTATAAGATAGATTATTATTGTATACTATATTAGGAGTGGCATACTATTAACTGAAAAGTACATAAAATTTTATTAGGGAATGCTATTACTCCTCGCAAGAACAAAATAATGTACAATACATTATGGTGATCACGATTCACGTGTAGTTGAAACAGGTAGGCACTCTGCTTTATCTTCGGGTTGTGAAGACAAACACAGGAATATATGAACCCGGAGCTGTCTTATACTGACGGTTAGAACTTAGTTCATGCATTCTGTTTTCTCCCAAAGCTTAAAAGATTAAACAATTTCCTATCTTCTCCGCACTAACGCAATTGCTTGTTTGACAATGTAATAGCACGTGGGAAGGCAGCACAAGTTGGTCCCGTAAGAGATGGTTTCATGTTTGAAACTTCAACTGGTCTATCAAGAATGTGAGTCTCTTCTTCGTCTTCTTCCCGTATATAACTATACCAAGTAGCACTGGGGCGGGTACGGGGACAAGAAACAGAGACGGAAAATGGCAAGTTAAAAATTTATGTATACGAGGACGGCATGTGTACGTTAATAAATATATATAAAAAATATCCATAAATTTAAATATATAAGAAATCACATTTAAGACTTTAAAAAAAACACCAATTACGCTCAGGACAAGCAAAAGAACTAGGTTGTCTAAGCAATTTAAAAAGCCAAACTTTGAAGGAGAGGAATTTGGGCATCAAAATTACCCCACCAACTCTTGGGTTCATCATGGATATATTTACATTGAATCCAACCTCATTTTATAATAAAATTTTAAATCAGCTAAATCCAGATAAATTCTATAAAATTCATACCAAATAAAACATAAAACAAAAACTCTTTAGAATATGGAATTGAAAATTAGGGTTAGAGGAACTAGAGGTTTTTGTATACAAGGAGAGGCAATCGTCCATTTATTGTGTACTTGAAAAGCATCATAAATGCATACACCAAAAAAAAAAAAAGGAATAATGTAGTATCAGAGAATCAAATAATTCAATCGTCACTAACGTAAAACAGTTACAATCATTACGAGCTTTTATAAGAAGCAATTAATGAGACTTTATTTGACAAAACTTCTCAAGTACGCTTTTCCCTCTCTTCTTCCTCTATATATATAGTCAGATTTTCTCGAGAAAAAATTAGAGACTAAACAGTCATGGAGAGACACGATATAGATTTGAGTTCCAAAAGGCGGCGGGTGGACTCTTCAGTAACCGGAGATATCTCAAACCCTATTAAGGTCGTCCAAACCAACTCTGCGGCAGCAAAATTTACGGATAATGACGTCTACAGATTATACTTCAAGGGTTTGGTGAGTGATGAGACGGTGGTGGACGGAGAGGAGAGGACAGTGACGGCTAATTTGGTGTTGCGATTTGTGACCAAGAGGATAATTTGTTGTATGAGATAAAGGAACCACTTAGCGACGGCGTGATTAGCCGCAAAGGAGTAGAGATCATTGCACTGATTCGTGGGTTAAGCGAATCCATAGCTTTGGGGATCAGAAATTGTTGAAAGAAAAAACTTTTAGGACGATAATGGAGAAAGTGTTAAATTATTTAGAAGAGAAATTTAGGAAAATGAAGACTTTGATAGATTTTTCAACTCTTTCTTATTACTCACTTCTTCACTTAACTTAGTTACAAATGAGAAAGGGGTAGGAGGTATTTATAGCCTCCACATTGCAAAATATCTCAAATATTTTAATCCTAACTCTAGATAATTTTTTTCTAATATTAGATTATTTTATTACAAATTATCTAGATAATTCTATGTAAATATCTAAATTTTTATCTTTAAGGAGGTGGAGAGATGTGTGGATGATTCTAGAACTTTTTAAGGAGGTGGACATGTTAATATTTCTAGAGAAAACTCTAGAATTTGGATTTGGCCCAAAATGATAATTATTGGATAATTGATCTAATAATTAAACTTGATCCAAAATCAAGTTTAACTTTCAACACCCCCTCTTAAACTTGATTTTGCTACTCCAAGCAAGCTCCTCATCTTGGTAAAGTCTTCGCGCTTAAAAGGCTTGGTGAAGATATCGGCTACTTGATCATTTGTTTTCACATACTCCAATTACACCTCCTTCTTGTTAACACACTCTCTAATGTAGTGATAACGTGTGTCAATGTGCTTACTATGATCATGAAAGACTGGGTTCTTCGCCAATGCTATTGCTGACTTGTTATCCACAAAGATCTCAGTTGGCTTTTCTTGTGGCAAGCTTAACTCCTTTAACAAGTTTCGTAACCAAATAGCATGACAAACACATGAAGTGGCTGCTATGTATTCCACTTCACATGTAGATAGAGTAACAATTGGTTGCTTCTTTGACATCCATGTGAAAGCCGTATCTTCAATGTAGAACACGAACCCACTTGTGCTCTTTCGGTCGTCTACGTCTCCACCCCAATCGCTATCGCTATATCCAACAAGCTTGTAGTCGTTAGAGGTAGAATAGTACATTCCAAAGTCTATGGTACCTTTAATATAGCGAAGAATCCTCTTTGCCACCTTGAAATGAGTTGTTGTTGGATGCTCCATGTAACGACTAACAACTCCAACCGCATATAAGATATCAGGCCTTGTACACGTTAAATAACGTAAACTTTCAACCAAACTTTTAAATAGTGTCGGATCCACTCTTTCTCCTTCTTCATTATTTGACAACTTGATTCCACATTCCATCGGCGTGTTAACTGGATTAGAGTCATCCATCTTGAAATTCTTAAGTACCTCCTTAGCATAACACTCTTGAGTTATCAAGATTCCGTTGTCTTCTTGTTTCACTTCAATTCCGAGGTAGTAAGACATCAATCCAATATTCGTCATCTCAAACTCCTTTGTCATTTTTTTCTTGAACATGTTTGGATTATTACCCGTGAATATTAAGTCATCTACATACAAACATGCAATCAATATATCGCCATTTTTAATTTTGATATAGAATGCATGTTCATATGGACACTTGATGAAAATTTTCTCCTTGAAGTACTTGTCAATTCGAGTATTCCAAGCTCTAAGGGCTTGTTTTAACCCATAAAGTGTCTTCTTCAACTTTAAGACTTTATTTTCTTCTCCCTTGATTATATAGCCTTGTGGTTGCTCAATGTAAACCTTTTCTTCAAGTTCTCCATTTAAGAAGGCTGATTTGACATCTATTTGATGTATCCTCCAATTTTTTTGAGCTGCCAATGAAATAATTAGTCTAACCGCTTCCTAGACGAAGCAACGGGAGCGAATACCTCATCGTAGTCAATTCTGGCTCTTTGACTATAACCTTTAGCCACCAATCTTGCCTTGTATCTCTCTACTTCTCCTTTAGAATTTTTCTTTGCTTTGTACACCTACTTCACGCCGATTGCTTTGTGCCCATTTGGAAGTGAAGCTAACTCCCATGTATTGTTCTTTTCTATCGCTTTGATTTCTTCATCCATCGCATTTCTCCATGTCTTTTTTTCCATAGCTTCTTGGAATTCCATGGGCTCACACTCCGCAAATAGGCAGAATAAAGTAAGATTTTCTTGATTTTCAGTTACCTCGTAAAGCTCTTGTAAACTTTTAAAGCGTGGAGTCCTTTCGCTCAAACTTTCTTCTCCTTGAGAACTTATTGGTGATGTTGGTGGTGTAGTAGGCTCCTCTCTTGGTTGCTCCAGATCATCTTCTTCAAGATATGGAAAAAAGTTATAGTCTTTCATCATTTGATCTCCAATCCCATTCTCCTTCTTCTTCAAAGATGACATTTCGACTTATGATTGTCATCTTTGTGTTTGGATTGTAGAGCTTATAGCTTTTGGAGTTAATATCATAACCAATGAATATGTACTTCTCACTTTTGTCATCTAGTTTGCTTTGTTTCTCGTCTGGTACATGAGCATGAGCAATGCTTCCAAAGACTC
This sequence comes from Cardamine occulta, assembly GCA_028015245.1. Classification (NCBI taxonomy): domain Eukaryota; kingdom Viridiplantae; phylum Streptophyta; class Magnoliopsida; order Brassicales; family Brassicaceae; genus Cardamine; species Cardamine occulta. The sequence continues at coordinate 18,076,205 of CM051376.1, read as the reverse complement.
TTAAATGAGAAACACCGGGCTTTCTTCCGCTCCAAACTTCTTGTGGAGTTTTTCCCGAGACACTTTTTGTTGGAGATCGATTTAATAGATAAGCCGCATATACAACTGCTTCAGCCCATAACTCCTTTGGTAGTCTCTTAGTTTTGAGCATGCTCCTCGCCATCTCAAGAATTGTTCTATTTTTCCTCTCCACTACTCCATTTTGTTAAGGGGTTCTTGGCACTGTTAGTTGTCTTCTAATGCCATTGTCTTCACAATATTTCTGAAACTCTTTGGATGTGAACTCTCCTCCACGGTCGGATCTCAAAGTTTTAATCACAAGACCACTTTCCTTCTCAACATGGGCTTTAAACCTTTTGAAGTTTTCAAATACTTTGATTTTTCTTTCAAAAAGTAAACCCATGTTTTTCTTGAAAAATCATCGATAAAGAGAATGAAGTAGTTGCTTTTACCGAGTGATATTGGCTTGATAGGACCACACACATCTGTGTGTATAAGCTCCAACGGCTTTTGAGCTCTTGTGCTTGACTCCTTTGGAAAACTCATTTTGAATTGTTTTTCAAGCAAACACCCTTCACAAACTTGATTTGGATGGTTGATGCAAGGTAGTCCTCTCACCATTTCTTTCTTTGAAAGCAACTCCAATCCTCCAAAGTTGAGATGTCCGTATCTAAGATGCCAAAGCCAAGACTTCTCCTTATAGTACATCTTGAGACATTGTGTGATGTCATTTTGAATATTAAGGACAAACATTCTATTTTTTGACATCAGCACCTTTGTAATGAGATTATCTTTTTGGTCTCTTATAGAAAGGCTATTATCCTTTAATCAAATATCATAACCTTTCTCTAAGAGTTGTCCAAGACTTAAGATGTTGGTCTTCATAGTTAGAATATAGTAAACGTTGGAGATAAATTGATGATCCTCATTCTTTAACCGGATGAGAATATTTCCTTTACCTTTAACCTCCATCTTTGATTCATCTCCTAAGGCCACATCTCCTCTCACCGATTCATCAAGCTCCACGATTACTTGTGATTACTTGCACCGCTATCAAGGTACCACTTATGATTATCTTCTCGTTCATCTTTCTTATAAGCCATCAATAACATGTCTTCTTCTTGGATTTTTTCTTCAACGTAGTTGGCCTTCTCCTCGACTTTTTTGTTGTTGGGAGCTTTACATTCGGAAGCATAATGTCTAAACTTCCCACAATTGTAGCACTTAACATTTGATTTATCGTACCTTGATTTTGGATTTCCTCTTCCACGACCTCTTGATGAGCTTTCTCCTCTTTGGTTGTTGTTACCTTCATGCGGCCTCCAACCTCGTCCATTTCCATATCCACGACCTCGTCCTCGTACTTGACCACCACCTCTTCTTTGGTAACTTTGACCATTTCATTCTTTAATATGATCAATCCGCATTTTTAGAACTTGTTCGGCGATATCTTCTTTTTTCTTCCTTTTTTCTTCATAAGCTTGTAATGATCCAAGGAGTTGCTCCATTGTCATAGCCTCCAAATCTTTTGTTTCTTCGATGACGGTGACAATATGCTCAAATTTAGGATCCAATGATCTAAGAACCTTCTCCATGATTCTCACATCATCTAACTTCTCTCCATTTCTTCTTAAGTTATTTGTAACCGTCAAAACTCTTGAGAAGTAATCAGAGACGAATTCACCTTCCTTCATTTGCAATGCTTCAAATTCTCCCCTTAGAGTTTGAAGGCGTACCTTCTTGACTTGATCAACACCCTTGTAGGATGTTCGAAGCTTCTCCCATGCTTCTTTGGCTGACTTAGCTTCTGCGACCTTCTCAAACGTATCTTCATCTAATCCTTGATAGATTAGACAGATAGCCTTCTTGTCTCTCTTCCTTGAGTGTCTCAAACTATCTCTTTGGGCTTGAGATATACCACCTTCATTCTCCGGTTCAACGAAACCTTTCTTGACTATCTCCCACACGTCATGTGCTCCTAGGATAGCTGTCATTCGTAGACTCCAATTGTCGTAGTTGCTCTTTTTAAGCATCGGAACTTAGAAGGGAACATCACTATTCACCATTTTTATGAGAATCTCCTAGCTCTGATACCACTTTGTTGGAAGAAAAAATCCTTTTAAGAGAATGATGGAGAAAGTGTTTAAGTGTTTAGAAGAGAAATTTTAAAAAATGAAGACTTTGATATATTTTTTAACTCTTTCTTATTACTCACTTCTTCACTTAACTTAGTTACAAATGAGAAAGGGAAAGGAGGTATTTATAGCCTCCACATTACAAAATATCTCAAATATTTTAATCCTAACTCTAGATAATTCTTCTCTAATATTAGATTATTTTATTACAAATTATCTAGATAATTCTATGTAAATATCTAGATTTTTATCTTTAAGGAGGTGGAGAGATGTGTGGATGATTCTAGAATTTTTTAAGGAGGTGGATGTGTTGATATTTCTAAAAAAACTCTAAAATTTGGATTTGGCCCAAAATGATAATTATTGGATAATTGATCAATAATTAAACTTGATCCAAAATCAAGTTTAACTTTCAACAGAAATGTGGTGATTTCTTGCGATGACCATAGGGTTTACCAACTCGTAAGTATTTCTTTTCCTTTGTTATTTCTTTTGGTTAGTTTATTCTAAATCATGAGACTAAAATATTTTGAAATGTGTAGAGGCTGAATTGGTTGCTAGCTACTGTTTGAATAAACTCCGTATATGTTACATACTATACAGACTACGGTACTTGGAAATTGCAGTCTAAATTTTTGATTGTAATTTATAAATGAGAACTTGAATAGTCTTCAATAACCGTTAGATGGTTTTATTTCTTTTTTTTACTGCATTCAACCATTAGATATTGTTGGCTTGTAATTCGTGTAAAATAGCTTTCATAAACATTTATCATATTAATCTGGTGCGTGTATGATAAAATATATGTTTTTCAAAAGAATTTCTTTATTGTGGAATCTGAAAGAATAGGTATTATTTATTTTATTATGCAAGTACTATACTTTTACTGCTGTAAGTGACTAAATTGAGACAATGATCGACTGTGATGTTGTAATATCTTGGTTTTAAGGAGAATGAATCTGATTTACATTGCAGATTATTGGTAGAGGGAAGCTTGATCAAAAGATCGTCCATCTTGTGGAAGAAGTTCAACGTTTTAGAGAAAAAATGGCTTCTAGTGAAGTTGTTTTGGTTGCTCGTAACGATGTCAAGTTTGCTTTTAGACTTGCAAGAGAAGCAATGGTTTCTCAAAGCAGTAGCATTGTTGATGTGAAGGCAGCACTGGGAGAGATTTGTATCATTTGTCTTAAAGAAACTGATGTTGATCAGAGAATGTTCTTTACTGACAAATGCCTTCACCGTCATTGCGTTTCTTGTGTTAAACAGTTTGTGGAAGTGAAGCTGCTTAACAGAACTGTGCCCACATGCCTTAACGATGAATGCAAGTTAGAGCTCACTCTTGAAACTTGTAGCAAGGTTTTGACATCTAAGCTGATTGAGATGTGGAAACAAAAGATGAAAGAGGACTTGATTCCCGCTGAAGAGAGAATCTATTGCCCATTTCCAAGCTGCTCAATGTTGATGTCCAAAACCGAGCTTTCGAAACCTGCTGAAGAAGCCTTAGACCAATCCAATGTTCGGACATGTGTCAAATGCTGTGGATTCTTTTGCATTGATTGCAAAGTACCATCACATTCTGATATGTCGTGTGTTGATTACAAGAAACTTCATCCTAACCTTTAGTTGATGATATGAAGTTAAAGGATCTAGCTAGCGACAATATGTGGCGTCAATGTGTCAAGTGTAGGCACTGGATTGAACTTTCTCAAGGCTGTAACCACATGACTTGCAGGTACATATATATATTTAACTCGATTATGCTACTTCATATGAAAATTTTCTAATTCATAATATCTTTGTGCATTGTGTAGATGTGGATATGAGTTTTGCTACGAATGTGGGATTGAATGGAAGAAAGACCAACAGAGTTGCCCTACTGGTTGCCAACGTGATGATGAAGATGAAGATGAAGATGACAATTGGGATGACTACAATAAGTATGGAGGCTTAACTGATTCTGGCGATGAAGGAGGCTTTAATGAGGATTTTTTCAGGGATTATTATTCTCTTTAATCTAGGTTTAGATCAATACAAAGATTAGAGTTGTTTTGGAATACATTCCATCTTTTTCTTTGGTATTTTTCTTTCTTTAGGACTTTGAGAGTTTGAGTGAAGGTTTAATTTGAGATTTTCAGTAACATCTTTGGGGAAAAATGGGTAAAAAAATCTTCACCTTTTTCAAAAACATTAAAAAACCCCTCATCTTTTTTTGTGGGTTTTTAAACCCTCACTTTTTAATAAATGGTGAAATAAACCCTACCTGTTACAAAAAAATAAGTATATCATTATATTAAATTAGAAATAAATAAATAAATTTGGTTTATTAAATATTTTTCTAAATTTGAGTTAGTGATTTATTTTTCTTAAAATTGAGTTTTTTAAATAAAAATATTATTATAGATTAGCATATTCAGTGTTTTGATTTGAATTTGTTCAAATTTTTTTTTTGAATAAGTAACTAAAATTATTTAATATTAGTCATTTTTTGAAATATTTAAGTTATATTTTAAATATATCTTAATTTAATGTATTTAAATTAAAAATAGTTTGGTGTAGAAGTTTATGTACTTTTATAATAATAAAAATAATTTTGTTTATTTTCATGTTAATAAGTTTGTGTGACGAAACCAAATAAATATTTATTAACATAAATTCATATTCGGTTCAATATTTATTAAAATATTCATATGATTTTATTTTTTCATATATATATATTTTAATTTAAATCTATTTACATAGGTAAGATTTTCTCTGAATCTATGTCGTTTGCTTAGTTCTTAAAATTTACAAATAGCAAATACAATATTAATATTTTTAATTTTTATTTGTTTTCAAACTTTTTAAACTTTTCTTGATTTTTATTTTCTTTTTATTTTTTATTTTTCAACTGCGAATAGATATGTACATAATATATTTTATTATTTTTTTTGCCGGTCATAGTCTTTTTCTTAAACATCATTTATTCCTCTTAATAATATGCTAATTCAAATTCAAATCAAAACACGGAATATGCTAATCTATAATAATATTTTTATTAAAAAAACTCAATTTTAAGAAAAATAAATCACTAACTCAAATTTAGAAAAATATTTAGTAAACCAAATTTTATTTATTTATTTCTAATTTAATATAATGATGTATTTATTTTTTTTGTAATAGCCAGAGTTTATTTCACCGTTTATTAAAAGGTGAGGATTTAAAAACCCACAAAAAAAGATGAGGGTTTTTTTAATATTTTTGAAAAAGGTCCGGGTTTTTTTACCCATTTTTCCCATCTTTATGCTTTTGAATTATCTTTCTTAATTATACTTTATTTTTTTAACATGATATATCTTTATTATGAGGATATTTTCATTAATACTGTTGTCTACTAGGTCATATTATGCATTTAGAAAGATTTAATTTGGTAGCTAAACGAAAAGGATTATTGTGACAATATTTTATCGCTATTTATGAATGTGAGTTATAAACTTATTGTCAATTCTATAAGACTATATACAGTCTATAGTATAATGATCATATTAAGATTGTTCTTTTTTTGTATATATAAAAGCAAAATTAATAATTTATTTACATAGTTTTCTTTATTATTATATCCTAGAATAACGATCAAATTTTCTAAAAACTTTGTGATTCAATGAGTTTTTGGAAAACATAATCCAAAACTCTTTAAAATCTATAACTAGTACGTTCCCTCGTCTTGACACACTTGCCATATATAAATATAATATTCTCTTTAGAGTTACCAATACCATCATTGCATAGTTTTTTTTTCTCTTGATAAAACATTTTTTTCCATCACTACATAGTTAGACACAAGAAGTTAAAAACCGAAACACAATATCATCAACATCAAACCTATATAGCTATACACTATACTATATATGCCTCCTTATGCTTAGTTACAAATGATGATCAAGAATTCAACTAACTATCCAAATCAACACGATAATAACACAATGTATCTCTCCTAGAATGACACATCAGATTTTTCATTCATTTTAAAGATGACACATCAATTAATAAAAAAATATCTAATCCAATCAAATTATTTTAAATATACACATCAGATCTTTTAAATTATACACATCAAATTTAATATACACATAGGCATGGTCAAAATTTAATTGTAACCGTATTTCGGATCGTAACCATACCGTTTTCAACCATAAGCAAACTGTAACAATATAAAATGGTTAAAACCGTAACCGTTAACCGTAAAAATATACAGTAAAACCTTTATAAATTAATAATGTTAGGACCGGAGAATTTTCTTAATTTATAGAGGTTATTAATTTATAGAGAGTTTTTCCGAATTTCGAAAATTGCTATACAAAAAGAAGAGAAATGAAGACAATATTTCGATGTGTTTTAATGCATTTACACATAAGAAAATAATCATTGCATATATAAAATTTTTAAATAATTTTTGATGCAATTTGAGAAGATAGTATCATATATTTTGGATATTTTAAGAAAAATAGAGATAAACTCCAACAAAATTATAAATTTACGAATAAATAAACAACATTAGAATCATATTTCACTAAAATATCTTATATATATACAATAAATTTATATGATTATTAATTTATGTTATTAATGGAACCATATATTTACATAGAGATTTCAAAAAAAATATTATCTTATTATCTTATCGAAATGTGTTAATTATTACACCGGCCCAACTCGGAACCAAGGTAATTTATTAATTTAGAGAGGTTATTAATTTATCGAGTATTAATTTATAGAGGTTCTCCTGTATTAGTTATGGTTAACCGTAATCGTATAAAACCGTTGGTTAACCGCATAATATAACCTTAAAATTATAATCGTAACCGTTTTAAAAGTAAAACAAAATAAACATATAATTAATTATAATCAAAAAATTTTATGTAAAATGAAAATGCTACTCATATTAATCTTTATTCTAATTATCAAAGAATTGAATCGTATTTAACTGTAATAACCGTAACCGTATATAACTGTAACCGTTTTAACTATAACCGGTTTAACCATAACCATTTTAACTGTATATTAAATGGTTAGGGTTAAGATTTTAAAAAATATAACTGTAACCATGGTCATGCCCTAAGCTAAACCCCTTTTCATATCAAATCCTTAGAAATTATTTGCCCACATCGCCTTCTTCCAGCCAAATTCTTCTTCTTCATGTTTGATAACTGACACTGAAGGCGATGGAGATCCAGAGTTTGCTCAGTAATGGAGATCCATGACTATCAACTTTCAAAATATTTACCCATGGATGAAGCTTTTGGCAGTTGTTACTGATAACATGTTCTCAAGAAGTCAATGCGATGGTAGAAAGGAACCCCTTAATACATATGTAATACTTGTGTTTGTTTGTCTTCCTCTCCAAGTGGTGAATCCATTCGAAGATTGTAATGGTTTAGTGTTCTTCTTTTGCTTTCAGATTTGGGGTAAATTAGGGTAAGATGTTCTTAGTGTTCGATGGATTGAGCAGATTAAGAATCTGTATAACTCATTTGCTATTCTAAGTGGAGGAAATGGATGAAATCTAACAAATTTTATTTTATCCGAATTTGGGAATAGTGATTTTTGGGGTTTGTTGTTTCTTTAATTAGAAGAACTGATTATAGAAATGTCTTCCCTTTGATAGCTCCTAATTCGAGTTAGGATTATTAGTAATACTTAAAAAAATTATTTGTTCCAAATTTTTAGGTAATCTCAAGAACATCCAAAAATGCTAACCAACTATGTAAATACTTTCGTTTTTGAGATTGATCAATCTTTTAAGGAGTTACGTATTAATTTTTCTGTGAACCAACTATGTAAATACTTTCGTTTTTGAGATTATATAATTTATGTTCACATATGATTTGGTTCAGAAGGTTAATTGTCAGAATGTAATGGTGAAAGAGTTGATTTAGCTGTGAGACTCATATATATTGTTGAAGCTGGTAAGTCAGATATCTAGTTTAACACCATAAGTTTTACCAAACCTTCAGCTTAACCTCTCTCGTGTGAGGTATATTCAAGCTGAGATTCAGAAGATAACTGTAGTATCAACAAGGTACGAATGATGGTTATAAGACAATGCTTGTGAGTAACAGAATGGTGAAGAGCAAAAACTAAATAAAAAGCATGGCAAAACAATTGTTTGATCTGTTAGATATGAAGAAGCATGACTAATGGAGATTGTTGAGACAGCAATGAGTGAAGAAGAAGAAAGAGAAGAGAAGAGAAATATTGGAGAAGAATTACATTTCATGTGAAAAGTAATTACATTTGGAGAAGAATTACATTTCACAAAAAAATATGACTGTAAAACTTATTTTGTGATCCAAAACTTTCTACTAGGTTTCATGTCACTACTATAAAGTATGAAATGAGTTTTATTCATAAAACATTTACTATGGTTTTCTTGTTATTGCTTAAATGTTTTTGAACTTTTTTTTTTTTTTGGTAGTAATGTTTTATTATCTTTTTTTTTTTTTGGTAGTAATGTTTTTGAACTTTCTTTTTTTTTTTTGGTAGTTATGTTTTTGAACTTTCTTATAGAATCTAAAATGTATTTGTACAAGAAATAATTAAATTTTTCGATAAAAACAATAGTTTTTAGTGAAATGTAAATCGTTAACTATTTTCTAATAGTTTGCAGGATAAATCATTAACTATGTTCCTAATGGTTTGATTTTGGTACATTAAAAAGGATCACACGATATGCTAATAGGCTAATGTGTCATTAAATAAAAGAAATACAGAAAAAAGAAACAGAAATCTGGGGCTTAGCCCTAATTATCCCCGTAAAGGCATTAGGCTAACTAAAGTAGGACTTCACTAAAAACTTTTTAATAACACGTATTATTATATATGCACTGGAGTACTGATGTGTCTCATGCACCCGAATTTACATATAGTAATGTCCATCTCTTACCAAAAACAAGTCATTTATGGATATTATCAGGAGGTTCCTCTGGATCTAGTCCAATTTTTTTTTCCATCCACAAAGATCAAGATCAAATGAACATACCCTTTCTTTCCGTCGAAAGAAAATCTATTTCTAGCCTCTCCGTGAATAATGATCAAGTGAGCCAAAAATTTTTGAGTTCGGATTTTGCTGATAAAAAAAAATCAGAGATCCCCCATTATTCAGAATTGAATGGAAACTTAGGTACTAGTCATTATAATTTCATATATTCTACTATTTTTCATGAGAACTCGGATTTATTAGCAAAAAGGCGAAGAAATCGATTTCTCATTCCATTCCAATCAATTCAAGAGCAAGAGAAAGAATTCATACCGCATTCAGGTATCTCGATTGAAATACCTATAAATGGTATTTTCCGTAGAACTAGTATTTTTGCTTTTTTGATGATCCTAGATATAGAAGAAAGAGTTCGAATTCTTAAATATGGGCCTCTAAAGGCGGAGTCAATCATCCAAAAAGAGGATATGATTGAGTATCGAGGAGTCCAAAAATTTAAGACAAAATACTGAAATGAAAGTAGATCGCTTTTTTTCATTCCTGAGGAAGTGCATATTTTACCCGAATCCTCTGACATAATGGTAAAGAACTATAGTATCATTGGAGTCGATACACTAATCACTTTAAATATCACGGCCAAGTCGGCGGGTTGATACGAGTGGAGAGAACAAAAAGAAGGATTGAACTCAAAATATTTTCGGGGAGATCCATTTTCCGGACAAGACAGATAAGATAGCCCGACACAGCGGCATCTTGATACCGCCAGGAAGGGGAAAAACAAACTCGAAGGAATCAAAAAATTAAAAATTGGATTTATGTCCAACGGATCACACCAACCAAGAAAAAGTTTTTTGTTTTGAGTGCGGCCCGTAGCCACCTATGAGGTGGCGGACAGTATAAATTTGGGACCACTCTTCCCACAAGATCTCTTTCAGGAAAAGGATAATATTCAACTTCGAAGTTTTCAACTATATCCTTTATGGAACGGCAAACCAACTCGAGGAATTTCTGACACAAGCATTCAATTAGATCGAACTAGCTCAGTCTTGAATTGGGACCACGACAACAAAAATTCTTCCCTCGAGGGGATCCGTTACTTTCTTTGTTGAAGTAAGTACAAAGGGTTTGATTCGAGATTTCATACGAATTGGCTTAGTGAAATCCCATATGTCGTATATAAGAAAAAGGAATAATCCGCCAGATTCGGGATTGATTTCTGCCGATCACATGAATCCGTTTTATTCGATTTCTCCCAAGGCTGGCATTCTTCAACAATCACTTAGACAAAATCACGGAACTATTTGTATGGCCTTGGAGAGAAATAAGGAATCCCAATCTTTGTTAATTTTATCATCATCTAATTGTTTTAGAATCGGTCCATTTAATCATGTAAAATATCACAATGTGATAAACCAATCCATAAAAAAAAATCCTCTAATTACAATTAAAAATTCGTTGGGCCCCTTAGGAACAGCCATTCAAATTTCGATTTTTTATTCGTTTTTGCCTTTACTAACTTATAATCTGATCTCTGTAATTAAATATTTGCAACTGGATAACTTAAAATATATTTTTCAAGGAATTAACTCTTATTTAATCGATGAAAACGGAAGAATTTTTAATCTAGATCCATACACTAACGTTGTTTTGAATCCATTCAAATTGAATTGGTATTTTCTTCATCAAAATTATCATCAAAATTATTGTGAGGAAACGTCCACAATAATTAGTCTTGGACAATTTTTTTGTGAAAATGTATGTATAGCCAAAAAAGAACCACACCTAAAATCGGGTCAAGTTTTAATTGTTCAAAGGGATTCTGTAGTAATAAGATCCGCTAAGCCCTATTTGGCTACTCCGGGAGCAAAAGTTCATGGGCATTACAGAGAAATTCTTCTGAAGGGGATACATTAGTTACATTTATATATGAAAAATCGAGATCCGGTGATATAACACAAGGTCTTCCAAAAGTAGAACAAGTGTTAGAAGTCCGCTCGATTGATTCAATATCGCTGAACTTAGAAAAGCGTATTAAGGGTTGGAACAAGTGTATAACAAGAATTCTTGGAATTCCTTGGGGATTCTTGATTGGTGCTGAGCTAACTATAGTGCAAAGTCGTATTTCTTTGGTTAATAAGATTCAAAAGGTTTATCGATCCCAGGGGGTGCAGATTCATAATAGGCATATCGAAATTATTGTACGTCAAATAACATCAAAAGTTTTGGTTTCAGAAGAGGGAATGTCTAATGTTTTTTTACCTGGAGAACTTATTGGATTGTTACGAGCAGAACGAACGGGCGTGCTTTAGAAGAAGCAATCTGTTATCGAGCCGCTTTTATTAGGAAGACCTCGAGCATCTTTGAATACTCAAAGTTTTATATCCGAAGCAAGTTTTCAAGAAACTGCTCGAGTTTTAGCAAAAGCTGCCCTTCGGGTCAGATCGATTGGTTGAAAGGCCTGAAAGAAAATGTTGTTCTAGGGGGGTGATCCCCGCCGGGACCGGATTCAACAAAGGATTGGTGCATTGTTCGCGGCAACATACCAACATTCTTTTGGAAAAAAAAACAAAGAATTTATCTTTATTCGAGGGAGATATGAGAGATATTTTATTCTACCACAGGGAATTTTTTGACTCTTCTATTTCAAAATCTGACTTTTCTAGGATTTAATGATTCCTAATAGCGGATTCCTATTTTGAATTGAATTTTTTTGTTGTTTGCTGTAGTCATTTGCTTTGGTAAGTTGTTAACACTAATAAAGATAATAATGAATACAAAATAATGGCTTGTCTCACGCATAAATGGCCATCCCCGGTACAAGAGAAGGTTCCATCGGAACAAATTTTTATTTTAGTTTGGGGTACCCCCTTTTTAAGTGTGAAAAGAAATGACAAAAAGATATTGGAACATCGATTTGGAAGAGATGATGAGAGCAGGAGTTCATTTTGGACATGGTACGAGGAAATGGAATCCTAGAATGGCCCCTTATATTTCTGCAAAGCGTAAAGGTATTCATATTATAAATCTGACTAGAACTGCTCGTTTTTTATCAGAAGCTTGCGATTTAGTTTTTGATGCAGCAAGTAGGGGAAAACAATTCTTAATTGTTGGGACAAAAAATAAAGCAGCTGATTTAGTGTCGCGGGCTGCAATAAGGGCTCGGTGTCATTATGTTAATAAAAAATGGCTCGGGGGCATGTTAACAAAGTGGGCCGCTACAGAAAAAAGAGTACATAAGGTTAGGGACTTGAGAACTGAACAAAAGACAGGGGGATTCAACCGTCTTCCAAACGGGATGCAGCTGTGTTGAAGAGACAATTATCTCGCTTGGAAACATATCTAGGCGGGATTAAATATATGACGGGATTGCCTGATATTGTAATCATCATCGATCAGCAAGAAGAATATACGGCTCTTAGAGAATGTATCACTTTGGGAATTCCAACCATTTCTTTAATCGATACAAATTGTAATCCCGATCTCGCGGATATTTCTATTCCAGCAAATGATGACGCTATAGCTTCAATTCGATTCATTCTTAACAAATTAGTATTCGCAATTTGTGAGGGTCGTTCTAGCTATATACAAAATTCTTGATTAATAATAAGATAAATAAATCAAATTTTTTTTGAGGAAGGGGCTCCCTGTATTTCGATTAAAAAAATCGGTTACTACTCCTGAATCGTACAAAAGAAAAAGAGATAAAAAACTGGGGATATTGTGTGATTAGTTTAGTTGGTATCCAAAACGAAAATATAAAATTAAAGTAAATTAAGTAAAAAAAGGGGGGATCTTGAATCAAAATAATTTAAAGTTCTTATTTCTGTCAGAGGGCAATATGAATGTTTTATCATGTTCCATCAACACACTAATAAAAGAAGGGTTATATGAGATATCTGGTGTAGAAGTAGGCCAACATTTCTATTGGCAAATAGGGGGTTTCCAGGTCCATGCCCAAGTCCTTATTACTTCTTGGGTTGTAATTGCTATCTTATTAGGTTCCGCAGTTCTAGCGATTCGCAATCCACAAACCATTCCAACTAACGGCCAAAATTTCTTTGAATTTGTCCTTGAATTCATTCGAGACGTGAGTCAAACCCAGATTGGAGAAGAATATCGTCCATGGGTTCCCTTTATTGGAACCCTATTTTTATTTATTTTTGTTTCTAACTGGTCAGGAGCCCTTTTACCGTGGAAAATTATCCAGTTACCTCAAGGGGAGTTAGCAGCACCAACGAATGATATAACTCAGCCAGTTGCTTTAGCTTTACTCACATCAGTAGCCTATTTTTATGCGGGTCTTAGCAAAAAAGGATTAGGGTATTTCAGTAAATACATTCAACCAACTCCAATTCTTTTACCCATTAACATCTTAGAAGATTTTACAAAACCCCTATCACTTAGTTTTCGACTTTTCGGAAATATATTAGCCGATGAATTAGTCGTTGTTGTTCTTGTTTCTTTAGTACCTTTAGTGGTTCCTATACCTGTCATGTTCCTTGGATTATTTACAAGCGGGATTCAAGCTCTCATTTTTGCCACCTTAGCCGCGGCTTATATAGGTGAATCTATGGAAGGTCATCATTAACTATTTCTTTTTTCAAATATTCTTTTTTTAGGTTAGCCCAATTATAGAATAGAATAGTTGGTTTACGTTATGTAAGAAACACTTGTATATGTGATATTTGATATTCACTAGGTATATATGAGTTAAAGATCTATATAATCTGCCCTACTACTTTTGTGAATTTCGATTTAGATAGGGATTCGATTATAAGTTCTTCCTTTTTATCTGTGAATTGGTTGAAAAAACGATAAAAAAAGAACGAAGAATTCAAAGAATGGTTCACAAAAAAGAAATGGCATAAAAAAGTCGTATATATATATATTATGAATTTTTTTTAATTATGTGGATAGGAAGTACTATCAAAGTAATTCTTATGATTCAATAATATTATTATATTCTTTTTTTTTTTAGTTTTTGGTTATTTTGGCTGGATGAATCTTAGCGATTACTTAATTATAATTACGTCCTTAAGTCATTGGATGATTGTATCATTAACTATTTCTTTATTTTGGTGTGAGGAACTTATCATGAATCCACTGGTTTCTGCTGCTTCGGTTATTGCTGCTGGGTTGGCTGTTGGGCTTGCTTCTATTGGACCTGGAGTTGGTCAAGGTACAGCTGCGGGTCAAGCTGTCGAAGGTATCGCGAGACAACCTGAGGCAGAAGGAAAAATACGAGGTACTTTATTGCTTAGTTTGGCTTTTATGGAAGCTTTAACAATTTATGGCCTGGTTGTAGCATTAGCGCTTTTATTTGCGAATCCTTTTGTTTAATCCTAGAAATCGCAAAATTCTGGATTTTTTTTCAGTAGTTTTTTTAATTCTATCAAGATTTAACTCCTACAATTATTCATTGAGACAACAATCCTTGGGAAGGACTAATTTGAGGATGGGGAATTAGCACATCGATTCGCTTTCTTCCTTCCCCTTATTTTTTTAGTTTAATGGAAACTTTTTTTTTAAGGAGTGTTGCGAAAAACGAGGTTTAAGTTTTTTGAAATTGACATCAAACTTGGTCTCAAATTCTAGCTTAATTCTAATTAAGTCTCATTATTATTATTGAAAATAAAAATTTTTGGAAAATACATTTGTAATATAGAATAGGTTTTTGATTCTGTTTACAAATATCCAAATAGGTAAATTAAATTATAAATTATGAAATTCAATTTTCTTTTTATTGAAAAAAAAAGAATAAAAAAAAAGGACAGAGTTCTTTTTTTATAGTTTAGCTAGAATAGGAGATTATATGAAAAATTTAACCGATTCTTTCGTTTACTTGGGTCACTGGCCATCCGCCGGGAGTTTCGGGTTTAATACCGATATTTTAGCAACAAATCCAATAAATCTAAGTGTAGTTTTCGGTGTATTGATCTTTTTTGGAAAGGGAGTGTGTGTGAGTTGTTCATTTCAAGAATAGGCTGGATTCACCCAGTGGCACTATAACTAGGAAAGAGTGCATAATCCCGCGAATTACTTCTGAATAAAACAAAATTATATTTTAGAACCATAGCATTTCGTTATTCTTTGGTTTGGTAAGTCTACTTTACTTTGATTCTCTATCAACCACAAATTTGGGACCATTAATTAACATGGTTAAAGCTAAACCGTTTGAAGTTCAGATGCAACATGGTACTCTTTCTACTATATCTAGTCTAATAAAAAAATGAATAAGATTTTCAAAAAGAATAGTTATACTTTTTTCGATATAAAACACTCATGTCGATAAAAATTTTTGAGTCTTTTTTTATAATGCAGAATAGATAACCTACGTATAAAGTAATAAGAATTCGTTTACACGTGCGCCAAAGTTTTTCAGGGGAGTCCATCACGCAATCAAACTAATTGATTGATCTTATTAATAAATCGATGTCTTACTCCATGACTTTTTTTTTAGGAAAAAAGAGGAGAACAATAGCCTGACATTAGGTCCTATTAAAGTACCCCGTTAAGTAGGGAATGAATAGAACCCACCATTGATTTGAGATATTGATAGGGTCAATACCCAGTCTACTCAATGCTAGGCAGAATGAGTATAAGGAACTCAAAAATGATCTTTTCGTCCTATGAACCTTAAGGTGTATCAAGTTTCATGTTTGATTTTTTAATCAGGATGTTAGAGACTATATTTAACTTAAGTTGATCTAGACCAAAAGCAAACCTACGCCAAGAGAACCCAACCCTTCTTTGAAACACTTTGGTAGTTCTTCTGTATTGTATTAGAATTCAAAAATAATAAATCAGAGTACTTGGAACCATTTCTTATCTTTTTTTTTTAAGAAAAAATATGGTAGACTAACTGATCTTTCTATCAGTTAATGAAAGAGCCCAATGCAAAAAAAAATGCATGTTGGGTCTTTGAAAGAGTTCGAATCATTTTGATAATAATAAGTTCGAACTCTTTTACCGAAAGCAGGTCTACGGTTCGAGTCCCAGTATAGCCCTAACTAAGAAATTGATTCTAATAAATCCCATTAAAATCAAAATAATTGGATAATTTTTTTACTTAATTATTGTATTCTTTATTTATAACTAGTTACTTTCAATTGCTTGGTTCATCAAAAAATTGCCATACCATAAACCATAAGTCCTGGGGATCATTCCGAATAAAACTTAAAACCTAATTTGATTTCAATGGAGCCAATCACTATCTATCACTATCTATCTATTGATATATCGAGATAGATGCTTAATTTATAATTTAGAATAAACTTTTTTTCTTCATTAATTTTGATAGTTGTAAGTGGATTTTTTTATATGAATTTTCCTCGTTGACTGGCTACAATCAAAAAGTTCATAATCCCCACTCAATCTTGGTTACTTTTTTTCTGACACGGCCTTGTTTAAAAATAAAAACGGAAATCTAATTAAATTCAACCCAAATTAAATCTATCTAATACTAAGTAAGATGGGTATGGTATGGTAAAGTCTTACTGGATTTTTTGATACGTCATAATTTCAAAAATGAAGATATTTTTCTAAAATTTTTTTTTTAATAAAACATAAACAAAATTTCATAAACAGAAATCAAAAAAAAATTACTAGTTATTATTAATATTAATAATATAATATTAGAAACTATTAGAAATAGAAACATGGAAATATTAAGTAATTAAGTGTACTGAAAATAAGATTACAATCAATAAATCTTCAAATGAAACGTCTACCACAGCAACCAAACGAAAATAAATGATTCGATTAACCTGAATTTTTATTTTGACTCAAGAGTTCTATATCCCTTGCCCAATCCACTCCGATTGGAATTTACTAAGCGGGTATTTTTTCCACATTCATAGGAGTTCGTCTATGTTTCTGCTTTATGAATATGATATTTTCTGGGCATTTTTAATAATATCAAGTGCTATTCCTGTTTTGGCATTTTTTATTTCCGAGTTTTATCTCCAATTAGGAAGGGGCCAGAGAAACTTTCTAGTTATGAATCAGGTATAGAACCGATCGGGGATGCTTGGTTACAATTTAGAATCCGTTATTATATGTTTGCTCTAGTTTTTGTTGTTTTTGATGTTGAAACTGTTTTTCTGTATCCGTGGGCAATGAGTTTCGATGTACTGGGGGTATCTGCTTTTATAGAAGCTTTCATTTTCGTGCTTATCCTAATTCTTGGTTTAGTTTATGCATGGCGAAAAGGAGCGTTGGAATGGTCTTAGTTCGTTTCCCGAATATTTGTACAATAACAATAATAATAAAAAAAAGTAAAAAAAAACCATTGAAACAATTATGAATTCCATTAAGTTTCCCGTACTTGATCGAACAACAAAAAATTCAGTTATTTCAACTACGTTAAATGATCTTTCAAATTGGTCAAGACTTTCCAGCCTATGGCCGCTTCTTTATGGTACCAGTTGTTGTTTCATTGAATTTGCCTCATTAATAGGCTCCCGATTTGACTTTGATCGTTATGGGCTAGTACCAAGATCGAGTCCTAGACAGGCGGACCTTATTTTAACAGCAGGTACAGTAACAATGAAAATGGCTCCTTCTTTAGTGAGATTATATGAACAAATGCCTGAACCAAAGTATGTTATTGCTATGGGAGCGTGTACAATTACAGGGGGGATGTTCAGTACCGATTCTTATAGTACTGTTCGAGGAGTTGATAAGCTAATTCCTGTAGATGTCTATTTGCCGGGTTGTCCACCTAAACCAGAGGCTGTTATAGACGCTATAACAAAGCTTCGTAAGAAAATAGCTAGAGAAATCTATAAGGATCGAATTAGACCTCAACAGGGTAATCGGTGTTTTACTACCAATCACAAGTTTTTTGTTGTACGCAGTCCGCATACTGGAAATTATGATCAAGAATTACTCTATGCACCATCATCTACTTCAGAGATCTCTACTGAAACATTTTTTAAATACAAAAGTCCAGTATCTTCCAACGAATTAGTGAATTAGGGAGGATTTTAGAGAATCAGAAAAAAATCTTCATAAATTAGAACTCATGGTAAATGTGAAATACTTATTTTCTATAAAAAAGTGTGGGGGAAATAAAAAAGATGCAGGGCACTTTGTCCGTTTGGCTAGCCAAACGGGGGCTGGTTCATAGATCGTTAGGCTTCAATTACCAAGGAATAGAGACTTTACAAATAAAGCCCGAAGATTGGGATTCTATTGCTGTAATTTTATATGTATATGGTTACAATTATTTACGTTCGCAATGTGCCTATGATGTGGCACCTGGTGGCCTCTTAGCCAGTGTGTATCATCTTACGAGAATAGAATATGGTGTCAATCAAGCGGAAGAAGTATGCATAAAAGTATTTACTCACAGGAGTAATCCTAGAATTCCATCTGTTTTCTGGGTTTGGAAAAGTACGGATTTTCAAGAACGGGAATCTTATGATATGTTAGGAATCACTTATGATAGCCATCCAAGACTGAAACGGATCCTAATGCCCGAAAGTTGGATAGGGTGGCCTTTACGTAAGGATTATATTGCCCCCAATTTTTATGAAATCCAAGATGCTTATTGAATGATAAACAATGAGCCTTAGCTTCTACAACTACAGACCTTCACGGAATATTTTGAATTCGATTCTTTTTTAGATCAACCAAACAAACAGAAGAATTGAGGTCTCATTCATATTATTATAGATAGCTTGATCTCCAATTTGAAAGATACTTTTTTTTTTTTTTTTTAAGCCGAGCCAATGGGATGAACTAAAAAAATGAGTTCTGCATTATGAACTTTGTATCGCGCACATAACTTAGTCAACTTTAGTCACATAACTGGGAATGAATAAATAAGATCGGAAAGCAATAAATGAGGGGGGTACAATTCTATTTCTATTGTATCTAATGAATCTTGGGATAGTTCTGCCCTTCAACTCTAGATAACTATAGATATAGACCTTTTTTTACTTGTTTTGTTTGATTCTTTCAAACAGAACTCATTTAACCTTTCGAATATGTATTATGTATAAAGTATTATACATTCTTTTTGAACGGATGGATCCACAACATGAAAAAAAAAAAGAGAGGGGGCTAAAGGATGGTTGCACTTTTTTTACTAAAGATATGTTTAATTTTAAGAATAGAAATTTATCAAAATTAATAAATCCTATGCCAGAAACCAGATTTGAACTGGTGACACGAGGATTTTCAGTCCTCTGCTCTACCAACTGAGCTATCCCGGCCCGAGGATTTTCAGTCCTCTGCTCTACCAACTGAGCTATGCCGACCATTACCGACGTATCATTATCATTTTAATAGATAACTTAGGTCTATGTCAATAAAAAGAAACTCAAAAGTAATAAATTAACATTTTTTTTGACCGGGAATTTCTTGGATCTTCTAAATAAAAGAAGACCTTCTAAGTTTGAAAATGAAAAATGATATAGATTCTAAATCATTCAAATCAATATTTCTTTCTCATTTGTACGTGTATGATATATCCCACAAGACTTTATTTTATATATAATAAGAAAAGAAATTAGTTTGTAAAAGCGTAGGATGAATGAAAAAAGATAATGAATTCTTGAATAACTAAAAAAAAGGTAAGGTGTCAAACAGACTTTTTTGGGAGTAGAGTTGGGGATAGAGGGACTTGAACCCTCACGATTTAAAAAGTCAACGGATTTTCATCTTACTATAAATTTCATTGTTGTCAGTATTGACATGTAGAATGGGACTCTATCTTTATTCTCGTCCGATTAATAAGTTCCACCAAGGATCTATCAGACTATGTATGAAGTGAATCATTTGATCAATGAATATTTGATTTTTTTCTTAAACTTCGAATTGATTCACAACATTTCTATTTTGTTTATAAAAAAATAGAAATCGAGATTCAGGTCGTCATTTTTGAGATCGTTTTGTGTTACCTATATTTAGACAATATAGGCTTTTCTCCTTCATCCTTTTTGATTTGAAGTTGCGATCGAAGGATTCCTTTATCAACACAAGGTAGTGAACTTCATTTGTTAGAACAGCTTCCATTGAGTCTCTGCACCTATCCCTTTTTCTCGCTTTCTAAACTCCGGTTTGTTCGCGTAAACAAGGATTTGGCTCAGGATTGCCCATTGTTAATTCCAGGGTTTCTCTGAATTTGAAAGTTATCACTTAGTAGGTTTCCATACCAAGGCTCAATCCAATTAAGTCCGTAGCGTCTACCAATTCCGCCATATCCCCTTTTTTATTAGGATCTCATTATGATGTCTTTCCACTTTTTCTTATGCCGAAACCTTGGAATTCATTACATATAGATACTTATTTCTTTGGTATCTTCTTTCATTTTTGTGAGCCCCACCCATGTTGATTTAGTCTAATCAACAAAGATTCTATCATTTTTGTATTTGCAATTCAATATGGTTATATATTACATAACATATATATGTTCTTCTTTTTCTCATATTTGTCTTAAATTTTAAGAAATAGTCGAACGGTCGATTCTTTTTTTTTTTTGACTTTCATGAAAAGAAATTTTTAATTATTATTAAAACTTAGAATTCTACAATGTGCAATGGAAAAAGATTTTAAGTCTACTTCGTAGATTTTAAATTCGAATAATTATAAAAAATTATATTCGAATATTAATTCTATAGTATTAGAAGTATTAGAAATAAAAAGACAAAAAAAAGTATAAAATAATAATAATAGCATGAGGTTATAACAAAAAAAACAAGAATTTCAAATCAGATATCATTTAACTTAAAAAAAAAGATTTCTGATCTACTTAAGATTTTCTTATTTAGAAACTAAGAAAATTAAAATTAGAAAGTCGATATACTGCTATATTCTATTAATTAAGGTTATGTTTTATTTATTTAATGATAGTCACTATTTATTTGAGCCCGCTTAGCTCAGAGGTTAGAGCATCGCATTTGTAATGCGATGGTCATCGGTTCGATTCCGATAGCCGGCTTTTCCATATTTTTTCGTTTTTTTACATGGTTTTTAATGTACTTTCAAAATCAAAGAACATTAAAAAGACTTCTTTCACCTTTTTCCAAGAGTTACCACTCCATTTATATTATGTCATATAAACTTCCATATAGGAAGATATATTGGGTAAAAGAGTTAGATCTTTGCAAAATAAATAAATAAAATAAAGAAAATTTTTTGTGATTTATTTGATTTATATATATTGTATATACAATAAAAAAAATCTGTATATTGAGAGAATATATCTTCTTACTCTTTGTATTACAATAGTTTATTGGAGTGGATTTCACGTCATTTATCATTATCATTTAGTTCAGTTTTAATTTTGTTTAGTTTTGTACAATTTCAATAAAAAAGGAGTCTTTATGTCACGTTACCGAGGGCCTCGTTTTAAAAAAATACGCCGTCTGGGGGCTTTACCGGGACTAACTAGTAAAAGGCCTAAGGCAGGAAGCGATCTTAGAAACCAATCACGCTCCGGAAAAAAATCTCAATATCGTATTCGTTTAGAAGAAAAAACAAAATTGCGTTTTCATTATGGTCTTACAGAACGCCAATTACTTAAATATGTTCGTATCGCCGGAAAAGCCAAGGGGTCAACAGGTCAAGTTTTACTACAATTACTTGAAATGCGTTTGGATAACATCCTTTTTCGATTGGGTATGGCTTTGACTATTCCTCAAGCGCGCCAATTAGTTAACCATGGACATATTTTAGTTAATGGTCGTATAGTTGATATACCAAGTTATCGCTGCAAACCCCGAGATATTATTACAGTGAAGGATGAACAAAACTCTAGAACTTTAGTTCAAAATCTTCTTGATTCATCTGCCCCTGAGGAATTGCCAAACCATCTGACTCTTCACACATTCCAATATGAAGGGTTAGTCAATCAAATAATAGATAGGAAATGCGTCGGTTTGAAAATAAATGAATTGCTTGTCGTAGAATATTACTCTCGACAGACTTAATAAACCTAACTTAAGTAAAAAAAATAACTAAAAACAAGAGTTCGGACAACTCCCCTTTGCCCTCGTTTTTTATTAAAAATAAAAAGGCACAAGGTAAGGGATTTTGTCGGGGAATCTTTTTCCTATTCATGTATCATAGATTGGTAGGGAGATTTGGGTCCCTTGTTTGCTCTTCCCAGCATTTTCCATATCAAAAAATTAGGAATAGAGAATCTATTTTAAAATTAAAACAAGGTAGATTTTATATCTATTCTTTTTTATTTGATTTGATACATTGTGGTCAATCACGTACGATTGGTGAATTAGTTGAAAGTACGGAAAGAGAGGGATTCGAACCCTCGGTAAACAAAAGTCTACATAACAGTTCCAATGTTACGCCTTCAACCACTCGGCCATCTCTCCGACATCAGGATTATGACTGAGTACCTGGGTGAATAGCGAGTTATTCATCGTTCTCTAGATTATCGTTAACAGATCACTTTTTTGACCGGAAAAATTGGAATTGGAAGTAGATAGAAGGTTTTTTTTATGAGTCCGCTTTTATGTTAGTTCGTACTATACAATTCCTTTGTTTGTGAGAAAATTTTCTTACAAAAGAAAAGGTAAACGAAATAAAAAGAGTTATATAATGGATTACTACCTATGCCAAGATCGCGTATAAATGGAAATTTTATTGATAAAACCTTTACAATTGTAGCCGATATCTTATTACGAGTCATTCCGACAACTTCCGGAGAAAAAGAGGCATTTACTTATTACAGAGATGGTGCGATTTGATTATCATTATTTTTGTTATTTCTCGCCGATTTTGAATAGAAAGAAAAACAAATATTGAAAAAAAAATCTACGCTTTTGAAGGTGACGTTTAGAATATAAAAAAAGCAATCCCTTCTGTCATGTATCCACGATTAATGCAGCCTTAGATGCTTCAATTGTGAATTCTAGTATTGAGCAAAAGGTTTTTACCTATGGTTCCCCGTATTAGAGATCAATCCTACTACACTAATACAATATACGAATAGGAGGCATAGGGGAAGAAGCACTACGCCGAGAAATCAACAACACAAAAACTTTCTTCAAAATGATTCCCTTTCTTTTAACTTCTTCTTTTGGATTGGGACCAATTAAAATGGTTGGAACAATAAACATCCATCTCGTTCGTACTTTGGATACCCGTATAACCATTGAAGACTGTTGAAGTGACTAATTCCTGGAAATTTAGGGGCGTTGAGAACAAAGAAATTTTTAGAGTTTACTTTTTTATTTTTATCTAGCATGAACCCACTTGGTAGTAAGAAAAGATCTTTTGCAAGAAGGTTGGCTAGGGATTTCTTGTAAAAAAATTAGCCCCGCTTAGTTCATAATGACATCACTTTTTTCCATATATTATTTTCATTATGCACTTAAAAGGAGGAGCCGTATGAGATGAAAATCTCACATACGGTTCTGAAACGGAGAATTCGTTAAAGCGAATGACGACCGTAACGGATGTCGGCTCAATCTGAAGGAAATTATGCGGAAGCATTACAGAATTATTATGAAGCTATGCGACTAGAAATTGACCCCTATGATCGAAGTTATATACTCTATAATATAGGCCTTATCCACACAAGTAATGGGGAACATACCAAAGCTTTAGAATATTATTTTCGGGCATTAGAACGAAACCCCTTTTTACCACAAGCTTTTAATAATATGGCTGTGATCTGTCATTACGTGCGACTATCTCCACTATAGAAATAAAA
>CM051376.1:18034917-18039917 GCA_028015245.1 Cardamine occulta | reverse complement strand
GATACTACTATTTCTTAAGAATGAGATGAGGCAATCTACGAAGGAAAGTAAAAAACAAAACTTAATCCTCTTTTTTATGTCAGACCAATCACTTCTTGAAAAGATTCTGTACTAGACGATTTTTTCGATTTTTTTATAGAATTGTGATTAGAATATGAATACAAATGTAAAATATAAAAAATGATATAGAATTCTATAGAAAAAAGAACAAAACCTTATAAGCTAGTCATACCATTTGATTATATTGACAATTTTAAAAAACTGATCATACTATGATCATAGTATGATGGCGGTTGAGCAAGTATGCCCCCATCGTCTAGTGGTTCAGGACATCTCTCTTTCAAGGAGGCAGCGGGGATTCGACTTCCCCTGGGGGTAGGGTACTACGAAAGGAAGTTGATCATGGATTATCCATAAAGTTAGAATCGATTCTTCCTGGGTCGATGCCCGAGCGGTTAATGGGGACGGACTGTAAATTCGTTGGCAATATGTCTACGCTGGTTCAAATCCAGCTCGGCCCAATAATTCGCTGTCTACATAACCCTTTTTGTTTTGCATAAATGACAGAGAAGGGTAAGAAAAAAAGTCAAATTTGGGGTATATTTCGACTTTACTTTTTTCTTTATTTCTTGTGTCTAGTTACTTTGTTGTTTACATCAAAAATTCCGATCTTGATCTTGCTAAGGATCCCGATATGGATCCTTTAAATATAAACTTTAATGAACAGAGTCGAAAAAATAATCTATTTTTTTTGGAAAAAATAGATTATCAATCGATTTAATAATAATGCAAGGATTACCAGTAATCCGTCTTGCTATCACTAAAGTTATATCCATATAGATATCAATATATCACTTGTGACTTTCTTTGTTACAAAACAATAATTTTAATCTAAAATTAAAATGAAATCATAAAAAGGAATATGTAAGCTACCCACTTGATTTCCATGGGATTGTAGTTCAATTGGTTAGAGCACCGCCCTGTCAAGGCGGAAGCTGCGGGTTCGAGCCCCGTCAGTCCCGGCGGATTCAATAAAAAAAAGACATTAACTCCCCCTTTTGTTTTTGGACAAGGGGATAAAAATGGTTTCATTTATCTTTTTGTTTTATTTTTCTTTTTTCATCAAGAAAAAGAAAGGGGTATTTCCCTTATTTTAACTAGCACCAATTGATGGTAGAGAGACATATGTAAATTAATTATAATTATTGAGAACATTCAACACTTCAAGAAAGAGATACTGTATGGGGTTTCCGCTTTTTGTCAACTTAATTCGTGTAGGAAAATGGAATAGGATAGCGTATAATACATTTGCCAAGAGTACCTGTACCTATATATACTTTTCTTTCTATGAAGTTAAGGAATTGAAAATAGTTCGACTCCAACCACGGAAAGAGGATATTTAAAAATAAACATAAAATGAGTCTTCTCTAATGAATATGCTCTTTTTAAAGATTAGAGTCGAGGGCGAAGAAAAAACTCGTAAGAAAATTTAACTAGTTAATTTTTTTGAATATTTGAGTTTTTTTACTGGGACTCGTCTTTGTCACATTCCCTTTCTTTGTTTTCCAAAAAGAGGATATACCCTTCAAAATTTTTTTAAATTTCAAAATTGAACTTCGTACTTGTTTTCTCTATTTGATTTCTATTGTTTATTTAATAAGGTTCTTTAGAAACTATTTTTGTAAACAATCGAAGTAGAAAAGGTTTTTTATGGTACTTCATCAGATAATTGTACAAGGAAAGTAAAGTACTAGGTTGTAGAAAAGAAAGCGGGGAAAAAGAATTATAAATCAATATTTTTTGCTTGGATCAGGACTCTCATTATGTATTCGGTGTGGATAAAAGATCTTCCTATGTTATACTATTAAATTCTTGACGATGAATCGATTTTATAGCTCCGATATTGTTATTCATGATATTTATTTCATTCGATATCATCGAAATCTAAATTCATCTGAGTGAGTTTACAAGCGAAAGATTTCTCATCTCTATGGGATTAAATCCCGAGATATTCTAAAGAAAAAAAATAATAAACGATTAAATTATGGAAGTCAATATTCTTGCATTTATTGCTACTGCACTCTTCATTCTCGTTCCTACTGCTTTTTTGCTTATAATTTACGTAAAAACAGTTAGTCAAAATGATTAAATTGAATACAATTTGACTATCAACGAAAAAAAAACAGATTTCAATTTCTCGTCTTAAATGAAAGGAATGCATTAGACTCAGTAGTAGTATCCTAAGGGGCCCGCTAGTATGGTAGAAAGAGATCTCTTTCTACCATACTAGCCATTATGGTTATTGTAATGTATAAAGATACAAGTGAAATATCTTAATATAAAGGAATCCACCTATATCTCTCTTTTTCTTTATAAACGTCAATATAAATTAAATAGAATATTAAATGTATGTACATACTTTCTCGATTTCATTTGTTTGTTTGATCCATTTAATACAGATAATCCCCATTCGATGAAAACTTCTTCAGATTTCTAAAAAGGGGGTTACCCCATGAATGGTTAACCGTGTAAACCCTAATATAAAAATAGAAAATGAGTCAATAAAACAAAACATAAATCCAATTTCTAAACAAAAATCTTTAAAAAATTGCCGAACGGTCTAGAAAACTAAAACAATTGATACAGGTTGATAGAGTTTTATTATTACCGCAATTAGGAGTACTTCTAGAGTCCACTTCTTCCCCACACTACGAGAGAGAGGGAAAATGTAAAAACTACCATTAAAGCAGCCCATGCGAGACTTACTATATCCATGTGAATTCTGTCCCCTATTTCTATGAATATGAAGAAACTATTCCATTATTGTTCACTAATAATAGTGAAATCACTGGTGCAGAGTCAAAAAAAGGGAGAGGTATTTGGTCACCATTGATGAACTACTCAAAAAAATCCACTTATCTTATAATGAGTTATTCTTAATTATAGAATTTCTAGTAGAATCGACAAGATGTAAACACAAGCAAATGGACACTTTTTGAAGTATCCAAGGAATCTCACTCACATGTAGAAAGAATAGAAAGAATAATACTTTTTCTTTCTTTTATCGTTTTTTATTTTTGGAAGCAAAATGAAAGGCAATTCTTCATCTAATCTAATATTGATTGAATGGCTGAGCATTACGCGACTTTCATGAGTCTGTATCCAAAGTATCTTAGGTCCTTTCCAAAACTATTCATTTAATTCCTATCCAATCTAATTGAAGACTCAGTAAGTGGAACTAAATTAGTAGTGGCAAGTAAAGATTTACGGATTTCCCTCCACTACTTTAAGTTTTCCTTGAATCTGATAGGCAAAACTTTAGGTTAGAGAATAGAACCTCGAGAGCCCGGGGCTTAGAATCACGAAACAAAAGTATCAAGAGTCTTTTCCTACGTTTGTTATAATAGGGGTCTGTTGTTGAGGCGGCACCCGGATTTGAACTGGGGAAAAAGGATTTGCAGTCCCCCGCCTTACCACTCGGCCATGCCGCCAAAACGATAGAAACTAGATTCCTATTTTCTCTTTTTTTTTTTCAACTCCGAAAAAAAATATATATATATCTAGATTTTCAGTCACAAAATATAGAATCCAGTACAAACCAGAACCATTAACTATTGACTGTAAATTCATGACCATTTTTGAATTCAAATCTACATTTTTTGATTTCTAATAATATTAATAAAATAAATCATTAGAAATGGATTTATAACTAATCTATATTGAGTTTTTTCAATTAAAAAGAAATCTTCTTCAATTTCAATTATAACAGTAATGATGAGTATATGTAAACCCCAGAATCAGAACATACGTTACGTTGTGTTATAGAGCTATAGCTCTATAATGGGGTATTTTATCTCTCTAGGGCTGCTTTTGAGGAGTAATTCTCAATAAATTTTTATATTTCAATTTTTGATTGAATACATTGAAGAGCAAATTTCATTTTTGATAGAGCACAGTATGTGCTGTCCCAAATAGAACTGTACCACAATAAAAGAAGAAAAAGAGACATATATATCTGTGCATTCTTTTTTATTTTAATAATCAAAAAAATGAATAAATAAAAAAACACAAGTTTTCTTACATACTTCAATTCAATGATATTCTAACTATTCTATTCAAAATAGGTAAAAATCAATCTCTTTTCTGCAAATATTTTTTTGAACAATGAAATACAAATACATGGAAAAGTAAAGTGGTAAAAAAAAAAGTTTTCTATTTATTATATGTTTATCTGCTCGAACAGATCCAATCGTGGATACATTTTTTTAATGGTATGCAATCGAATTGGAATATGTAATATCATAGGTGAAAATGAAATTACTTTTTGTCTAGTTTTTACAAAACTACATAAGTTCCAGTGGTATTTCTCAATTCTATTCCATTTGGATCTCTTTCTTATAAAAAATGCCAATTGAATCTAGTCTCCGTTCATACGTATTTCATACATTCCATATATCGTGGAGTTGAATAAAATTTCATGTGATTCAGTAAACAGAATAGAAATTCCATTATTGCTAGATCGAATTCTATGGATATGATTCGGTGAAGAATGAGAGATGGGATGGTATTTTTTCAATAAACGGATAAATGGTAAATTCAAAAAAGATGCTCGGGGATGGAAAAGAGGGAACATCTACAATACCCGGATTAAATCAGATACAATTTGAAGGGTTTTATCGGTTTATTGATCAGGGTTTAATAGAAGAACTTTCCAAGTTTCCAAAAATTGAAGATATAGATCACGAAATTGAATTTCAATTATTTATGGAAACATATCAATTGGTAGAACCTCTGATAAAAGAACGAGATGCTGTCTATGAATCACTTACATATTCTTCTGAATTATATGTATCCACGGGATTAATTTGGAAAACCAGTAGGAATATGCAAGAACAAAGAATTTTTATTGGAAACATTCCTTTAATGAATTCCCTTGGAACTTCTATAGTAAACGGAATATACAGAATTGTGATCAATCAAATATTGCAAAGTCCTGGTAT
>CM051376.1:18024917-18029917 GCA_028015245.1 Cardamine occulta | reverse complement strand
TGAATAGAGCACCTACTCTACATAGATTAGGCATACAGTCATTCCAACCAATTTTAGTGGAAGGACGCACTATTTGTTTACATCCATTAGTTTGTAAGGGGTTCAATGCAGACTTTGATGGGGATCAAATGGCTGTTCATGTGCCTTTATCTTTAGAGGCTCAAGCAGAAGCTCGTTTACTTATGTTTTCTCATATGAATCTCTTATCTCTAGCTATTGGAGATCCCATTTCTGTGCCGACTCAAGATATGCTTATTGGACTCTATGTATTAACGAGCGGCACTCGTCGAGGTATTTGTGCAAACAGATATAATCCATGTAATCGAAAAAATTATCAAAATGCAAAAATTTACGAAACAAACTATAAGTATACGAAAGAACCCTTTTTTTGCAATTCCTATGATGCAATTGGAGCTTATCGGCAGAAAAGAATCAATTTAGATAGTCCTTTGTGGCTTCGGTGGCAATTAGATCAACGCGTTATTGCTTCAAGAGAAGTTCCTATCGAAGTTCACTACGAATCTTTTGGTAACTATCATGAGATTTATGCACACTATCTAATAGTAAGAAGTGTAAAAAAAGAAATTTTTTGTATATATATTCGAACCACAGTTGGTCATATTTCTTTTTATCGAGAAATCGAGGAAGCTATACAAGGTTTTTCTCAAGCCTGTTCATATGATACCTAATAATATGGTATTAAAAAAAGTAATTCTATGGACACCCGTGTGAATTCGGACCTCTCAAATTCAATTCGGACCATAGTTCCTGACCTAAAATTCTACGCAAATCAAGATCGAGAAAAGGAAGTTTTGCAATCATTGACTCAAACTCATTGTCGAATCCCATTCAGCAGAATATGGAGGTACTTATGGCGGAACGGGCCAATCTGGTATTTCACAATAAAGTGATAGATGGAACTGCTATTAAACGACTTATTAGCCGATTAATAGATCATTTCGGGATGGCATATACATCACACATCCTAGATCAAGTAAAAACTCTGGGTTTCCAGCAAGCCACTGCTACATCCATTTCATTAGGAATTGATGATCTTTTAACGATACCTTCTAAGGGCTGGCTTGTCCAAGATGCTGAACAACAAAGTTTAATTTTGGAAAAACACCATCATTATGGGAATGTACACGCGGTAGAAAAGTTACGCCAATCTATTGAGATATGGTATGCGACAAGTGAATATTTGCGACAAGAAATGAATCCTAATTTTAGGACCTTTATTTATGATGCTAAGAAGTAAAAAAGCCAATAAAGAAAAAAATATATTCATCCAACAAAAGGAGAGAGAGGGATTCGAACCCTCGATAGTTATTTTTTATGAACTATACCGGTTTTCAAGACCGGAGCCATCAACCACTCGGCCATCTCTCCAAAAGATAATTTCTATTTTATTTTATTTTCGCCAAATAGAACATAGCCCTATGAGTTAATACGATCACTATGTAGAGAAAGATATAGTATAGGGTGTTATTTTCTTGATAGGTCTATCAATCTGTCTATATAAATAAATGAGCTACACGATCCAGTATACCCATTTGTGAAGTCAAAAAGAACCTTTAACTTCATGTCCGAATAGAATAAAGGTGGTAAAAATAAATTGGAACTAAGTCATCTCGAATCAACGGATTCATGATAAAATCCCTTTATTTATTAAAATTCAAAATTTTTAGTGGGTAAGAGGATTAAATGGTGTATATTCTTTTGTTAATAGCTTGGAGGATTAAAAACATGACTATTGCTTTCCAATTGGCTGTTTTTGCATTAATTATTACTTCATCAATCTTACTGATTAGTGTACCCGTTGTATTTGCGTCTCCTGATGGTTGGTCGAGTAACAAAAATGTTGTATTTTCTGGTACATCTTTATGGATTGGATTAGTCTTCTTGGTGGGTATCCTTAATTCTCTTATCTCTTGAATTCATTCGTTGCAGATCAAAAAATGAGATGCACCCTCCAATTCCATGAAATACACATTCAAATTCAATATAAGTCCATAAAATGCAAATAAAGAAAAAATTAGAGGGGGGGGGTCGAACTTATGGAACTTGAATGAAATATGAATAAAATATTTATAAATATCAATTTACTAAATATGAAATAGTACTAAATAACTAAAAAAAAAACGAATCAAAAATTGCTAGCAATATAGAATATAATATTTTATGGAAATAGAAGAATCATATATTCTTGAATATGGAATTCAATATTCAATATTTCAATATATGGAATAAATATATTATTAATATATAATATTAATATATATATTAATATATATTAATAGAATTGTTAATTGAATTGATTTGGTGGTAGAATTTTATGAAATGATCCCAAACCAAAGAGTGTATCTCGTCTAGCTTTGAACAAATATTATCCATAAATTTCTTATCAAGAAGGCAAAAAAATGCGGATATAGTCGAATGGTAAAATTTCTCCTTGCCAAGGAGAAGACGCGGGTTCGATTCCCGCTATCCGCCCAAATATAAATGGAGTCAAAAAGATAAAAGATTCGGTATAGTTGACCGGGAAATACCGTAATTTTTTCCTGGCGTCCTAAAAGACAAGTATTAATTAATGACTAGTTAATAGAATCAAACTTACATTTCTTGAAAAAAAAATGTTGCGGAGACAGGATTTGAACCCGTGACCTCAAGGTTATGAGCCTTGCGAGCTACCAAACTGCTCTACCCGCGATGAAATAAAAAACTGGACTAAACTCTAATAAACACAGAAGAATTGAATGCGCAACCTATTCCATATCTGTACAAATAGAATAGCCTATTTAGACAGAATGGTAAAGGGGCCTTATCGATCATAGAAAAAAATAGAAAAATTAAGGGATACTTAAATCCTTACCAGCTTGATCTTGTTGCCCCTGGTAACAAACATGCATGAACCATTTCCCGAAGGATGTGGCCAGATAGTCCAAAGTCTCGATAGTTAGCTCTCGGTCTTCCGGTCGAAAAGCAACGTCGATGAAGACGTGTAGGTGCACTATTACGCGGTGGGGATTGTAATTTTCCATGAATTTTCCATTTCTCACTTAGCGACGGAATCTGACTTATTTCCTTTTTTGAGGATCGACGAATCAAATGATATTTTTTTTCCAATTTTTGCCTCTTCTTCTCCCTATAAATCAAAATTTTCTTTGCCATAATGCTTCAGTTCCTCTTATTATCAATGATAATGATACAAATCGGATCCTAGATGTAGAAATAAATATAAGAGTGCATACCTATTTTTTTTATTAAAAAAAATATATTATTGCGGATAGAATACATAAATAATTAACCGAATTTGCCCGATGTGGAGGCAATTAAGAAAGCCGCATAAGTGAATATATAACCTACAGAAAAGTGAGCTAATCCAACCAATCTGGCTTGCACAATTGAAAGAGCTACTGGTTTATCTTTCCATCGAATCAAATTTGCCAAAGGTGTGCGTTCATGAGCCCATGCTAAAGTTTCAATCAATTCCTGCCAATAACCACGCCAGGAAATTAAGAACATAAATCCTGTAGCCCAAACAAGATGCCCAAATAAGAACATCCATGCCCAGACTGATAAACTATTCATACCAAACGGGTTATATCCATTGATAAGTTGTGAAGAGTTTAACCATAGATAATCTCTTAACCATCCCATCAAATAAGTGGAAGATTCATTAAACTGTGAAACGTTACCCTGCCATAATGTGATGTGTTTCCAATGCCAATAAAAAGTAACCCATCCAATAGTATTTAACATCCAGAAAACTGCCAAATAAAATGCGTCCCAAGCCGAAATATCACAAGTACCACCTCGTCCCGGACCATCGCAAGGAAAACTATACCCGAAATCCTTTTTATCTGGCATTAACTTGGAACCACGTGCATCTAAAGCACCTTTTACTAAGATCAATGTAGTTGTATGTAAACCTAAAGCAATAGCATGATGAACCAAGAAATCTCCAGGACCTATTGTTAAGAATAATGAATTACTATTTTCATTAATAGCATTTAACCAGCCGGGCAACCATATGCTTCGACCCGCATTAAATGCTGGGCCACTTGTCGAAGATAAAAGTACATCAAATCCATATGAAGTTTTCCCATGAGCAGATTGTATCCATTGGGCAAATATGGGTTCGATCAAGATTTGTTTTTCGGGAGTACCAAAAGCAAGCATGACGTCATTATGAACATAAAGTCCCAAAGTATGGAACCCTAGAAAGAGGCTGGCCCAACTTAAATGGGATATGATAGCTTCTTTATGATCTAACATTCTTGCCAATACGTTATCCTCATTCTGTTCTGGATTGTAATCTCTAATAAAAAATATAGCTCCATGAGCAAAAGCTCCTGTCATGATGAATCCTGCAATGTATTGGTGATGGGTATATAACGCAGCTTGAGTCGTAAAATCTTGCGCTATGAACGCATAAGCAGGTAAAGAGTACATGTGTTGAGCTACCAAGGAAGTAATAACCCCTAAGGAGGCTAGAGCAAGACCTAATTGAAAATGAAGCGAATTATTGATTGTGTCATAAAGACCCTTATGCCCACGCCCCAATCGTCCTCCCGGAGGAATATGTGCTTCTAAAAGATCTTTTATACTGTGTCCGATTCCAAAGTTAGTTCTATACATATGACCCGCAATGAGGAAAAGAATTGCGATAGCTAAATGATGATGTGCCATATCGGTTAGCCATAAACTTTGCGTTTGTGGATTGAATCCCCCAAGAAGGGTTAGAATGGCAGTTCCTGATCCTTGGGAGGTACCAAATAAATGACTACTTGAGTCGGGGTTTTGAGCATAAAGATTCCACTGACCCGTAAAAAGTGGGCCTAACCCTTGGGGATGTGGTAATACATTTAAGAAATTATTCCATCGAACAGATTCCCCCCTGGATGCAGGAATAGCGACATGGACTAAATGACCTGTCCAAGCCAAGGAGCTTACCCCGAATAGTCCTGACAAATGATGATTCAGACGAGATTCAGCAT
>CM051376.1:17702417-18022417 GCA_028015245.1 Cardamine occulta | reverse complement strand
AACGAGCACCGTGGAAATACATGCCACTCAGCCAAAGAAAGATGATAGAGAGTTGGCCGAAATGGGCACTAAATACTTTTCGAGAGATTTCCTCCAAATCACTGGTATGACTATCAAAATCGTGAGCATCAGCATGTAGGTTCCAGATCCAAGTGGTAGTATCAGGTCCCTTAGCTATTGTTCTTGAGAAATGACCGGGTTTAGCCCATTCCTCGAAAGAAGTTTTTATGGGATCCCTATCTACCAAAATTTTGACTTCTGGTTCCGGCGAACGAATAATCATTGAGTCCTCCTCTTTCCGGACAACACATACAAAGAAACCCGCCAACAGTCACTCAAGTAATTAGTGAACCGATGGTAGATGCTTAGAATTTTTTGGTTTCTCTTCTATCTCCCATCTATTCATCTATTTTCTTTAGTTATTCACTAGAGCAATTATGATCTGGAAGTCGATCTGGGGCAAGTGTTCGGATCTATTATGACATATCCATAGGGTGCTCAACGGACCTTTTTTTTTTTTATAATTCAAAAAAGTTTTCGCGCCTTTACATTGGTACACAAAGAGCTTTTTTATAACCTAATCTAGTGTATTCATATTTCAATTATTAAGTTCCGAAATGTAGCCTATTTTTTTTAATAGAGGATATTATCCTATTTCAATAAACGCTTATTAGTCATTATTAAGAAACATTCTAGTATTCATATTTAGTCATTTTAAAATCTCTTTTATTGGTTTTATTTTAATAGTCGAAAAGAAAAAATAGAAAAAACTAGATATATAGATATTCTCATATTCATGTACTACTTACCTCTAGAGACTACCAGATGAAATAGAACGATTTGAGAAAAGGATATAATGGAATTTTTTTCTTTGATTGGTTCTTATAAAAAAAGAATCTGTTTTATTTGACCGAGAGGGCCAAGAAACTAAAAAACGATTAATTGTAAAAACAAATAAAGATATATAGAATAAAAAAAAAAAGAAACAAAGGGAAAGTTCTTATTCGAAGCGCCTCGTGATCGTCAACCAATTCTGTGCTTCAATATAATTACCAGGAGTAAGCGTTATAGCCTGTTTCCAATACTCAGCGGCTTGAGCGAACCAAGCCTCCGCCATTTCAGAATCTCCTTGTTGAATGGCCTGTTCTCCACGGTCGGAATAGGCGGGTCAATTCCCTCCCTGAGAACCGTACTTGAGAGTTTCCTACCTCATACGGCTCGACAACCAACTCTTTTGTTTTGGTGTACCAGTTTTTTAACTTTAACCCACTTTAACTTTCTATCTAATTGAATGTTTAATTGAATGAGATTTCTTATAGATATTTGGTTTTTCTTGGATTAAACAAAAGAGAGTAATTACATGAGTTTCAAACTTTCATTTTGATTTAATTAATATATTAATTAATATAATAAGTTTTATCTTTTCTCCTACCTTCAGAAAAAAAAGTCATGTCCACTGTTATTAGATATTAGAATTTTCTGAAAGGTAACTATCCCGCTTTCAGATAAAAATTTATATAGAATCTTTGAAAAAGACTTTTTTCATACTTCATAAAAAATAAAAAAGAAAAAGACTTACTGTCTTTAGGATCTGATGCTACACCGCTGCTCAATACCTTAGGGGATCTACTCTATTACATAAGTAGATTCCTAAGATTTATCTCATATTATGATATAAATAAACAGCTTTTGTTGTATCGGTCCAAAACCTTTCCAATTGATCTTTATGGTGCTTCCTCTATCAATTAAATCTTTTTTTATCCATAGAAAGAAAGTATTTAGGCATATCTAGTCTTCACTTCATATTTCGACCTATGAAGTTTATTTATTTGCTACAGCTGATAAAAAATCGTTTTGGACGATGCTTATGTAGAAAGCCTTTTTTTTTTGTTTCTAGTATTTCATTGACTAGCTGTTCGTTCTTTTATTTCTATAGTGGAGATAGTCGCACGTAATGACAGATCACAGCCATATTATTAAAAGCTTGTGGTAAAAAGGGGTTTCGTTCTAATGCCCGAAAATAATATTCTAAAGCTTTGGTATGTTCCCCATTACTTGTGTGGATAAGGCCTATATTATAGAGTATATAACTTCGATCATAGGGGTCAATTTCTAGTCGCATAGCTTCATAATAATTCTGTAATGCTTCCGCATAATTTCCTTCAGATTGAGCCGACATCCGTTACGGTCGTCATTCGCTTTAACGAATTCTCCGTTTCAGAACCGTATGTGAGATTTTCATCTCATACGGCTCCTCCTTTTAAGTGCATAATGAAAATAATATATGGAAAAAAGTGATGTCATTATGAACTAAGCGGGGCTAATTTTTTTACAAGAAATCCCTAGCCAACCTTCTTGCAAAAGATCTTTTCTTACTACCAAGTGGGTTCATGCTAGATAAAAATAAAAAAGTAAACTCTAAAAATTTCTTTGTTCTCAACGCCCCTAAATTTCCAGGAATTAGTCACTTCAACAGTCTTCAATGGTTATACGGGTATCCAAAGTACGAACGAGATGGATGTTTATTGTTCCAACCATTTTAATTGGTCCCAATCCAAAAGAAGAAGAATAAAGAAAGGGAATCATTTTGAAGAAAGTTTTTGTGTTGTTGATTTCTCGGCGTAGTGCTTCTTCCCCTATGCCTCCTATTCGTATATTGTATTAGTGTAGTAGGATTGATCTCTAATACGGGGAACCATAGGTAAAAACCTTTTGCTCAATACTAGAATTCACAATTGAAGCATCTAAGGCTGCATTAATCGTGGATACATGACAGAAGGGATTGCTTTTTTTATATTCTAAACGTCACCTTCAAAAGCGTAGATTTTTTTTTCAATATTTGTTTTTCTTTCTATTCAAAATCGGCGAGAAATAACAAAAATAATGATAATCAAATCGCACCATCTCTGTAATAAGTAAATGCCTCTTTTTCTCCGGAAGTTGTCGGAATGACTCGTAATAAGATATCGGCTACAATTGTAAAGGTTTTATCAATAAAATTTCCATTTATACGCGATCTTGGCATAGGTAGTAATCCATTATATAACTCTTTTTATTTCGTTTACCTTTTCTTTTGTAAGAAAATTTTCTCACAAACAAAGGAATTGTATAGTACGAACTAACATAAAAGCGGACTCATAAAAAAAAACCTTCTATCTACTTCCAATTCCAATTTTTCCGGTCAAAAAAAGTATCTATTAACCATAATCTAAAAAACGATGAATAACTCGCTATTCACCCAGGTACTCAGTCATAATCCTGATGTCGGAGAGATGGCCGAGTGGTTGAAGGCGTAACATTGGAACTGTTATGTAGACTTTTGTTTACCGAGGGTTCGAATCCCTCTCTTTCCGTACTTTCAACTAATTCACCAATCGTACGTGATTGACCACAATGTATCAAATCAAATAAAAAAGAATAGATATAAAATCTACCTTGTTTTAATTTTAAAATAGATTCTCTATTCCTAATTTTTTTGATATGGAAAATGCTGGGAAGAGCAAACAAGGGACCCAAATCTCCCTACCAATCTATGATACATGAATAGGAAAAAGATTCCCCGACAAAATCCCTTACCTTGTGCCTTTTTATTTTTAATAAAAAACGAGGGCAAAGGGGAGTTGTCCGAACTCTTGTTTTTAGTTATTTTTTTTACTTAAGTTAGGTTTATTAAGTCTGTCGAGAGTAATATTCTACGACAAGCAATTCATTTATTTTCAAACCGACGCATTTCCTATCTATTATTTGATTGACTAACCCTTCATATTGGAATGTGTGAAGAGTCAGATGGTTTGGCAATTCCTCAGGGGCAGATGAATCAAGAAGATTTTGAACTAAAGTTCTAGAGTTTTGTTCATCCTTCACTGTAATAATATCTCGGGGTTTGCAGCGATAACTTGGTATATCAACTATACGACCATTAACTAAAATATGTCCATGGTTAACTAATTGGCGCGCTTGAGGAATAGTCAAAGCCATACCCAATCGAAAAAGGATGTTATCCAAACGCATTTCAAGTAATTGTAGTAAAACTTGACCTGTTGACCCCTTGGCTTTTCCGGCGATACGAACATATTTAAGTAATTGGCGTTCTGTAAGACCATAATGAAAGCGCAATTTTTGTTTTTCTTCTAAACGAATACGATATTGAGATTTTTTTCCGGAGCGTGATTGGTTTCTAAGATCGCTTCCTGCCTTAGGCCTTTTACTAGTTAGTCCCGGTAAAGCCCCCAGACGGCGTATTTTTTTAAAACGAGGCCCTCGGTAACGTGACATAAAGACTCCTTTTTTATTGAAATTGTACAAAACTAAAAAAAATTAAAACTGAACTAAATGATAATGATAAATGACGTGAAATCCACTCCAATAAACTATTGTAATACAAAGAGTAAGAAGATATATTCTCTCAATATACAGATTTTTTTTATTGTATATACAATATATATAAATCAAATAAATCACCAAAATTTTTCTTTATTTTATTTATTTATTTTGCAAAGATCTAACTCTTTTACCCAATATATCTTCCTATATGGAAGTTTATATGACATAATATAAATGGAGTGGTAACTCTTGGAAAAAGGTGAAAGAAGTCTTTTTAATGTTCTTTGATTTTGAAAGTACATTAAAAACCATGTAAAAAAACGAAAAAATATGGAAAAGCCGGCTATCGGAATCGAACCGATGACCATCGCATTACAAATGCGATGCTCTAACCTCTGAGCTAAGCGGGCTCAAATAAATAGTGACTATCATTAAATAAATAAAACATAACCTTAATTAATAGAATATAGCAGTATATCGACTTTCTAATTTTAATTTTCTTAGTTTCTAAATAAGAAAATCTGAATTAGATCAGAAATCTTTTTTTTTAAGTTAAATGATATCTGATTTGAAATTCTTGTTTTTTTTGTTATAACCTCATGCTATTATTATTATTTTATACTTTTTTTTTGTCTTTTTATTTCTAATACTTCTAATACTATAG
This sequence comes from Cardamine occulta, assembly GCA_028015245.1. NCBI lineage: Eukaryota > Viridiplantae > Streptophyta > Magnoliopsida > Brassicales > Brassicaceae > Cardamine > Cardamine occulta. The sequence goes on along the minus strand of CM051376.1, from coordinate 18,017,430 downwards.
AATTAATATTCGAATATAATTTTTTATAATTATTCGAATTTAAAATCTACGAAGTAGATTTAAAATCTTTTTCCATTGCACATTGTAGAATTCTAAGTTTTAATAATAATTAAAAATTTCTTTTCATGAAAGTCAAAAAAAAAAAAGAATCGACCGTTCGACTATTTCTTAAAATTTAAGACAAATATGAGAAAAAGAAGAACATATATATGTTATGTAATATATAACCATATTGAATTGCAAATACAAAAATGATAGAATCTTTGTTGATTAGACTAAATCAACATGGGTGGGGCTCACAAAAATGAAAGAAGATACCAAAGAAATAAGTATCTATATGTAATGAATTCCAAGGTTTCGGCATAAGAAAAAGTGGAAAGACATCATAATGAGATCCTAATAAAAAAGGGGATATGGCGGAATTGGTAGACGCTACGGACTTAATTGGATTGAGCCTTGGTATGGAAACCTACTAAGTGATAACTTTCAAATTCAGAGAAACCCTGGAATTAACAATGGGCAATCCTGAGCCAAATCCTTGTTTACGCGAACAAACCGGAGTTTAGAAAGCGAGAAAAAAGGGATAGGTGCAGAGACTCAATGGAAGCTGTTCTAACAAATGAAGTTCACTACCTTGTGTTGATAAAGGAATCCTTCGATCGCAACTTCAAATCAAAAAGGATGAAGGAGAAAAGCCTATATTGTCTAAATATAGGTAACACAAAACGATCTCAAAAATGACAACCTGAATCTCGATTTCTATTTTTTTATAAACAAAATAGAAATGTTGTGAATCAATTCGAAGTTTAAGAAAAAATCAAATATTCATTGATCAAATGATTCACTTCATACATAGTCTGATAGATCCTTGGTGGAACTTATTAATCGGACGAGAATAAAGATAGAGTCCCATTCTACATGTCAATACTGACAACAATGAAATTTATAGTAAGATGAAAATCCATTGACTTTTTAAATCGTGAGGGTTCAAGTCCCTCTATCCCCAACTCTACTCCCAAAAAAGTCTGTTTGACACCTTACCTTTTTTTTAGTTATTCAAGAATTCATTATCTTTTTTCATTCATCCTACGCTTTTACAAACTAATTTCTTTTCTTATTATATATAAAATAAAGTCTTGTGGGATATATCATACACGTACAAATGAGAAAGAAATATTGATTTGAATGATTTAGAATCTATATCATTTTTCATTTTCAAACTTAGAAGGTCTTCTTTTATTTAGAAGATCCAAGAAATTCCCGGTCAAAAAAAATGTTAATTTATTACTTTTGAGTTTCTTTTTATTGACATAGACCTAAGTTATCTATTAAAATGATAATGATACGTCGGTAATGGTCGGCATAGCTCAGTTGGTAGAGCAGAGGACTGAAAATCCTCGGGCCGGGATAGCTCAGTTGGTAGAGCAGAGGACTGAAAATCCTCGTGTCACCAGTTCAAATCTGGTTTCTGGCATAGGATTTATTAATTTTGATAAATTTCTATTCTTAAAATTAAACATATCTTTAGTAAAAAAAGTGCAACCATCCTTTAGCCCCCTCTCTTTTTTTTTTTCATGTTGTGGATCCATCCGTTCAAAAAGAATGTATAATACTTTATACATAATACATATTCGAAAGGTTAAATGAGTTCTGTTTGAAAGAATCAAACAAAACAAGTAAAAAAAGGTCTATATCTATAGTTATCTAGAGTTGAAGGGCAGAACTATCCCAAGATTCATTAGATACAATAGAAATAGAATTGTACCCCCCTCATTTATTGCTTTCCGATCTTATTTATTCATTCCCAGTTATGTGACTAAAGTTGACTAAGTTATGTGCGCGATACAAAGTTCATAATGCAGAACTCATTTTTTTAGTTCATCCTATTGGCTCGGCTTTTACGAAATAAAAAAAAGTATCTTTCAAATTGGAGATCAAGCTATCTATAATAATATGAATGAGACCTCAATTCTTCTGTTTGTTTGGTTGATCTAAAAAAGAATCGAATTCAAAATATTCCGTGAAGGTCTGTAGTTGTAGAAGCTAAGGCTCATTGTTTATCATTCAATAAGCATCTTGGATTTCATAAAAATTGGGGGCAATATAATCCTTACGTAAAGGCCACCCTATCCAACTTTCGGGCATTAGGATCCGTTTCAGTCTTGGATGGCTATCATAAGTGATTCCTAACATATCATAAGATTCCCGTTCTTGAAAATCCGTACTTTTCCAAACCCAGAAAACAGATGGAATTCTAGGATTACTCCTGTGAGTAAATACTTTTATGCATACTTCTTCCGCTTGATTGACACCATATTCTATTCTCGTAAGATGATACACACTGGCTAAGAGGCCACCAGGTGCCACATCATAGGCACATTGCGAACGTAAATAATTGTAACCATATACATATAAAATTACAGCAATAGAATCCCAATCTTCGGGCTTTATTTGTAAAGTCTCTATTCCTTGGTAATTGAAGCCCAACCATCTATGAACCAGCACCCGTTTGGCTAGCCAAACGGGCAAACTTCCCTGCATCTTTTTTATTTCCCCCACACTTTTTTATAGAAAATAAGTATTTCACATTTACCATGAGTTCTAATTTATGAAGATTTTTTTCTGATTCTCTAAAATCCTCCCTAATTCACTAATTCGTTGGAAGATACTGGACTTTTGTATTTAAAAAATGTTTCAGTAGAGATCTCTGAAGTAGATGATGGTGCATAGAGTAATTCTTGATCATAATTTCCAGTATGCGGACTGCGTACAACAAAAAACTTGTGATTGGTAGTAAAACACCGATTACCCTGTTGAGGTCTAATTCGATCCTTATAGATTTCTCTAGCTATTTTCTTACGAAGCTTTGTTATAGCGTCTATAACAGCCTCTGGTTTAGGTGGACAACCCGGCAAATAGACATCTACAGGAATTAGCTTATCAACTCCTCGAACAGTACTATAAGAATCGGTACTGAACATCCCCCTGTAATTGTACACGCTCCCATAGCAATAACATACTTTGGTTCAGGCATTTGTTCATATAATCTCACTAAAGAAGGAGCCATTTTCATTGTTACTGTACCTGCTGTTAAAATAAGGTCCGCCTGTCTAGGACTCGATCTTGGTACTAGCCCATAACGATCAAAGTCAAATCGGGAGCCTATTAATGAGGCAAATTCAATGAAACAACAACTGGTACCATAAAGAAGCGGCCATAGGCTGGAAAGTCTTGACCAATTTGAAAGATCATTTAACGTAGTTGAAATAACTGAATTTTTTGTTGTTCGATCAAGTACGGGAAACTTAATGGAATTCATAATTGTTTCAATGGTTTTTTTTTACTTTTTTTTATTATTATTGTTATTGTACAAATATTCGGGAAACGAACTAAGACCATTCCAACGCTCCTTTTCGCCATGCATAAACTAAACCAAGAATTAGGATAAGCACGAAAATGAAAGCTTCTATAAAAGCAGATACCCCCAGTACATCGAAACTCATTGCCCACGGATACAGAAAAACAGTTTCAACATCAAAAACAACAAAAACTAGAGCAAACATATAATAACGGATTCTAAATTGTAACCAAGCATCCCCGATCGGTTCTATACCTGATTCATAACTAGAAAGTTTCTCTGGCCCCTTCCTAATTGGAGATAAAACTCCGGAAATAAAAAATGCCAAAACAGGAATAGCACTTGATATTATTAAAAATGCCCAGAAAATATCATATTCATAAAGCAGAAACATAGACGAACTCCTATGAATGTGGAAAAAATACCCGCTTAGTAAATTCCAATCGGAGTGGATTGGGCAAGGGATATAGAACTCTTGAGTCAAAATAAAAATTCAGGTTAATCGAATCATTTATTTTCGTTTGGTTGCTGTGGTAGACGTTTCATTTGAAGATTTATTGATTGTAATCTTATTTTCAGTACACTTAATTACTTAATATTTCCATGTTTCTATTTCTAATAGTTTCTAATATTATATTATTAATATTAATAATAACTAGTAATTTTTTTTTGATTTCTGTTTATGAAATTTTGTTTATGTTTTATTAAAAAAAAATTTTTAGAAAAATATCTTCATTTTGGACATTATGACGTATCAAAAAATCCAGTAAGACTTTACCATACCATACCCATCTTACTTAGTATTAGATAGATTTAATTTGGGTTGAATTTAATTAGATTTCGCGTTTTATTTTTAAACAAGGCCGTGTCCAGAAAAAAAGTAACCAAGATTGAGTGGGGATTATGAACTTTTTGATTGTAGCCAGTCAACGAGGAAAATTCATATAAAAAAATCCACTTACAACTATCAAAATTAATGAAGAAAAAAAGTTTATTCTAAATTATAAATTAAGCATCTATCTCGATATATCAATAGATAGATAGTGATAGATAGTGATTGGCTCCATTGAAATCAAATTAGGTTTTAAGTTTTATTCGGAATGATCCCCAGGACTTATGGTTTATGGTATGGCAATTTTTTGATGAACCAAGCAATTGAAAGTAACTAGTTATAAATAAAGAATACAATAATTAAGTAAAAAAATTATCCAATTATTTTGATTTTAATGGGATTTATTAGAATCAATTTCTTAGTTAGGGCTATACGGACTCGAACCGTAGACCTGCTCGGTAAAAGAGTTCGAACTTATTATTATCAAAATGATTCGAACTCTTTCAAAGACCCAACATGCATTTTTTTTTGCATTGGGCTCTTTCATTAACTGATAGAAAGATCAGTTAGTCTACCATATTTTTTCTTAAAAAAAAAAGATAAGAAATGGTTCCAAGTACTCTGATTTATTATTTTTGAATTCTAATACAATACAGAAGAACTACCAAAGTGTTTCAAAGAAGGGTTGGGTTCTCTTGACGTAGGTTTGCTTTTGGTCTAGATGAACTTAAGTTAAATATAGTCTCTAACATCCTGATTAAAAAATCAAACATGAAACTTGATACACCTTAAGGTTCATAGGACGAAAAGATCATTTTTGAGTTCCTTATACTCATTCTGCCTAGCATTGAGTAGACTGGGTATTGACCCTATCAATATCTCAAATCAATGGTGGGTTCTATTCATTCCCTACTTAACGGGGTACTTTAATAGGACCTAATGTCAGGCTATTGTTCTCCTCTTTTTTCCTAAAAAAAAAGTCATGGAGTAAGACATCGATTTATTAATAAGATCAATCAATTAGTTTGATTGCGTGATGGACTCCCTTGAAAAACTTTGGCGCACGTGTAAACGAGGTGCTCTACCTAACTGAGCTATAGCCCTTGTGTTTGTGATACACATTTTATCTTATCATGTAGATAATTTCTTGTCAAGATTAATATTACATGATCGAACATTATATCTCTTTGATTTCGTTGTTTATTGGTATTGCTTAGAAATAATATTGGATTTATAATCCTATCGATGTGATAGGTATCCCTTTTCCTTCTCTTTACGATGATAAATAACCTACTTAACTCAGTGGTTAGAGTATTGCTTTCATACGGCAGGAGTCATTGGTTCAAATCCAATAGTAGGTATAACTTATTAGACACCATGATCAATGGTGTCTAATAAGTTTTTGTAACCAGCTTTTTTTTCTTTTAGTGTTTTTCTCGCTTTTCGATCCGATTTTTTTTATACATTCTTTTTTTTTTTTTTACACGTCAGCTAGTTACAAAATTAAATCGTATTGAGAGCCTCGACTCGTGTCCGAGCTCGTCTGAGAGCTAGATTTGCCTCAATTGTTTGTCTCTTGCCTTCAGCTTTTCTCAAGTTAGCTTCTGCTATTTCAAGAGTTTGCTGAGCTTCTTGTGGATCAATGTCACTATTCTTCTCTGCATCATTTACTAAAATAGTGATTTCATTATTGCCTATTCTAGCAAAACCGCCCATCAGAGCCATCGTTAACCATTGGTTATTAAGGCGTATTTTCAAAATACCTATATCAACAGCTGTAGCAATTGGCGCGTGATTTGGTAATACGCCAATTTGTCCACTATTAGTCGATAAAATGATTTCTTTTACTTCTGAATCCCAAACAATTCGATTCGGAGTCAGTACACAAAGATTTAAGGTCATTTCTTCAATTTACTCTCCATTTCTAAGTTTGTAGCCTTCGCAGTAGCTTCATCGATGTTACCCACTAAGTAAAAGGCCTGTTCAGGAAGAGAATCAAATTCTCCGGAAAGGATCAATTTAAACCCTCTAATTGTTTCCGCTAGACCAACATATTTTCCCGGAGAACCTGTAAATACTTCGGCTACGAAAAAGGGTTGTGATAAGAAACGCTCAATTTTTCGTGCTCTTGCTACCGTTAAGCGATCCTCTTCGGATAATTCGTCCAACCCCAGGATAGCTATAATGTCCTGAAGCTCCTTGTAACGTTGTAAAGTTTGCTTGACTTGTTGCGCAGTTTCATAATGTTCCTCGCCAACGATTCGAGGTTGTAGCATAGTTGACGTTGAATCTAAAGGATCTACCGCTGGATAGATACCTTTGGCAGCTAATCCTCTTGATAGTACGGTAGTCGCATCTAAATGTGCAAATGTGGTGGCAGGAGCGGGGTCAGTCAAATCGTCGGCAGGTACATAAACTGCTTGAATAGAGGTTATGGACCCTTTTTTCGTAGAAGTAATTCTTTCTTGTAAAGTACCCATTTCGGTACTAAGGGTGGGTTGATAACCCACAGCAGAAGGCATTCTACCCAATAAAGCAGATACCTCGGATCCTGCTTGTACGAAACGGAAGATATTGTCGATAAATAGAAGTACGTCTTGCTCATTAACATCTCGGAAATATTCGGCCATAGTTAAGGCAGTCAGACCAACTCTCATACGAGCTCCCGGCGGTTCATTCATCTGACCGTAGACTAGGGCCACTTTTGATTCCGTAAGATTTTGTTCATTAATGACTCCAGATTCTTTCATTTCCATGTAAAGATCATTTCCTTCACGAGTCCGTTCGCCTACTCCACCAAATACGGATACACCACCATGAGCTTTGGCAATGTTGTTGATCAATTCCATAATTAGTACTGTTTTACCCACGCCAGCCCCACCGAATAGTCTGATTTTTCCCCCACGACGATAAGGGGCCAAAAGATCTACTACTTTAATTCCTGTTTCAAAAATAGATAATTTTGTATCTAATTGTATAAAAGCAGGCGCGGATTTATGGATAGGAGATGTTGTGCGAGTATCGACAGGACCTAAATTATCAACAGGTTCCCCAAGCACGTTGAAAATTCGTCCTAGAGTCGCTCCGCCGACTGGAACACTTAGAGGATTTCCCATATCAACCACGTCCATTCCTCTCTTTAAACCCTCTGTCGCACTCATAGCTACAGCTCTAACTCGATTATTTCCTAATAATTGCTGTACTTCACAAGTCACATTAATTTCTTGACCAAGAGTATCTCGACCCTTAACCACCAGAGCATTGTAAATATTAGGCATCTTACCCGGGGGAAAGGCTACATCCAGTACCGGACCAATTATTTGGGCGATACGTCCCAGATTTTTTTTTTCACGTATCGAAACCTCTGGATCCGAAGTAGTAAAATTTATTCTCATAATAAAAAAATATGTTAAATTTTGTTGCGAAATTTTTCGAATACAGAAAAAATCTTCGATAGCAAATTCATCGGTTAATTCAAAAAAAATGGGAGTAAGCACTCGATTTCGTTGGTACCACCCAAGCGAATGTGCAATTAAATTTTTTACTTATTCAATTTCAATGAAGGAATAGTCATGTTCAAGCTCAACTAACCGAAACCTAGTTTGAAAATAAAAAATATATGAATAAAAAAATTTTTTGCGGAAAGTCTTTGATTTATTTATCCTAATAGAATAGGCAAGACTTTTTTTGATCTAGCGAATTCGAAACAGAACTCTATTGATGATTCATTATTTCGATCTCATTAGCCTTTTTTTTTTATTTTCATTTTAGCATATCCGGTTATGCGTCCCATCTATTCATCCCTTTCTGAACCCCCCCTTGTTTTTCATTTTCATGGATGAATTCCGCATATTGTCATATCTAGGATTTACATATACAACATATATTACTGTCAAGAGTGATTTTATTATTATTTTAATATTAACTATTTCAATTTTTAAAAGTTAAAGATTCAAAACTTGAAAAACAAGTATTAGGTTGCGCTATACATATGAAAGAATATACAATAATGATGTATTTGGCGAATCAAATATCATGGTCTAATAAAGAATCATTCTGATTAGTTGATAATTTTTTTAAAGATTCCTGTGAAAAAGGTTAATTAAATCTATTCCTAATTTATGTCGAGTAGACCTTGTTGTTTTGTTTTATTGCAAGAATTCTAAATTCATGACTTGTAGGGAGGGACTTATGTCACCACAAACAGAGACTAAAGCAAGTGTTGGATTCAAAGCTGGTGTTAAAGAGTATAAATTGACTTATTATACTCCTGAATATGAAACCAAGGATACTGATATCTTGGCAGCATTCCGAGTAACTCCTCAACCCGGAGTTCCACCTGAAGAAGCAGGGGCTGCCGTAGCTGCTGAATCTTCTACTGGTACATGGACAACTGTGTGGACCGACGGGCTTACCAGCCTTGATCGTTACAAAGGACGATGCTACCACATCGAGCCCGTTCCAGGAGAAGAAACTCAATTTATTGCGTATGTAGCTTACCCCTTAGACCTTTTTGAAGAAGGTTCGGTTACTAACATGTTTACCTCGATTGTGGGTAATGTATTTGGGTTCAAAGCCCTGGCTGCTCTACGTCTAGAGGATCTGCGAATCCCTCCTGCTTATACTAAAACTTTCCAGGGACCACCTCATGGTATCCAAGTTGAAAGAGATAAATTGAACAAGTATGAACGTCCCCTATTAGGATGTACTATTAAACCAAAATTGGGGTTATCCGCGAAGAACTATGGTAGAGCAGTTTATGAATGTCTACGTGGTGGACTTGATTTTACCAAAGATGATGAGAATGTGAACTCCCAACCATTTATGCGTTGGAGAGACCGTTTCTTATTTTGTGCCGAAGCTATTTATAAGTCACAGGCTGAAACAGGTGAAATCAAAGGGCATTATTTAAATGCTACTGCGGGTACATGCGAAGAAATGATCAAAAGAGCTGTATTTGCCAGAGAATTGGGAGTTCCTATCGTAATGCATGACTACTTAACAGGGGGATTCACCGCAAATACTAGTTTGGCTCATTATTGCCGAGATAATGGCCTACTTCTTCACATCCACCGTGCAATGCACGCTGTTATTGATAGACAGAAGAATCATGGTATGCACTTCCGTGTACTAGCTAAAGCTTTACGTCTATCTGGTGGAGATCATGTTCACGCGGGTACAGTAGTAGGTAAACTTGAAGGAGACAGGGAGTCAACTTTGGGCTTTGTTGATTTACTGCGCGATGATTATGTTGAAAAAGATCGAAGCCGCGGTATCTTTTTCACTCAAGATTGGGTCTCACTACCAGGTGTTCTGCCTGTGGCTTCGGGGGGTATTCACGTTTGGCATATGCCTGCTTTGACCGAGATCTTTGGAGATGATTCTGTACTACAATTCGGTGGTGGAACTTTAGGCCACCCTTGGGGAAATGCACCGGGTGCCGTAGCTAACCGAGTAGCTCTGGAAGCATGTGTACAAGCTCGTAATGAGGGACGTGATCTTGCAATCGAGGGTAATACAATTATCCGTGAGGCTTGCAAATGGAGTCCTGAACTAGCTGCTGCTTTTGAAGTATAGAAGGAGATCAGATTTAACTTCCCAACCGTCGATACATTAGATGCCTAAGAGTAGATAAATTAGATTAGTAATTCACGTTTATTAGTTTAATTGCAATTAAACTCGGCTCAATCTTTTTTTTACTAAAAGGATTGAGCCGAGTTTATCTATTGTATATACTATTTTTTATAGATACATACTTATCTAGATAGAAAAAATCTGAAATAAAAAAAAGAAGATTAAACACAACTACAATTTTGTAGTGTAGTGTCCACAAGAAATCCTATACGAAATATGGATTCTTAGGATTGTTGTATTCTTTTTTTAAGTTTCGTGTCAGGGCTTGAACCAAGTATCCCCACTTCTTCTACCCATCCTGCATGTTGTCCTTTTCTTTTCATTCCGTATTGGAATAAAAAAACTGTTTTTATTTTATAATTTTATATTAGTATACGAGATTTTACTAAAAAAGTTCTTCATATCCTTATATTCATAAGCGAAGAAAAAATCTTTCTTTTTTTTTTATGAGAATTTTACACAATATAAGAAAATCCTTTTTTCATTTATAATTGAAATTTATTAATTTCAATTACTTTACTTTTACTTAATAATCTTAGCAATTGCATCGATATGCTTTGCTTACTCTGAATAGAAAATGAACTATTCAAAAAAATTTTGCATTTTTCAATTTTTTCATTGAATGACTATTCATCTATTGTTATTGTATTTTCGTGTAAATAGAGGCCAGAAGCTCTATGGAAAAATCGTGGTTCAATTTGATGTTTTCTAAGGGAGAATTGGAATACAGAGGCGAGCTAAGTAAAGCAATGGATAGTTTTGCTCCTAGTGAAAAGACTACTATAAGTCAAGACCGGTTTATATATGATATGGATAAAAACTTTTATGGTTGGGGTGAGCATTCTAGTTATTCCAATAATGTTGATCTTTTAGTTAGCTCCAAGGACATTCGGAATTTCATATCGGATGACACCTTTTTTATTAGGGATAGTAATAAGAATAGTTATTCTATATATTTTGATATAAAAAAGAAAAAATTTGAGATTGACAATGATTTGAGTGACCTAGAATTTTTTTTTTATAGTTATTGTAGTTCTAGTTATCTGAATAATAGATCTAAAGGTGACAACGACCTGCACTATGATCCTTACATTAAGGATACTAAATATAATTGTACTAATCACATTAATAGTTGCATTGATTCTTATTTTCGTTCTCACATCTGTATTGATAGTCACTTTTTAGGCGATAGTCAAAATTCCAATGAAAGTTACATTTATAATTTCATTTGTAGTGAAAGTGGAAAGATTCGTGAAAGAAAAAATTACAAGATAAAAACTAATAGGAATCGTAGTAATTTAATGAGTTCTAAGGGTTTCGATATAACTCAAAACTACAATCAATTGTGGATTCAATGCGACAATTGTTATGGATTAATGTATAAGAAAGTCAAAATGAATGTTTGTGAACAATGTGGACATTATTTGAAAATGAGTAGTTCAGAGAGAATCGAGCTTTCGATTGATCCGGGTACTTGGAATCCTATGGATGAAGACATGGTCTCTGCGGATCCCATTAAATTTCATTCGAGGGAGGAACCTTATAAAAATCGTATTGACTCTGCTCAAAAAACGACAGGATTGACTGACGCTGTTCAAACAGGTACAGGTCAACTAAACGGTATTCCGGTAGCCCTTGGGGTTATGGATTTTCAGTTTATGGGGGGTAGTATGGGATCCGTAGTAGGCGAAAAAATAACTCGTTTGATCGAGTATGCTACCAATCAATGTTTACCTCTTATTTTAGTGTGTTCTTCCGGAGGAGCACGAATGCAAGAAGGAAGTTTAAGTTTGATGCAAATGGCTAAAATTTCTTCGGTTTTATGTGATTATCAATCAAGTAAAAAGTTATTCTATATATCAATTCTTACATCTCCTACTACTGGTGGGGTGACAGCTAGTTTTGGTATGTTGGGGGATATCATTATTGCCGAACCCTATGCCTATATTGCATTTGCGGGTAAAAGAGTAATTGAACAAACATTGAAAAAAGCCGTGCCTGAAGGTTCACAAGCGGCTGAATCTTTATTACGTAAGGGCTTATTGGATGCAATTGTACCACGTAATCCTTTAAAAGGTGTTCTGAATGAGTTATTTCAGCTCCATGCTTTTTTTCCTTTGAACAAAAATGAAATAAAATAGAACGGTTAGTTTATCAGAATTAAACGAAAACCCTGAAAAATGCATTTTTCTTTCGAATCATTTTTTTATCGATATTCTTGTTTACTACTCAGTAAACCTCTATCAACACGATAAAAAATCAATTTTTGCTTTCGGGAAGTTCAAATTAGACTAGACAACTAAAACAAAGTTCATTTTCCTCCCTTGCTTGCATATGTATAGATATATCAAATAGAGATATATACAGATCTATAGAGAGTCTTCCATCTTTTTGCATTTCCCCAAAAGTCCCTGTTGTTGGATCATATTCTAATCAATTTTTTAGAAATTTGTAATGGAATAAAATTTTTTATTTATTAATGACTAGTAGAAGTAGAAGACAAAAAGAATAATAAATCTAACAAGGGGATTATGATACATCTATTTGATTTTTAAAGATTAATAAGTCCATTTATTTAGTTTGGCGTTTCTTGTACCTATTTTTTTATTCTATTTCTATTAGGTTATATTATATATTAGTATTAGATATATATTTACTTAAAGATACTTAGTATAATTATATAATATATATAATAGAAATAAAAAAAATACAAGATACAAGATATTTTAAGATATCTTTAGAATTCAGAATATAACAATAACAGGTACAAATATTAAATTGAGGTACCCCATTTTATGACAACTTTCAATAACTTACCCTCTATTTTTGTGCCTTTAGTAGGCCTAGTCTTTCCGGCAATTGCAATGGCTTCTTTATTTCTTCATATTCAAAAAAATAAGATTTTTTAGATCGGATGAGACCTAATCGTATCACTCCTTTTTTTATTTTAAAAACTTCGATTCGATAAGACCCATTTGGTAGAATATTGTATAACACATAGATTCCTACAAACATAAATAAAAAAAGCTCTTATGCATGTGTAAATGGATTATATGAGTAAAAAATTTTTGCTCTTTTGAAAAATGGCTCAGCAGCAGGCCGAGGTACGAAACTAATGTCATTGTATTTATTGGTATGTATATAGCTATAGGGGATCATATAAAGGAAGGAGATGTTATTATTATTATTTTAGATATCAAAAATTATATGAATTACTCCTGAGGTAAAGGTTCACAACAAAATAGTTGATGAGAGTTACTTTGAAAACAAAAAAAGGAAAGTCATATTTTCTCAATTCCAAAAATTGTATAACTGGATCTAATATATATGAGTTGGCGATCAGAATCTATATGGATAGAATTTATAACGGGGTCTCGAAAAACAAGTAATTTCTGCTGGGCCTTTATCCTATTTTTAGGTTCATTAGGATTCTTATTGGTTGGAACTTCTAGTTATCTTGGTAGAAATGTTATCTCGTTATTTCCGTCTCAGCAAATCATTTTTTTTCCACAAGGGATTGTGATTTCTTTCTATGGTATCGCAGGTCTCTTTATTAGTTGCTATTTGTGGTGCACTATTTTGTGGAATGTGGGTAGTGGTTATGATCTTTTCGACCGAAAAGAAGGAATAGTGCGTATTTTTTCGTTGGGGATTTCCTGGAAAAAGTCGTCGCATCTGTTTACGATTCCTTATGAAAGATATTCAGTCCATCAGAATAGAAGTTAAAGAGGGTGTTTCTGCTCGGCGTGTCCTTTATATGGAAATTCGAGGTCAAGGGGCTATTCCTTTAATTCGTACTGATGAGAATTTTACTACACGAGAAATTGAGCAAAAAGCTGCTGAATTGGCTTATTTCTTGCGTGTACCAATTGAAGTATTTTGAAATGAATTAATTTTAAAAGACTAAATGCTTTGGCAGTAGGAAGAAAAAACGAAAGAATTTCTTTCTTTTTTTTTGTCAATTAAATATTCATCTATTCTGTTATGCTCGTTTTTTTTTTGATATATTTGATAGAAAGTTTCTTCGTCTCGAAATTAGTATTGATCAAAAAAGGGAGAATAACATCCTGGAAACCCAATTTTTTCTTGATTCAAATTGGAAGTGTATTCTGAGTCTATTTCTGTATTCTTTCTAGATTCAAAGTAAAGACTAAGTATTGAATCAAAAGAAAAAGAGAAAATGGATTCATAGGCTCAATACATTCTATTCGAATTAGAATAGAAACTCATGCTCGATAGAAATATTAGATCTAATAGAATCAACAACTGAGGTAGGTTCATTAACAATTCACAGATTCAAAATGGCAAAAAAGAAAGCATTCATTCCTTTTTTTTATTTTACGTCTATAGTCTTTTTGCCCTGGTTGATCTCTCTCTGCTGTAATAAAAGTTTGAAAACTTGGATTACTAATTGGTGGAATACTAGACAATGCGAAACTTTTTTGAATGATATTCAAGAAAAAAGTGTTCTAGAAAAATTCATACAATTAGAGGAACTATTCGAGCTCGATGAAATGATAAAGGAATACACAGAAACCGATTTACAACAATTTCATCTAGGAATCCACAAAGAAACGATCCAATTCATCAAGATACACAATGAGTATCGTATCCATACAATCTTGCACTTCTCGACAAATCTAATATCTTTCGTTATTCTAAGTGGTTATTCCTTTTGGGGTAAGGAAAAACTTTTTATTCTGAATTCTTGGGTTCAAGAATTCCTATATAATTTAAGTGATACAATTAAAGCTTTTTCGATTCTTTTATTAACTGATTTATGTATCGGATTTCATTCGCCTCACGGTTGGGAACTAATGATTGGTTATATTTACAAAGATTTTGGGTTTGCTCATTATGAGCAAATTTTATCTGGTCTAGTTTCTACCTTTCCAGTCATTCTTGATACAATTTTTAAATATTGGATCTTTCGTTATTTAAATTGTGTAATATATATATCAGCTTGTGAACAAGCACCCATGGCCTAATGGATAAGGCGCTTGACTTCTAATCAAGCGATTGTGGGTTCGAATCCCACTGGGTGTGTGTAGATTTATTTCTTTTTAACGCCTGATAGATTGCCTTGCTTATAAAAAAAGCATTTTTAGAAAATACTCAAATAGTAAAGCCCCAAATACACTAGTATTTTCCTTTGAAAAAAATTGACCGTCCAAAAGTTGTTTTTAACAAAAATTTGAATATTATTAAGGGGTATTGGTAAGTCGATTATTGGTTAAGAGAGTTTTAAGAAGAGAAATATTAAAAGTTTCAAAGCTTTTTATAATTTTTTTTATTAATAATTTTTACAGATTCTAGTGATATTTTATGATTTTTTGTTAGTTTCTTTCTTAAATTCTTAAGAAATGGTTTCAGATTAAATTGGATGGTGGATTTATCGGGATTTGTTTTAGTCAATTACAAAAAGATTTTAGAGTTAAACTCAAATTGTATTACCGGTTGGATCGCAGAAAAACTGGTCCGATCGACCGCCCGTGTCTCAAAACATTGTTTTAAAATTTTGATACTTGTAATGGAGATTTTAAAACCATTATCAACTTAATCACTTTATTGTATTTAAATTATATTTTATCGCCGTAACAACTAAATGATTATGATAATTTGGTATTTTTGAACAAATACAAATCTGACCATCGAGAAAGTAGATGTCAATTTTTCATATATGCATTGGTAAATTTGAATGTCTAAACTATTTGAAGTCAATACAACGAAGAACATATCTTCTTCTTTTTTATTTTTATTTTTAAATTAATAATTTATATTGATGAAAAATCTTGTACATGGCAGATCGGAGAACAATACATAGATGAACCGCATGCACAAAAGGAGAAAACAAAACCACTCCTAATAGTACCAGCGATTGCAAGAGAGACTTCTTTGAGGCATTACCTTCAACATCGAGCACTTTGTCGTAGCAATCGAATCCGCCACTGAGCTGATGCCGACAGCAAGCCTGAGACCCCGAAACTTCCTTTCCAGAATAGGATGATTTCTAGATAACTACGCCCAATTCTTCAAGTCTCCGACCTAACAACAAGAGAGACCACAAATAACCCTATAATTTCGACGACAACGACAACCTTTACCTTCTCCTAGACGAACCACCCTCAAATCCGGTCAAACAAAAGCCAATCATAGCGGCTAGACAAACACCTGACTCCGAAAGCCCGTGACTAGCCGACAAGATCCAGAACAGATTTGCCGCTAATCGCCCAACATTCAGTGACCCTCCGAACCGAGTCTTGACTTCCACCGCAATCCACAGCCCTAACCGAGAAGCCCAGCCCTGACCCCTGAGAAGACAGGTCTAGATCTCACTGTCGTTCTCGACCGGATCCACCAAAAAAAGCATCTTCAAACCATCGAAACGGGCCATCAAGTTGCATCAGGAACCAATTCCATCAAAAACACAAAGAGTTTTTGTTTGGAACTATTGTCCAAGTTTACTCCGAAGAACATATCTTCAAGCTTCATGTCGAGATTTGGTCGAAATAATGATTTCACTATACATATGTTGGTTTTAAACTTGAGATCATCATATTCAAAGAAAAATGATATTGCTCTACCCGTAAGCCACCCAACTTTGGTGGTTTTCAATCTGCTATTAAATTTTGGGTTTTTTTTTGTCAATTCAAAATTGAAAATGAAGCTTGAAGATGTATTCTTTGTTCTTTTGACTTCTATTTTTTTTATGGTCAGATTTACAATTGTTTAAGAATGCATCGTCAAATGGTTAAAATTACTGTTGATTTTGGCTGCCGGGTGGAAATTTATTTAGTTTATTTTTTAAAAAATCTATATGTATATAAAAGCTTACCAAAACGTTTTGTCGTTGAAGTTAAAATTGACCAAATTTGTTTGGCAGCTGAAATTGACCATTTTTTCCCCATCAAAGTAATGATAAGTGAGAGCACATTTCACTCTCCTTATTGTTCGCTTCTATCAAGCCTTCATTGCTTCACCACACTGGACTGTCCATTAGCGGATTAAACGAAGACGACGATAAAGCTTTTTGCTGACTTGCAAATCTTTCATTCGTCTTCTTTCTCCAATCTCCATACAATTGTATTCTCTTCTCTACTTGCCGTTCCGTGTGATCAATCTTCTTCACTCTCTCCTCCATTAAACCCTTAAAATCAGCTTCGTGTCGGTGTCGCTACTAACTTCCTCTGGAGCTAAAGATTTTAACGGAAAATTTACAATTTCAATGCTTGTTTGTTTCTTATCTTTGGTTCAACGATGATCTTAGACGAGACGAATCGAAAAAATCTCATTTTTCTGATCTTACAGTTCCTAAGTGAAGAGGGTTATGAGAAAAGCTTACACTTGTACGGTTCTATTTTCCCTTTATCTGACTTTGGTTTCTGAAGCTTGTTTGATTTAGGGTTAATGATTTACAATGCAAAGTTGCTTCCTTTCTTCTCTATTTAATTAGTTCTGCAGATAAGATAGTTTGATTCAAGCTTTGGTTATACCTAATTTTTGTGTTTATTTGTTTTTGTTATGAAGATTGGAGCAGGATTCAGGGATTTTCTTCAATTTTAGTTATTTCTCTAATGTTATCCTTGATGGTAACTGGAAAGAAGCAGAGGACTATCTTTCAGCATTCACTACTCCAGATGTTAATGCATTTTCAAGGAATATGTTTCTTGACTTGTTCAAGTGGAAAGCTTCTGAAGCGGATAGGCAAGCATGCCTTTACTCGTCTCATAATTCATTTTATGACATTTTTTGGTAAATCATTTCTTAGGATCTCTTGTAGAAGGAATATAAAGAATTGTTATTGATTCATCTTGACCCTGCTGGAGAGAAATAGTTTTGTTGTGTCATTATCTGGGAATGCATGGATTTCGAAGTTTAATATCACTCTATTATTGGCTCCAAATTGAAAACCAAGGATTCAAACCTCATATTCCAAGTTTGTTTCTTTTATATGTTTGCTTATTCCTTTTTAGCTATGTTTTGCAGAAGTGGTGGCTCTGAATCTGTGAACGTTTTCTACAAGGATTTGAGACGGATTCCTGTTTTAAAAGATGATAGCTTCAACGATTTGGTTGAGGTGATTGCTGTAGATGATATGAGGCAAGGATTTAGATACATTAGCTATTAATGAACTGCCCCATTGCAGATCTCATTGAGTTTTCAGTGGTGGTTTTGTTTTTAGAGTTCCTGAGCAAACTTGTTTTGTGGACAAAGCATCGGTAAGAGCCAAATTGTGTGTTGATCTTCTTGAACTAGCAGACAACAATCCTTGTTTACATGGCAAACGCGTTTTTCCGAAGTTGTATAAATCTGCACTCCTGTCACTTATCTCTCTCATTTGTCCAAATTGTAGTGGGGCAAAGAGAGGTTTGAAGGTAAATTTTTACATATTTTCATATAAGCTTATTTTGAAGTACCAGAAAAAAGCTATGTTAAAATTAGAAATGCATTGGACCAAAATTTGGTTCCTCGAGGTTCTTTTGTTTCTGATTAATGCGTTTCTTGTAGGAAGATCTCATTTGCGTAATCCTTCAATTTCTCCATGAAGCAAAATACAAGAACACTTTGCACAAGTAAGCTTCTGCAGTGATATATATGTGATTTTGAATATATTGTGCTTTCTTATTGTTAATAACTTTTTCTTTCCGAAGATTAGAGCAAGAAGCAAAAGTATTCTTCAATTTAAATTATCTGGTGGAAGTGATGAAGCTCGGCGAATTGGACAAAGCTGAAGAGTACCTGGCAGCTTTTACAAACTCAGACAATAATAAGTACTCAAAGGCTATGTTTCTTGAAATTCAGAAACTTAAATGCGTCGAATCTACAAAATGGTTGGTTTATATTTGTTTGTCTGCACTTACATTTCTAGTCATATATGTCAACGGATTTGATATACATATGTGCGATTAATTTCATTATGAGATCCCAAATATTTGGTTAAGTAATTTTCATATGATGGAAGCATGAACATAAGTGCAACATATAGTAGTTAAACAGACAATATATGGCCATTCTTATTGAAATGTCATTATCCCCAAATTCTCTGCTGGTTAGTTTTCAGCTTTAAGTTGTCTATGATACCCATCTTCAGTGTATATTGATGAAATGTTTATTTCTTTGTAAAAAAGGATTGAGCAATCTAGACTTTGCTTTCTTTAGTAAATCCTGTTAATTATTTATTTGACATGATACAGCTTTCACTCTGATGAAGGTTTTCTACTGCAGGGAAGTTACAGCCTCACCTAGATCTCCTGATAACATGTCGCTGAAGAGAAAGCTACATGCCTCTGTTGGCATGCTAGCCAAGAAGAATCCAGTACTGAGAGATAAACTCGAATTTCCTAGCATGGAAAAGTCGAGACTTTCAACACTGATGAAGCAGACGTAAGGCTGCCAAAACGGTTGTTTTTCTTCTAGTCTTGATTTTCTTTTAGTTCTTATTTTTTTTCACCACATGCAGTATGGACTGGTGGACTCCTCGTACATGCAACAATCCTAACTCTCTAGAAAATGTTCCAGTAGTTCCATACCTTTGTCGCACACCATCCTCTTTGAAAAACAAATTCAATAAAACAGGGCCAATGAAGAAGGCTGATCATTTCAAACGAAAGGAAATCAATGATCCATCTGAGTGCAATGCACTTGTTCTTCCTGATTATTGCTCAGAAGAAAGGGTAAGATTACTTTCTCCAGAATCTGTTAAAATTTGTAGTCCTAGAAGAATATTGAATGAAAATGCTGTTTGCTGATGCATGTATTTAAACTTGTGTTCTATATCTTCTAGATTATACGTTTGACTTATTCCCCTTCTGGAGATTACATACTCGCTTTGGCAGAAGACGCCACACATAAACTCTGGACATGGTCGAGTGGCCAAAATGAATTCTGCAAGGTTTAGTCTCAGATGCCAAAATTATTTCTGCTATGTTTCAGTGTTGATGTCATGACTACTTACCTTGTCTACTTGATTCTTTAAATTTTCTGCTTATAGCATACTCCTCGAATATTGAAGGAAAATTTATTTCCGCAGCCACGATTACATCAACCTCAAAGTGGGAAAACTATGAAAAATGAAGTAGCCACTTCTGTTCAGAATTCAACATCATGCTTTGCGATCAAGGGTTCCTATCTTTTCTCTACTTCAGGAGGGAAAATAGCAGTTTTTGATGTGAAGAGTTTTGAGGTAATAAGCATTGTAGTGTTATAAGCTTTCTGGTCTTGCCTTTGTTTCTGCATCATCAAATGACACTGTTTGAACAAAACTGCAGAAGGTAGCTGCTTTTGGAAGTCATACACCTACAGCTACGTATTTTATATTTATTCCTGGTGATTTGCTTGCTGTTGGGTTAGATGATGGTTCTATATTTATCCATTGTTTATCCTCGAGAAAGGTAAAGTCTTCGTTTTCGTGGTAATCATCTGAAACCATTACCTGACTTTCTCTGCTGCTAAAAGGTAACATGAACCTGTAAATGTATTAGGTCATAGAAAAGATGGAGGGCCATGATCAGAGAATAACCTGCCTAGCATTTTCACGCTGTTTTAACGTCCTCGTCTCATCTGGAGCTGATGGAGAGGTTTGTAGATGCATCTGAAGATAGAGGAAAAAATGATGCTTTCAAGATTTCTAAATTGTTTTTGTTTGTCAGCTCTGTGTTTGGAATACCAAAAGCTGGGTAAAGGTAAAGAGAAATAAGTCTACTGATAAAATTTGCACCCGGCATAACCATGAGTCCTCCTCTGTAGTAACTCACATCCAGTTTGACCCGTATCAAATCGAGCTCCTCGTGATCCATGGGGAGTGGATAAGTGTATACGAAGCTCGAACTCTTGACTTGCTTATGCAGGTAAAAGGGAAAAGACTTTGAAGACTCTCTTCTCTGATAATATTCCATTGCCTCTAGTTATCTTATGGACTCCAACTTAATACTGCTTCACAGTGGGTACCCGATGCATCTAATGGTTTAATAACTTCTGCTACATATTCTTCCGATGGTGAGAACATCTATGTTGGCTTTGGAAGTGGTTCTATAAAAATTTTGGACTCCAAGACCTTGGTGACGATATGTCGAATCAATCTGAGTGCTCTTACTCAACCCAACCCCAGTAACATGAGGTATAGTTTCCTTGCCCATAATTTTCTGTTTAATCAAATAAAAATACAGAAATGATGTAATTGAATTGGCTACCAAACTGGGAATGACACAGGCTCGAGGTTTATCCTACAGTTGTAGCTGCTCATCCTTCACATCCGAGTCAGATCTCTGCTGGGCTCAGCAATGGTAAAGTCATCGTTCTTCAGCCGTTGTGGAGTGGAGGATGGGGTGAAGATGCTCCACCTGAAGACTATGGAGATTATTCTGATAGCTCAGACTCAGATAATAGTTACTGACCACTAAGGTTTTTCTGTATGTCTCGCTGATCTTTTTGTATGTAAGTGAGCTTACTGCTCTTTTTGTATGTAATTGTGCTTATTGCTCTCTTTGTATCTTTGTCTATGGACCGTAATTCGTAATTAATATCTGTCTTTTTGTGTATTTATTTATCGAAAAGCATATGTCAAAATGCTACCAACTTACTCTGCACCTAATCTTGTAAAGTTGTATTTAAGACTTCGTTTTTAATTGGAGAAGAAGATTAGTGCTGGTAAAGTTATTGCATTCTCTTTTTGTTCTCCAGTAAGATTGGGATCTCTGCCAATTTGCAGGAAAATATAGTGGTACTCTTTTTCATTATATACGTCTTTGTTTCATAATAAATGGTCGTTTATAAGTTAAATTAGTGTTGTTTTATAATTTTAGTGCAGAATTTTGATAAAGTTATCTCTATTATACTAATGTATTAGCCAATAAAAAATTATATGGTATTTATTTATAAAAAGCATAAGAAATTTTTTTCTTAATTTTTAATGTGTGAAATAACCACACTTATAATTAGCCAATTAAAAAAACTAACAATATATAATCATAAAAATTATTAAGAAATGTTTTCTTACTTTTAATATATAAAATAAAGTTAAACGACACTTATAATAAAATGAAGAGAATATCGTTTTTCGGAAATAAATATTTTGTTTTTGGAGGTCAGATAAGTTTCAGTTAAATAAGGTAACAACCAATTACAGCATGACATATGGATCCAAAACCTCCTAAGGATTTGAGAGTTGACCTCCCACATTAGTCTAAAGGGAAGTTGTGTTTACGTAGGTAATGCTTATGTTATTTAACCCCAAGACATAAAAACATAAAACCATATAAACACGCTAAACATTGGCTATTGTAACTAGTGAACTAGCCGTCAAAAGAAAAAAAAAACCCAGTGAATTCTCACTTTAATATATAGATTAAACTTTTTTAACCATAATTGTTGGAAGTGGATTTCACCCCGATGTTGGGCCTGACCGAAAGGGCGCGGCCCAATACGCCAATGTGCCGTTTCAATAACGATTAACTCATTTTACGGAAGACAGCTGGAGATATAGCTCGAAGGACGAACTGAGCGGAGAAAAAAGAAAGAAGTTGAGTGAAGATCGGAGAGAAGGTTGCGGAGCGAGCTGGGTCAAGTGAGCAGTATAAAAGAGCTCGTGAGAGAAGAAGAAGGGCAGAACACATTTTACGCATAAACCCATAATCAATCTTCTGATATAATTGAGAACAGTCTCACGGACTCGATATAAAACCTTATTCCCTTTTTGTGTCAATCTTTGATTTTCTCTTTTCTTTGTTAAGGTCTTGAGAATTAACACCCAAAGGTTCCTTATTTACTTAAACCTAAAAATACTTAGGAGTGAGATTACGAACTCACAATAATCAACAAAAAGTCATATCAATAGGTCGACCAATGGATTCTATTTCGTCTTAAAATGCAAACACTTGGCATTATCAAATGTATCTTGTTCCACAACATCCATATTTATAATTTTCTATGTGTTAGAACCATAACCACTTACCTTACCATTGTTAAACGCTTCTCTAGCTATGTTGTCTAGGATGCCAACTATTTGGGAATTTTTTTTGTCAATTCGTATTCAGACATTTTATGAGAAAACTTACATATATTTATGAATGATTTTCACATATAATTGCTATGAATTACAATAAATTGAAAAAAAAATTATGATTTCAAAGTTCGGACCAAAATCCTAATTTCCGTAAAGTAGGAGGCAACATTTAGATTTTCCTTTAGGATATTTTTTCTCCCAAGTGGACTTGAACTCGTCAATTGGTGATCTAATATCTTTTAAAAAAACCATTAGAGCTACTTTGTAAAAATTTTAAGGTCTGGTTGCTATAAAATAATAATTTATAGTGTTTTAGTTGATTTATCATGTGTCTCTGTTTTAGAACTCTTTTTTTATTAGTCCACAAAAATGTATAAAAAAAGAGACATAAATAAATTATATTTCCCGTTTTTCCAGCTCACACCATTGTAGTGCCAATGTATTTTTAGATTAAAAAATAAAATTTTCAACTCCTTTGAACTTCGATTCTTGCAACTTTAAAAAAGTAAGTAATAATTGTTTTGCTTCTTCGTAAAAACAAAAATATACTACTCCATATCCCGTTTTTTACCTACATTTCAAAAGCTAGAGTTTATTTTCCCACTGAAAAAAATAATCTGTTATTAGGTCAATTACATCATTTACCTTCCGACAAGCACACAGAGCTCCCGACACTGCCGGTTAAATAAAGAGCTTTAGCATCTCCTTCTCTCCAAGATCAACGGCTATAAAACTGCCACATCATCACGGACTCCAACTCTCCTCTTAAATCCACCTCTGTTCTTTACTCCTTCGACGAATCTGACACCGCCAAATTTCGTCTTCTCCTCCTCCTTCACAGATCTAAGATCTCCAAGAGCTTCAACAATCCGACACCGTTTTGACGCCGACGTCGACGTCGACGACAAATCTTCCTCCGTAGATCTAGCGAAGGAACCTCTCCTAAATCTCCCAACGGTAATTTCTAAAATTAGATCAAGAAAAATCGAAAATCATTTTCAAATTGTGTTTCCCGTTAGAATTAAACTCAATTTTTGAACAAATCTTCCATCAATTTCAAAAAAAACCTTGTCAAATAAATTTTTGAATTATTGTTACATTCTTAGAAAATTCGAATCCTGAATCGGAGATGGCGCCGAGTATTCGAAAAGCGATCGGAGCGGTTAAGGATCAAACAAGTATCGGAATCGCAAAAGTAGCAAGCAACATGGCTCCAGATCTAGAAGTAGCAATCGTGAAAGCTACAAGTCACGACGACGATCCCGCAAGCGAGAAATACATACGCGAGATCTTAAACCTAACCTCTCTTTCCCGTGGCTACATCCTCGCTTGTGTTACTTCAGTTTCACGGCGATTGAGTAAGACGCGTGATTGGGTCGTTGCTCTCAAAGCTCTGATGCTTGTGCATAGACTTCTCAATGAAGGAGATCCTATTTTTCAAGAAGAGATTCTTTATTCGACAAGACGAGGTACTAGGATGTTGAATATGTCTGATTTTCGCGACGAAGCGCATTCGAGTTCTTGGGATCATTCGGCTTTTGTTAGGACTTATGCTGCTTATTTGGATCAGAGGTTGGAGTTAGCGTTGTTTGAGAGGAAGAGTGGTGTGTCGGTGAATAGTGGTGGTAATAGTAGTCATCATAGTAATGGTGATGATCGATATGGTAGAGGAAGAGATGATTTTAGATCTCCACCACCGAGATCTTATGATTATGAGAGTGGTGGTGGTGGTGGTGGTGGTGGTGGTGGTGACTTTAGGGGAGATAATAATGGTTATGGTGTGCCGAAGAGATCTCGGTCTTATGGTGATATGACTGAGATGGGTGGCGGAGGAAGAGATGAGAAGAAGAATACGCCTTTAAGGGAAATGACGCCGGAGAGGATTTTCGGAAAGATGGGTCATTTGCAAAGGTTGCTTGATCGGTTTTTGTCGTTGAGACCAACTGGTTTAGCTAAGAACAGTAGGATGATATTGATCGCGTTGTATCCTGTTGTGAGGGAGAGTTTTAAGCTGTACGCTGATATTTGTGAGGTTTTGGCCATTTTGTTGGATAAGTTTTTCGATATGGAGTATACGGATTGTGTTAAGGCATTTGATGCGTATGCTAGTGCGGCTAAACAGATTGATGAGGTTATTGCGTTTTATAATTGGTGTAAAGAAACTGGTGTGGCGAGATCTTCTGAGTATCCGGAAGTTCAGAGGATTACAAGTAAGTTGTTGGAGACGTTGGAAGAGTTTGTGAGAGATAGGGCGAAGAGAGGGAAGAGTCCTGAGAGGAAAGAGATTGAAGCTCCTCCACCAGTTCAAGAAGAGGAGCCTGAACCTGATATGAATGAGATCAAAGCGCTTCCTCCTCCAGAAAATTACACTCCTCCACCACCTGAACCAGAGCCTCAGCCCCAAAAACCGCAATTTACCGAGGATTTAGTTAACTTGAGGGAGGATGAAGTCACTTCTGATGACCAAGGGAACAAGTTTGCACTTGCTCTCTTTGCGGGTCCACCGGGTAGTAACGGAAAATGGGAAGCTTTTTCCTCGGATGGAGTGACCTCGGCTTGGCAAAATCCTGCTGCAGAGTCCGGGAAAGAGGGTTGGGAATTGGCATTGGTTGAAACAGCTAGCAATTTAGAAAAACAGAAAGCCGCGTTGGGTGGTGGGTTCGATTCTTTGTTACTCAACGGGATGTACGATCAAGGTTTGGTCAGACAACACGTGAGCACCTCACAATTAACAGGTGGTAGTGCAAGCAGCGTAGCTTTACCCTTACCGGGTAAAACAAACAATCAAGTATTAGCCTTACCTGCACCAGATGGAACCGTCGAGAAAGTGAACCAAGACCCGTTCGCAGCCTCACTAACCATTCCACCGGCTTCATATGTGCAAATGGCTGAGATGGAGAAGAAACAGTATCTGCTGAGTCAAGAGCAGCAGCTATGGCAACAATACCAGCGTGAAGGAATGAGAGGTCAAGCCAGTTTGGCAAAGATGAACAACGGTCCAGTTCCGGCTTACGGAATGCCACCTGTCAACTGGATGGGACCGCCGCCGATGGGTTATTACTACAACAATCCTTACTGATTCATTATTTTTGTGTTTGCCTCCATTTATATGTGTAGATGACTCGTCTTCCACCTTCAATCTCGTGTGTTTTTATTATATTCCTGGATTGTCGTAAAACGATTCAATCTTCTTCCTTGTCTCTTTGCTCGAGTTTGATTTATAGTTTATGTACACTTTTCATGAGAATCTTGATTCGTTTTTGTATAACATTTTGATATCTTTTTTGACGTTTCCACTGTTTAAACTTAAGAACACCTTTGTCGGATTTGAGAGTGTAATAGTTTGTCTTGTAAAGTCTCCATAGGACTTATTATATAGCTGTGTTGTCGAGAACAGACAGGTGAAACTTAGAAAGTGCTTACATAGCTACTCTTCGAAGTTTGAAGCCATTGGTTCATTTGTAAATATTAGGTGAAACAGATTTGTCGCTTTTCTATTATTCCAGGAGTTATTTACCATAAATAAAATTTTCTTTATATGGTTGAGATTGGAAAATGAAAGCACGGGAATGTATATGGAAGTCTCTGTTAAGACCAAAAGAGTTAGGTGACCCATTGGGTTATTTGGACAGCTAAGATGGGACCCTCCACTACCATAAATACGTATAATGACCAGTCCTTTAAATCATGGCTCTTAAATAATTTGTTTTTGGAGAATAAATAAAAAAAGAACAAGCTAAGCTGTAGTCTCTTCACACCCAACTAAGGTAAGGGTGTCTCATTAGTGTAACCAGGTAAGGTTACTGCTGAATAAATAAATAAATATTTTTAATAAATAGATTTGCATCGTAGATATGATATCTACTATATAATAAAAGTGTAACTTAAAAAAAAAACATTTTTTTGTTTGTGCAAAAAAAAAACATTTAATTTGTAACTTATTACTTATTATATGATATTCTATATTATAATTTAACGTAGGTTCTTTATCATTATTCTTATTCTATTTGGCAATTGTGATGTTGCGTAGAACAAGATATTTGTATTTCAATAGGTTTCTAGATTAGAAATCGTTCCAGGTGCAACTCATAGTTTTGATGTTGCGTAAAGTTGAATGATCAGTGTGTATCTGACTGGTTCAATAGATTTCTAGATTAGGGATCGATCCATGTGAAAGTCATAGTTTTGATGTTTCGTAACTCTGATCAAAACTTGATTGGTTCGAAAGATTTTTAATGAACCAAAGTCTTTGCTTGGTATATGCTTGAGTTCTAAGTATTGCATATTCCTAGATTTTTCAGCATTTTGGTCGTCCAGAAAATAAGGTCCGTACTTCTTAGAAATAATTCGGTTAGATTTATTGTCCTCATTTTGCAGTGTGGTTGGCGTAAAGAAAATTTCTCCAAACAACATACATAGCACTGAAATTTTTTCTAAATTCGGAGTTTTGATTCTATACAAAACAAAAATATAATGATATAAAGGGTCAAACACAGATTATGTTCAGTTTTTTTCTGGGTTTCGATGCATGCCAAAAGGTCTTTTCATCTGCAATTTAAACAACTTATTTAACAATACACATTAGGTATCTCATATCATCCGAAAACCAAATACATAGGCATCTCAAAACCAACCTTTCAGCATAATGTCTGTAATATAGCATTATCAAATATCATAAGAGACAGACAATATTTTAACACTTCCAACTCCAGATTTGGCCTCTTCAGCTACATATATCGAGTAATATTGTTGTGTTACCGCACCTTACATGTCAGAGGCGAGCAGTATATGAATGTAACTCGTCTTTGATCATCTTCTCCACCATGGTTCCACTGATACTTTTTTGGTTTTATATTCGCTGATACTTCCCTTTGTCTTGTTTTGCTTCAAAACTCTGCAGTATAGTTTCCCAATACTTTTCATCTTTACCATATAACATTGAGCCGGCTACTTTAAGGGCCAATGGAAGATATCCGACAAGCTTGGTAGCACGAATTGATAGCTCTTTAAAACAATATGAAGGTGATTCCTCCTTCAATGCAAATTGATAGAAAAGTTGAAGAGCTTCCCCAAATGTGCACTTAACTTCATATACATATTTCACTCCATTGGTCAAAAGTAAGGTCTCGTCTCGTGAGGTCAGAATAACTCTACTTCCAGGGTAAAACCAACTGGCCATCTGCTGGACTTCGTTCAACGCATGAGTATTATCCACACCATCGACTATAAGCAGAACTTTTTGGTTTCGAAGCCCTGATTTTGTAACAGCAAGGCCATCTTTAGAATTCCTTATCGCAAAATCTTCTCTTTGGATAGCTTTTGAGAGAAACTGGTCTTCTAGACTGACTGTTGAACTTTGGTCTCCAGCGTTTTCTAGGAAAACATGGGTATGGAATTGCGGCGAGATTTCCTCATAAGCATATCTCGCTAGTGTTGTTTTTCCAATGCCTCCAGCACCCGAAATGCCAATGACACGAACTTCTTTGTTGGATCCTATATTTAGCAATCCCGACACAGCTTGCATATGACGATCCATCCCCACAAGGTCGTATGAATCGTTTTCTGTGCTCGATTCATTTGAAACACTATCTATGAGAGAGCTGTGGGTAGAGTCCCTCAAAAGGTCAAGATACAGATTTATGTATTCTTTCAATATAGCTTCCCACTCGTCCCTATCCCTACCAGAAAATATCGAGCCCAATTTTTTTATTTTTGAAGGATTACCATCAGCTAACCTCAGCGCACGGGATGAAAGCTCATCAAAACCAGGGGAAGGATAAGTCTGTCCGAAAGCATGAAGACAGAAAAGTTGAAGAGCTTGAGGTAATTCCAGGCCTTCAACTGTATAAACAAGAGCTCCTTCATCATAACCAAGACGAGTGAAAGGCCTATAATTCAAACATATTTTTATTATATATTTATATGTTGAGTTGATAAAAATTTGTTTACCTATTTATTATTTATTGTTAGAATACACAAAAATATTTTAACTATTTATAAATATATTTTTATTTAATTGTAGGATAGACCATAAATTTTCTAAATTTACTTTTCATAAAAAAATCTTTGTATCAATATTTCTAATCTTAAACGAAAATTCAAAAAAAAAGTTGAATCTACAAAATAGGAGTTATAGGCCAATGTTTCACCTTACTCTCTCTATACGAAAGGAAGGGGCGGACATGGTTGTGATGACTCTGCTCCCTGGATCCAATGAAGCACAGAAATGTTTATAATCATATCCATATAAATCGTCTAGAACAAAGAGAACACTTCCTCTATGGTCGCTTTCTAATATTTCCCGAAGTTTAGAAGACCTGTCTATTTTTGTGTTGTCTAGCCAGACATGAGTATCAAAATAGTGAAAAATCTCTTCATACAGATATTTTGCTAACTCCGTCTTCCCAATGCCTCTCGAACCTGATATCAGGATCCAACGAACTTCTTCCTTCCGCCCTAAATCCAACAAATTATACATATCTTTCATGTGGCGATCCATCCCCACAAGGCCACAAAAATCAACCGATTTGGAACCGATCAAGAAATCCCAAATGTCATCGGCAATTCTAGCGATCAGGTCCGCATCACTCTTCCTATCATTTGAAATCAGGAAAATCATGTAAAAGTTCTAAATAATCACTACTAAATCATGATATCATCCACTAACTCAGGAAAATCATATCATCTAGTAATCATTTTAACTAATTGTTTGATAAAATTAGGTAAGAACAATTTTGGAAAATAAATTTATACTAAATTTCTAATATCCATGTTGTTAAACAATTGTTTCACTCTAGAAGTACTACATCAGTTCCCAACGTTTATTAAGTTATACTAAAATAAAATCATTTTACAATATATTTTTATTAATTAAAATAATTAATTAGTGATTTTAATAAATCTTTACAACATCTTTTTAAATAATGATTTTTAAAGAACAATTATTAAAATCTAATATTACAAATTTATTTATTTTTTGGTGACTACCTAAAATTAACATATATTTATAAAATTTGAAATAAATATAAAAAATCTAACTTATACCAACATTTAAACTATAATTTTAAAAATTTCATTTTGGAGAACATGATTGTGGAAAGATACCAATTCTCCGAGTAATGGGTGCCGGGAATGTCTACCAGTTTGCACAGTGCTTGCGCCCATGTTCGCACCTTTACAGAGGATGTATCGAGCAACCCCCAGCGGTTCTGAGTCTGTATTTTTACATCCCGAGGATCCATTTTATAGAAGACTGGTATTAGTTTAGAGAGCGAACCGGACTCGAGAAAATTCAGAATCTTATTGACACTTTCCACGCACGATGGCGAAGCAGCAAAGTTCTCAGAGATCACAACAACGGCCACCTTTGACTCGCTAATAGCTCGATGGATATCAGAAGGATCCGATTCGCCACTACTCGAATCGTTTTTCAATTCAGTAGTTGTGAATCCCCTCCGCTTCAATAAACCTAGAAGATGGCTAACAAAGGTTCTACGGGTGTCCTGGCCTAGGAAACTCAGAAACACGTTACAGTTGATGGTGTGAGTGAAAGAAGAATCAGAAGAGTGAGACATGGTTTTCTAAGGTAAGAGATGAACCTGTAAAACAAATTCAGAACATCGAAATGACCAGAGAGAAAAAAAGTCAACAGCTGCTAACGAGCTAGAGAAGAGTTTGTGTTCATTGGTCCACTATATTTACATGATAAATATAGTGGACCAATGATAAATAAATAATATTTTAAATAAATGACAAAAATAAATAAATGATAAATGATAAAAAAAATTTTGTCGGCAAATAAATTATAATTTTATAAATAGGAAAAATACTATTTTAAAAATTTAATTAGAAGCTACATTTAATTGTAGTTTTTAAGCGATCAGCTCCGGCAGGCCACTGGTCCAACTAAAATTTATTTAATATTTTTGTTCGAATCTCGCAATCTCGCATTAGAAAAAAATATCCTAAAAATTATTGTTTAGATTTTAAATTACTAATAAGATTTAGGGTATATCATCAAATTAAATACTTGTTAAGAAAAATATTTGTTTTCAAAAATATATTTAAAAGGTTCTATTTTTCAAAATCAATGAAATATTGGGTTGGTTTACCAAACTTCCTCAATAAAATATGGGTCCACCGTCAACCCATTTAGTGTTGATTTTTAATCAAAATTTCATGCAATTTAACCCAAAATTTAACATTAATTATTGCAATAACTCATATCTTTTTTTAATTGCTAGAATATTTTTTAATCTCAAACTACTTTGAAACCTTTGTCATAAAAAAACAGTTTTCCAAAATACCATTAACTTTTTTATTCCAACGTGGCTAAAGTTGATGATATTTACAAAAATGTCATTCCGTCCTTTAAACAAATCTGCAGCTCATGTTACCGCACACTTATTTTCTTGCATATTTGTTGTAGCACTCGCAGATTTATTTTGTACATTTGTTTTTGTTTACTCTGCACACTTGTTTTTTACGTTGCCGCAAACATATTAATTTGCACATTTATTTTGTGATATCGGAGAGTTAATTAGAACCGCATATTTATTTTGCACATTTATTTCAGCACATTATAGCGGACTTATATATTTTTTGTCAAGCCGCACAGTTTTTCAAAATAGTCACCGCTGATTTATTATTACAATTGTCGCGTAGTTATTTTTTGTTTAGTTGTGTACTTAAGTTTTCATTGGTTGCGGAGTTATTGTTATCGTCTTCACGGACTTATTCACCACGCACATTATTGCACATTTATCATTGCGGATTTATTGTTATTGTTGCTGCACAATTATTCAGCAAATGTTAACAGACTTATTTTCTCTTGCTATGGCGGATTTAATGAATATATTACTGCACACTTTTTCTTATTGTTGCTGCACATTTGTTCAGCAAATGTTAACAGACTTATTTTCTCTTGCTGTGGTGGACTTAATGTATATGTTACTGCACATTTTTTTTATTGTTGCTGCACATTTATTCTGCAAATGTTAATGGACTTATTTTTTCTTGTTGTGGCAGACTTAATGTATATGTTACTACACACTTTTTCTTATTATTGCTGCACATTTATTCATCAAATGTTAACGGACTTATTTTCTCTTGCTGTGGTGAACTTAATGTATATGTTACTGCACACTTTTTCTTATTGTTGCTGCACATTTATTTAGCAAATGTTTACAGACTTATTTCTCTTGCTGTGGCGGACATAATGTATTTGTTACTGCACACTTTTTGTTCTTGTTATTGCACATTTATTCTAGTGCTTGTTGCTGCACATTTATTCACATATATTGTTATTTTCATGTTGCCGCGGACTTATTATTATCATTTACTGCGGAGTTTTAAATATGAAATCTAGACCACATGATTTAAGATTTCCTCTTGAGTTTGTCATCTCCTCTTTCATCTTCTTCCCCTTAGCGTTTTTTGTTTTGTTTTCCAGCCATCTTCATCTTCCTCTTTCTTCATCCTTCCCATCTTCATTTTTCTCGGACTTCGACCTTATCTTCTTCGTTTTCTTCTCCTTGGCATTTGTTTTTTCTTTTTTTTTCATCTTCATCTTCCTCTTTCTATCTACCATCGTTACTATCTCCTCTAGTTCTTTTTGTGAAAGGAATGGAGCAAATTATGTGGAAAATGGAGGTTTGAAAAACATAGATGGTTGTTTGTTGTTGATGCTAAGCGAGGATCTCAAATGCTAGGAACTGATGATAGCATGAATTATGAGAATATCATTGGAATGTGTTTGAAGATTATGGGTTAGATATAGAGTAAATTGATCAAAACCACAATAAATCGGCGACAACATAAAAAAACCCTGTTCAATACCAAAATAAATCGGCGACAACATAAAAAAAACCTTGTCCAATACCAAAATAAATCCGCGACAACATAAAAAAAACCTTGTTCAATACCAATATAAATCCGCGACAACATAAAAAAACCTTGTTCAATACCAAAATAAATCTGAGATAACATAAAAAAAAACTCTGTTCAATACCAAAATAAATCCGTGGCAACATCAAAACTCCAACATATGAGTTCTTCAACTCATCCCACGCATCTTCACCAATATATTCTTTCATGTTCTCGAATGTGGAAAGAAAACAATAGTGATTCATGCTCTTAATTTGAATATGAGGTTTCCCATATTTGAAAAGTCTTAGAGGGTAAGAAGATGCAATCTATCTGCAATAAAAACACAAACGAACTTGTTATCAGAAGCACAAAACAAATCTGCGACAAAGAACAAATAACTGTGCAGCAAAGATCAAAGCAAAACAAAGAAATATGCGGCCAAAGAATACACAAATGTGAGCCAAAGAGTACACAAATGTGCGGACAAAGAACAAACAACTCAAACAAGTGTGCGGTTAAGCAAAACACAGATCTAGAGTTCAAATTTGCAGCCAAACAAGATTAACTCAGCAAACGAACCTTAACGAGGTGAAGAGGAAATGACGGTGGAAACTGGAACGAACGACGAACCCATGACGGCAGCAACTCACGAACGGCAAACCCACGACGATAGCAACTCGCGAACGGCAAACTCACGACAAGCCAAGTTCAAGCATCTTCGTTAATTTTCCACTGCTAACTCCTTCCTCAGCGCTTTCAGGAACTGTGTAGCATCGGTTTTGAAACGGATGGTGTCGAAGGAAGAGGAGATCTGAGAAGGGAGGCTGGACCAAGCACGGAGAGGTGAATCAGATGAAGTGAGACGCCAAGATCGATGAGATAAAGAAGGGATAGAGACAACATTTGGAGAAATGTTCAGATCGTGGTGGTTTGATGAAGAAGAGGAAGAAACAGATACAAGAGTGCGTAAAGAGAGCCGCCGTGGTTTAAGGAGACGGAGTGATGGAGAAGGAGAAAACACGGCGGAGCTTTGCATCTTCTTCGCTGGCGATATGGAGATCTGAATTATAGAGATTGGGGGGAGGCGTTGGAGACTCCGTCGAGTGGGTTGGTGAGGTGAAACCAAATACTCTTGTAATTAAATTAAAAGGGTTAGGTTTTTGTGTCTTTTCTACATAAATATGGATGTATTTTTTTACACTAGGTTATTCTAGTTATTTCAGCTAAATTATGGGTTATTTCAAGCAATTTTCACTTTAACATATTATCAAAATTTAGTTTGTTGATCCAAACATATTTTTAGGAAAATGGGCATATTTCTGTTTTTTTGACTAAAAGGTATGTCCTTTTCACATATTCATTTTAAACATGCTATTTGTGCTGTTACGCAATGATAGAAACACCCTTCATTACAGAATGTAAAATGCACGCGCACCCATACGCGACGAAGGGTTCAAGGCAAAAATGTGCTTCTTGGGAGAAAAAATAAACTTTTAAGATGATGATGGAGAAAGTGTTTAAGTATTTAGAAGAAAAATGTAGGTAATGGAAGACTTTGATTTTTTTAAAAAAACTTTTATTTATTACTCACTTCTTAACTTAACTTAGTTACAAATGAGAAAGGAGGGGGGAAGGTGGGGAAGGGGGGGAAGGGGAGGTATTTATAGCCTCCACATTACAAAATAACTCAAATCTTTTAATCCTAATTCTAGATAATTCTTCTCTAATATTAGATTATTTTATTACAAATTATCTAGATAATTCTATGTAACTATCTAGATTTTTATCTTTAAGGAGATGGAGAGGTGTGTGGATGATTCTAAAACTTTGTAAGGAGGTGGAGGTGTTGATATTTCTAGAGAAAACTCTAGAATTTGTATTTGGCCCAAAATAATAATTATTGGATAATTGATCCAATAATTAAACTTGATCCAAAATTAAGTTTAACTTTCAACACCCCCTCTTAAACTTAAATTTGCTATTCCAAGCAAGCTCCTCATCTTGGTAAAGTCTTCACGTTTAAGAAGTTACTTGATCATTTGTTTTCACATACTCCAATTGCACCTCCTTCTTGTTAACACACTCTTTAATGTAGTGATAACGTGTGTCAATGTGCTTACTACGATCATGAAAGACTGGGTTATTCGCCAATGCTATTGCTGACTTATTATCTAGAAAGATCTCCGTTGGCTCCTCTTGTGGAAAGCTTAACTCCGTTAACAAGTCTCGTAACCAAATAGCATGACAAACACATGAAGTGGCTACTACGTACTCGGCTTCACAAGTAGATAGAATAACGATTGGTTCTTCATCGACATCCATATGAAAGCCGTATCTCCAATGTAGAACACGAAACCACTTGTGCTCTTTCGGTCGTCTACGTCTCCACCCCAATTGCTATCACTATATCCAACAAGCTTGTAGTTGTTAGAGATAGAATAGTATAGGCCAAAGTCTATGGTACCTTTGATAAAGTGAAGAATCCTCTTTGCCATCTTGAAATGAGTTGTTGTTGGATGTTCCATGTAACAACTAACAACTCCAACCGCATATAGGATATCGGGCCTTGTACACGTTAAATAATGTAAGATTACAACCAGACTTTTAAATAGTGTCGGATCCACTCTTTCTCCTTCTTCATTCTTTGACAACTTGATTCCACATTCCAACGGCGTGCTAACTAGATTAGAGTCATCCATCTTGAACTTCTTAAGTACCTCCTTAGCATAACACTCTTGAGTTATGAAGATTCCATTGTCTCCTTGTTTCACTTCAATTCCGAGATAGTAAAACATCAATCCAATATCCGTCATCTTGAACTCCTTTGTCATCTCTTTCTTGAACTCATCGAACATGCTTGGATTATTACCCGTGAATATTAAGTCGTCTACATTCAAACATGCAATCAATATATCACCATTTTAATTTTTGATATAGAGTGCATGTTCATATGGGCACTTGATAAAATCTTTCTCCTTGAAGTACTTGTCAATTCGAGTATTCCAAGCTCTTGGGGCTTCTTTTAACCCATAAAGTGTCTTCTGCAACCTTAAGACTTTATCTTCTTCTCCCTTGATTATATAGCCTTGTGGTTGTTCAATGTAAACCTTTTCTTCAAGTTCTCCATTTAAGAAGGCTGATTTGACATCCATTTGATGTATCCTCTAATTATTTTGAGCCGCTAATGAAATGATTAGTCTAACCATTTCTAGGTGAGCAACAGGAGAGAATACCTCATCGTAATCAATTCCGGCTTGTTGACTATAACCTTTGACCACCAATCTTGCCTTGTACCTCTCTACTTCTCCTTTATAATTTTTCTTTGCTTTGTAAACCCGCATCACACCGATCGCCTTGTGCCCATTTGGAAGTGAAGCTAATTCGCATGTATTGTTCGTTTCTATCGCCTTGATTTCTTCATCCATTGCATTTCTCCATGTCTTCTTTTCCATAGCTTCTTGGAATTCCATGGGCTCACATTCCGCAAATAGACAAAATAAAGTAAGATTTTCTTGATTTTCGGTTACCTCGTAAAGCTCTTGTAGATTTCTAAAGCGCGGAGTCCTTTAGCTTGAACTTTCTTCTCTTTGATAATTTGTTGGTGATGTTGGTGGTGTAGTAGGCTCCTCTCTTGGTTGCTCGAGATCATCCTCTTTCAGATGTGGAAAGAAGTTATAGTCTTCATCATTTGATCTCCAATCCCATTCTCCTTCTTTCTCAAAGATGACATTTCGACTTATGATGTTCTTCTTTGTGTCAAGATTTTAGTGCTTGTAGCCTTTGGAGTTAATATCATAACCAATAGATATGTACTTCTCACTTTTGTCATCTAGTTTGCTTCGCTTCTCTTCTGGTACATGAGCATGAGCAATGCTTCCAAAGACTCTTAAATGAGAAACACCGGGCATTCTTCTGTTCTAAACTTCTTGTGGAGTTTTTTTTCGAGACACTTCTTATTGGAAATCGATTTAATAGATAAACCGCACACGCGACTGTTTCTGTCCATAACTCTTTTGTAGTTTCTTACTTTTTAGCATGCTTCTCACCATCTCTAAAATTGTTCTATTTTTCCTTTCTGCTACTCTATTTTGTTGAGGGGTTCTTGGTACCGTTAATTGTCTTTGAATGCCGTTATCTTCACAATATTTCTGAAATTTTTTGGATGTAAACTCTCCTCCACGGTCGGATCCAAGGCTTTAATCACAAGGCTACTTTTCTTCTCAACATGGGCTTTAAACTTTAATTCTAATTCTAGATAATTCTTCTCTAATATTAGATTATTACATTTTCGCTAAAAATAAACTGTGGAATTACATTTTTGCGATAAAACCATAAAATCTTAGAATTACGTTTTTCTGCCAAAACCGTGAAATTACAATTTTGGCGGAAAAATAAGCTTAACAAGGCTAATATCTAATATGTTTATAAAGTTTATAAGAAAATTATATCAATATTTATGAAATAATTAGTCAATATTTATAAAAATAATTTTATCAATAGATATAAAAATAATTATATCAATAGATATAAAAATAATTCAAAAAATTAATGCACTTTTATTTATGTTTTTACATGTTTAACAAATAATTATATCAATATTTATGAAAATAATTAGTTCTGACTTATCTTGACTTAATATAAACCACCTTTGTTTAGTTGGCGATGTGAAATATAATAAAAAGAAATATCAATTTGTATCAATTATTTAAGCAAGTTGGCTACATTTATTACAACATCAATTGTTTTAATTGATTTTTTCAACTATTTAAGCAAGTTGGCTACATTTATTACATTATGCATTTTTCTACTAATTAATATCAACCACAATGAGGAAAACACGTTTTTTTTTTTTTTTTTTTTTTATCTCACTTCGTTGACAATCAAACTCTTGAAAAATACTTTTCTTTTGTGGACCTCTTTACTTCTTCATTTTTTTTCCCCTTCGACCTCTTACTTCTTCTTGAGGTTGTTTAACGAGGTAGAAACAATTGATTTTGCATCCAAACGAAAATGGCTTATCCTTCTTCTTTCTTTATGCAAAATGTTTTTCCCTCTTCGTCTAATTCTTCACCTTCAACTCATAACTACAAGGTCTTCCTAAACTTCCGTGGTGAGGACACACGCAAATCCTTTGTCAATTATTTGTACAGAGAACTTATTCAAAAGGAAATTAAAACTTTCATAGATAGAGAGCTTGAAAACGGCGATCATCTTCCTTCCAAACTCCCCCAGGCTATTAAAGATTCTGAGCTCGCTGTCGTGGTTCTCTCCAAGAGCTACACAACCTCGAAGTGGTGCTTGATGGAGCTCGTTTTAATAATGGAATTATATAGGCTCAATACTCTCAAAGTCTACCCCATCTTTTATGAAGTTGATCCATCTGACGTGCGAAAACAGAGAGGATGTTACTCTTTAGAACACTACGAGAACAGCTCAACGGCGGTTGAGATTCCAAAGTGGACAGAAGCTCTCACCCACGTTGCCGATCTTAGAGGCACGAATTCCAAGACGTGGTAAGCTTTTCATTTGAGTAAAATAGATATGGATTTAAAGATCTTGAGTTAGTTACTTAAAACACTTAAAATATAAAATAACAAACTATATCGTTGCAGTGTCAAAACACAAAGCATACCTTCGTTTGGCCGAAATATATTTGTCCAAATGCTGGGGAAAAATGACCAATTTCAACTTCAACAATTTTTGTGGTGCATTTTCATACACCAACTAAAATTTACTGCAGTTTTTTACTTCAACTCACAAATTTTTTAAAATAAACTACACGAACTTCTATTTGTATACCGAAATCAGATTTGACAAAAATTGTGTTAGTCAACCTATTAGTTACTGCTGAGTCAGATTTCCACGTGGCATGTTCTAGTTGAGTCATATGTCATGTGTCTAGTTTTTGCTGAGTCAGATGTCATATGTATTTTTTTCAAAAAAAAAAATTTACGAGACATTTGAAATTTTATACAATATTTTGGGTTTGAATATTTTTGACACTTATAAGAGATAAACATGAATCATTATCAACTCAGCCACTTTATCGACTCTTTTTTTTAATAATTTTTATACTCACACAATCATAGGGTTTTGACCATTGGATGTTGCATTCTTGAACAATTACAAATCTAACTACTGAGAAAATAGAAGTTTGGAGGTTTGCATGTGATGCAATACGTACCATTTTAGTTTGAATCTGGTCTTCAACATATGATGTTCCCATGTACTGTGTAACCTTTTTTCGACAATATTCAAAATATATTCCTGTCATGTGAGCCTATATTCAAAAGAAAATGAAAATTTCCTTCTTGCAGACTATTTGCAGACCACCAAACCTTGGTGGTTTTTGAACCAGTCACTAAAGTTTAAGATTTTCTGTCAACTCAAAAGAGAAAATGAAGTTTGATGTGTTTTTCACATTTTTGTACTTTTAAATTTAAAATAGTTTAGATATACAATTTTGGCATTGCATATCTGAAAATAACTTATATTTTCTCAGTGGTCAAATTTGTAATTGTTCAAGAATGCATCTAAATGATGAATTTGGCAAACAAAATCAAAGCCAAATTTAACATCTAAATGCAAATACCAAATTTAGAAACAAACCTCTAAATGATGAATTTAGATGCTTCAAAAGAATGTTGAAACATGATGCATAATTTCTTTTTTTTCTGCGAGAATAACCATTTCATATAAATTCGAAGGGGTTCCGGAGTGAACCCTAATATAAGAAAAAACAGAGGAAGTAAAAAAACATGAACGCCAATAGGCGATAAATGACGGAAATTCAAACTCAAGGCCCAACAGCCAAATGCAGAGGAGATACCAAGAACTAGAGATCCTAATGAATGAGTCCAAAGGTCCGAGTGGAGACTGTAACTCTTTGATCATTTCCATCTTGATCAAAAG
Source organism: Cardamine occulta (assembly GCA_028015245.1). Taxonomy (NCBI): domain Eukaryota; kingdom Viridiplantae; phylum Streptophyta; class Magnoliopsida; order Brassicales; family Brassicaceae; genus Cardamine; species Cardamine occulta. The sequence goes on along the minus strand of CM051376.1, from coordinate 17,977,827 downwards.
AGTAGATTAAAGCCACATTGGTCCATTTTGGGAGATGTAAGATTGATACATGTGATCCTTTGTGACACTTAACGCAATCTTGTTTGCAACCAAATTACTTGCATTTGGGGGTAAATTGATTTTCCAAGTTAATAACCTGTTTAACAAAACCATAATCTCTGCGATCATGCTCTGGAACACTGGAAACATGCGAGGATTTTTCAATGCCTCAATCATTTACCGAGATGATGTCTCAAATACGATTTTGTCATGTTTTAGATTATGAGCCTCTCAGCTCTCAAAGAAGGCTCAATAACTCTTCTTCAAAACATGTATGAATGTTCCAATATGATATTCTACCATGAAATAGAGCATTACCTTTGTGGTTTCTTAATAACCAGGAAACGCCATAATTTCGATCCCTATTAACCCAAGAGTATTTGACATTTCATTTGGTGAATGGAGGATCTGGTGGAGTCCATCTATTATTGTTATTAACAGTCCCTCGTGTAAAGGGAGGTCGATCTCGTGACGGTGAATTGATAGAGAACCAGATTTATGCTTCCTCCTTTTTTGAATTGAATGTTAAATTTATTTAACTCGTAAAAACTTTTTTACATCAAAGTGCTACTGTTTTTGAAATTTTGAAACAACAGCAACTGGCTTTATATTTAAAAGCAAATATTATCGTGTGTCAAACCACATTTTCATCCTTTTCGTAGCGCTGATCACCAACATTATGAATTGAGGATAACCTGAAGCAGACTTACTTGTCTATGAGCTTAGCGAGTAGTATTGGTGATCGTGGAATCTACCCATGTCTCCTGTTATTTCTTTCTCTCCAGAGGGCATGTAAAGTGGCTTGGAAAACATAGCGCAAAAGAAAGAGGAGTACCTTATCCAATGAAGTACCCACCAGCAACTCCAAGACTTGGTCCCATTCTTTTGTATATCTTACCTGGAGTCACTTTTTGAATTGTTTGATCCATATCTGTTCCAAGTAGCTACATGAGAAGTATAGGTGATTTCGGGTTTCCAAAACAGTTTGGCACAACATGCATGAACCATTTTCCCACGTACTCAATTGTAACATTTTATCACCAGTTAATAAGCGGTTCTTAATTGCCAGCCACGTATGAAACACAAACTTGGGTGTTGAGTAGGTGAACCATATTCCTTTCGACCACCCTTGTGTAGGACTTGCTACTCGGACTATGTTCTATGTTTTCTTGGAGACAAATTTCAAAGAAAACGAATCCTCCTTGCTCCTCCACATGACCATATCAGCCGCCAAACTCTGCTTTCTGCTTTGAGTATCAATAATATCTTTGATTTTGTTACATCTCGGACTTATGATGTTTTCAGCGGTGTGTGAGTATGACCTGTTCCACTGTAGAGAACATTTGAATACCCAAATCTATGAAGCCTCTTTCCCCTGACACTTCAATAATCCTCCCCATGTTAGACCAATTATCATACCAAAATGAAGTTGTTGCGCCATTGCCCAACTCCGTTTTGACAAACATTTTTGCATATTCTCTATATTTGAGCAGCTTCCTCCACATCCATGATTCCATTGATGTGGAATCTGTCACAGTCCAGAAAGAGCCTTTTTGGATTAATTAAATCTGTATCCAGTTTACCCAAAGGGAAGAGTTTGTTGACAAGATGCGTCATATCAATTTCAGACAGCATACTTTGTTTACTTCAACAAGTGATCTTAATCCCAAGCCTCCTTCCTCCTTAGGCTTACAGACATCTGTCCATGCCACTTTTTTATTTTTTAGGATCTAAATCTAGTTCGGACCAGAGAAAGACTGAACAAATCTTATCAATTTCATTGAGGTATGCCTAGCTAAGGTAAAACTGAAGTCCAGAAGCTTGTCAAGCTATGGATCACCGAACCAATGAGTTAAAATATTCCTTCAAAAGATAAGTACCTTGCTGTCTAACAACGTATTTTCTCTCGGACCTTCTCTATAAGAGGCATGTAATCCTCCACTCGCATTCTCTTTGTTAGATGCTGCTATTTCAACAAGAGTAGTACTAGAAGATGAGATAAAGGATGTTCTCTTTGCGATGCCTGGAAATAAAGCCCCAGGTCCAGATGGATACACAATGGAATTATTTAAAGAAACATGGATATTCAATCGTTCTTTGAAAAAGGTTTTCTCCCCAAAGATATTAATTCTACTATTTTGGCTTTAATTCTGAAGAAAACGGTGGTGCGGGAAATGAAGGAATACATACCCATCTCTTGTTGCAATGCCATTTAAAAAGTGATATCAAAGATCTTAGCGAATCAGTTAAAGGGGATTTTACCGAAATTCATAGCACCTAATCAGTCTGCTTTCATAAAAGATCGGCTACTCATGGAAAATGTTCTCCTCGCCTCGGAACTGGTAAAGAACTACCACAAAGATTCAATATCCCCTCGGTGTGTGGTAAACATAGATATCTCAAAGATTTTTGACTCAGTCCAATGGCATTTCCTTCTTAAACGTTAACGGCTCTTAACATCACGTAGATATTTATCTATTGGAAAAAACTTTGTATTACATTGGCCTCTTTTTTAGTTCAAGCAAATGTAGAATTGGCTGGATATTATCAGAGTAAAAGGGGTTTAAGACAAGGATGCTCTCTCTTCCCATATCTGTTTGTGATAAGCATGAAAGTACTATCAAAGATGATATATATAATGGCTACGGATAGGCTGGTGGGTTATCATCCGTATTGTTAAAATTTAAAGCTTACAAACTTGTGCTTCAGAGATGATCTCTTGGTGTTTACAGATGGAAAAGAAGAGATCAATAGAGGGCATCCTCAATGTCTTTGGAGATTTTGCAAAATGCTCGGGGCTGAAAATAAGTTAGGAGAAGTCAACTTTGTTTATGGCAGGGGTAGGAGATCCAATCAAGGAGACGGTTCTAGATTAATTCCCATTTGATTATGGACTTTTACCAGTTATATATCTATGCTTTCTCCTTTGCTTTTAACGATGTTTAACAATTCTAGATCTATTCTGGATCATCTCAAGTTTTCTCGAAGAAGAATAGGTTCTGAGACTTCCAAATGTGCCATATATTCCATAGTATAGCATATCTCATTTTCTCCAGTATAAGAACGATTTTCACAACAAGATATGTAGTACTGGAAATTCAAAAAGACCGAGTTAGGAGGAAAACTAGCAGCAGTTATGGGGATACCCGTAAAACCTCAAACTTATCTCGCCATGGGAAAAAGGAACAGAACATGACAAATAGACTCCAAAGCTGAGTTACACGCAGAGCATTGCAAGTTGGTATAGATACCTTGGATTTGAAGACCATCTGCAACTGCAAGAGCTCATGCTAAAGCTTTCTAAAGAAAGTGTATGATCTTCATGATGGTCTTTATCTTCTGTATTTTAAACCTTAATCTCTTCTCTCTCGGGGATAAACAATTTTCGAGAAAGTCTTGGGCTTCTGAGATAGCTTTAGCAAGCTTGTATCCACTTTGAGTGGTGTATAATCCCGTTTTAGAAAACCCCAGATATATGTGTCATGAAATTGAATAGATTGATGAAGTGGGAGAATATATTTGGCATCTTTTTCAATGAACAGCGGTATGATCTTTATTTTTCAACCTAATGATGCGATGAGGAGAGCCATATTTCTGAAACCGTGAGGGAATGATCGATGTCCAGCTGATTACTAATTGGTGGTTCGACATATCATCTAGTATCCAATTCTCGGACCAAACTCAAGCATATAGTCAGTTTCCAACATATTTAACCAATCATTTGATAAGAAGATCTCGTCCGAAGATTATACTTCACTAGGCAAAGTACGGCCTAGTATCTGAACCGCATTCAAGAATAGAGATGTTCCTTAAATAGCGATTCTTGAGGATTCGAGCTAGAGGAGGTTCTGATTGGTCCCAGATCCTTCACGCCTGTTTACCGAGGAAAGCTTGATTAAACCTTCCAATGTCACTAAATCCTAAGCTATCTCTTTTTCCCAGCATAGTTTTTTCCATGCCACCAAAGGGATTTTCCTCCGTACTTTTCCACTACTCCACCAAAATTTGATTATCCTGCTAGTTTTCTAACAAGTATCTTGTAGTAACTTAAAGTATGACATTGCATGGAACGGAAATGACATCGCAATTGATTTGATGAGGACTTCTTTATCCTGAGAGGTTCAAAAGTCTTGTTATTATCACTACAAATAACAACATGATTTTTTCCGTGTTTTGGCCTCACTCGCACGGTATCGACAATCACTTCCAGATAAGTCATCCATCCTTAAATTGCTCTAATTCAAGCACGCTTAACTCTTGAGTTCTCTTTAGATAAGTGACAAAAAAGATAAGTGCACTTTAGTGAGAACTGTCAAAATGGGTTGTCCACGTCCATTTGGACCGGTTGACCATTTTGATTGTGGACAAAATAGTGACCATCTCCGTTAACGACCGTGTCCATTAATGACCATGCCATCAACAACCGTGTCCAAATGGGTTGTCCATTGGTTAGAATAGAACATATTGTATAAAAGGTAAAAATAATTTTTATTAATAATTTTATTTTTATTAATACGATTTCTCACCAAAAAAAAATGAGGAATATTTTAAAATTTTGACAATTATTTGAAACCGTTTTTTTAGTTTTTGGTAGGAAAACATGTTTCCACGTTTTTAGCGGGAAAATGTGTTTCCGTGATTTTAGAGTTTGGCGGAAAAACGTGTTTTCAAGTTTTTGGCAGAAAAATATGTTTCCGCATTTTTGGTTGGATAATATGTTTCCGTGTTTTGAGGGAAAAATGCGTTTTTTTTTTGCGTTTTTAGCGAAAAATGTGTTTTCACGTTTTTGGCGGAAAATTGTGTTCTAGCATTTTTGGTGGGAAAATGTGTTACGATGAAGCCATAAAGACAAGAAAGGAGATTGAAGGAAAGCATAGGAAATCACGAGAAAAATCAGCGGAAAAGGCTCTCTGATTTCGATTTTAAGAAATTGAGAGTGAGTTTTGTTTTTCCCCGAAAACTCACTCTCAGTTTCTTAAAATCGAAATCAGTGAGTTTATGGGACAATGGTCAGTCAATATTACATTGTCCAATAGTGTGCGACCCATTTTTTTTGTGGACGAAGTTAGGCCTAAACCATGTTAACCCGCACCGTAAATGGACTTGTCCATATACCACCCATTATGTATTGGACATAGATAGACCATGGATAACTCAATTATTTTGATGCTAACCAAATCAAATCTCTTAAGCGCTCCTCATGCACCACTATATATCAGAAATCAGGGTGTTACTTCTTTATCAATTCCCAACATATTTTTAACCTCAACTTTCATCACCGCATCAACTTTAGAATAAAAAATGATGGATGATTTCTAGAAGTTAGTGAATAGACATGATGCATCACCATCAGTTTCAAGCATTTTCCAACTCCAAGCTCTCTTCAATGTCCGCCTTACTTAAGAGTAAAGTATCAGCTGCAATGAAAAGATCATGAACCAAAGGACCTGACGAAGATGCACGGATTCCGCCTAACATACCATACTCTCCGATTAATTCAAGATATTCACTAGAGCCTCAACGCAGAGAATAAATAGGAATGGCGAGAATGGATCACCTGGTCGGATACCACATTCGAGAGTGATTAGACCATGAGCATTGTGATTAACAAGGACCCTATAAGTTACCGTTTAATACAATACATAATCCATTTGATCCACTGCGAATTAAACCCCATCTTTTCCATTAACTTTTTAAGAAACTTCCACTCTACTCTGTCGTACGTTTTTGACATTATAGTTTTTTATTGCCATAAACTCCAAACGATGTTGAGCTGTTGGCTCAGAGGGCGTGGATCATCTCGTGCACGACAAGAATGTTTCTGGTTATGGGACGCCCTGAAACGAATGCCCCATGTGTGTCCAAGATTAGATCCGGTAGTATCACTTTTAGCCGAGAGCACAATATTTTTGAGATAATCTTGTAGTGGATAGAGCATAAACTGATTGGACGCATATCAGTTATATGTGTTGGATTAGTAATCTTAGAAATCTGATAGATTTTAGTGAAATACTACTCAAGAGGGAATGTCGAGTTTAAAAAAATAAATCTTTAATATCTTTCAATACCGCATGTGCCACTATCGGCCAGAACTGTTGGTAAAATAAACCATTAAGTCCATCAGCCCCATGCCTGCTACCTCCTTTGATGCTGAAGACTCCTTGTTTGATCTGCAAATCTGTTATAGGCGCAATAAGTCTCGCGTTCGTTGTGTCTCGCTTTATTGTGTCTAGAGTCCCTCTACTCTAGGATCGAAGTTCTCAGTGTGTCTAGCTCTTCTGGATTTGAGCTCTTAAACATCTTGTGAAAATACTCAGTTGCAACATTACCTTTGGAACCCTCAGCAAATTTCTCATGTCCACTGTTATCAATGAGCATATGCTTATGGTTCTTTGACTTTGCACATTTTCACAGTTGTGAAATAAACTTCGTATTTTTGTCTCCCACTTTAAGCCATTGATCTTTGCACCTATGTTTCCAGTACAGTTCATCTTCCTTATGAGCCAACACCATATTCTTTTTCAGCTCTTGCATTAGATGGTAATAAGGGAAGGTCATCGAATTTTGCTTGTAAGCGAATAATTTCCATCATCGAGTTAGTGATCGCGTCTTTGTTCCATCTAGAGAGATCGTGCCAACATTTCCAAATACGATCAGATAAGGAGGCCTCTAATTCAGGCAAGTCCCCGTTACAGTCACGCACTACAACATCTTTGATAACCGGTTTTGATCTCCATTGTGTATCGTAACAGGAACATCTAATATATTTTCTAATATATTCTGAAGTGAAGGATCCCAGCAAAGGAGGATGATCAGAGGCCTATAGCTCCAAACATAGTAAGTGTGATCTCGAAAAGAGCCGAAACCAATTATCATTCCCAAAACTGTGATTTAGGCGGTATTGAATCCATACATTATCACGCCATCCAACCAGCCCACGAGAAGTGACATCCACAACTTTGGACTTCATGGATCATACAGCTAGTTGCCAAGTTTCTAAAATACCAGAAAGTAGATTCACTTCGCAGTGGACCACCTAACTTTTTGGAATTGTTCATGAGCTCATCGAATCTCCGATCAAAAACCAAGCTTATGTTCTTGCCATACTTATATAAGATAAGCGTTGCCAAAAGACCTTCCGCTGAGCTCGAATCGGATCTCCAACCAGGGCCGACCCGTGGTGCTTATGGGCCTGAAGCAAAAAAATATTGATCCATTAACAAACGAAAATGGTTCACCAAAGCTTAGAACTCGTGATCTTGGAAGCATTTAAATGATGTTAAAACCACTACACTACAATAAAATATATTTTAAATGGTGCCTCTAAACTTATTAATATATGTTGACGCCTAAATCCCTTGATTTATGAGCTTCATCCCAGGGCCGGGCCTGTCTCTAACCTAGGCGGCACAGTCTTGTTGTTCGTTTTGAGTTCTTTGTCTCAAGTTTAGAGCAACCTTATTGGAGGTTTTTCCTAGAGTTTTTCTCTATTAAAATAATTAAAAATTATAGAATAAAGAGAAAAGAGAGAAAAATTGGTTATAAATGTAGAACCCCTCAGATACTCCTTCTAGCCATTTGTCATTCGTTTATTGGTCAGCTTCCTTTTAGTTATTTAAAATTTAATTATATAATTAAATTATTTAAAAAATATTAGCTTTATATTTATGAGAAACTCAAGAGAGAGACTACAGGTGCTTTTAGATTGTTGTTACATGGCTCGGTTCCTCGAGAACTACAAATTTAAATTCGGTAACTATAATTTTAAAACTCTATTTTATAATACAAAATTTATCCAGCACCTAAACTATTAGTCAAACGACATAAATTCATCAAAAAAAAAAAAACTACTTCAATATTAAGGCCTATGTAATCGTTTTCCATATGTAAGTGCAGGGATGATGATTATCCCATGGTTCAAAAAATTGTTGAGGACATTTCAAGACAGGTGTCTTCTACACAGCCAACATCTTTCGACCACCTAGTTTGTATGGAAGCCCACACAAAAAGAATGAAACGTCTCTTGGAGATCGAGTCTGAGGGGGATGGTCGTATGGTTGGAATATGGGGAATGGGGGGAATAGGGAAAACCACCATTGCCACCTATCTCTATCACCAGTTTGCAAGAGGTTTTCCCGCTCACTGTTTCATAGAAAAGGTCGGCAAAATATCTAAAGAAGTTGGTCTCAGAGGGTTACAGAAACAGTTTTTAGGCGCCATCTTACGTTCAAAAGATGTAAGGGACTTAAACAGCGTGCAAGATGGAGTAAAATTTATTCAGTCAAAGCTTAGAGCCCTCAAGGTGTTCGTTGTTCTTGATGGTGTAGATAAAGTGGAGCAGATAGATGCATTAGCAAAACAGGCAGGGTGGTTTGGGAAAGGAAGCCGAATCATCATAACCACACGAGACAAGAGATTGCTTGATTCCAGCAAAGTGGGAAACATATACAGAGTTGAATACTTGGATGGTGAGGACTCGTTGAAGTTGTTTAAACACTTTGCTTTTACAGGTGGAAATCCTCCTTTCGATCAGTTTGATGACCGATTAGCAGTTCGAGCATCTCAGCTCGCTAATGGTATTCCTTGCGCACTTAAAGCTCTCGGAGAACATTTCCGTGGAGCTGCCTCCATAACCGACTGGGAAAATGACATGGACGCATTTGAAAGAGCTCCTCACCTGGAAATCATGGATACCTTACGATATAGCTATAGCAATCTGAGAAAAGAAACAATGCTTGATTTTCTAAGAATCGCATGTCTATTTGATGGAGAACATGTCTCTCGTGTTTCTGCCCTTCTTCACGAAACTGGAGCAAGTATAAAAGGTCTAACTGACAAGTCTCTCATCCGTGTATCAAGTGATGGGTTCATTGACATGCATTCCTTGATACGACAAATGGGTAGAGAAATCGTTCGTGAAGAATCCGGCTACAAACCTCAGAAGCAAGCAATTTTGTGGGATCATCATAACAGTTATGGCGTACTAAAAGGAAACTCAGTAAGTCTTCTTTTCTTTCCTTTTTTTCCTAACTGCTCTAATTATTTTTTGCCTTCACTAACCTCTGCACCAACTAACATTAATGTTTCATCAGGGGACAGAATATATTGAAGGCATGGCACTGCATATGTGTGAATTACAACAGGCGTCAACTATCGATGGGAATCCTTTTGAGAAGATGCCTAATCTCAAATTCCTCAAGTTCTTCAAGCACCTGGATGTTATAGGGTCCATTCTGGATCTCAGTTCAGACAATTGCATATCACTTCCGTGGTACCTTCGGTTACTGCATTGGGATGCATATCCATTAACAGCCTTGCCTTCCAAGTTTACTCTGGATTGTCTTGTTGAACTTCGTTTGCGCTACAGTAATCTGAAGAGTTTATGGGACAGGAAAGAGGTAATCTATAAGATTGTTATTGTTATTGTTGTTTTTTTTTTTTTTTTTTTTTTTTTTTCTGTTTTTCAGTTTATATAAATTTTGAAAGTCATCAACGCCATTCAAAATGACGCTCTTTTGTTGTATTCTACTCAGTCTCTCCCGATGTTGAAGATACTAGATGTGACAGGGTCCAAGAATCTGACCAAACTTCCAGATCTTTCATACGCACCTAATCTTGAAGAGCTGATAACGAAAGGCTGCACAGGGCTGACCCAAATTTTGGAAACCACTGATAAGTTAACTACGCTGAGAAAACTTGATGTATCCAATTGTGATAATCTCAAGGAACTTGACATGGTGATAAGAGATTTTGATGAGCGCCCAGCAGGTGTAGCTACAACGATCTCTTTGAAAAATCTATCAATCGAGTGCCAATTAGGCTTTCGGTTAAACCATCTCAAGGGAAAGGCAGCCCACCTGTCCTTTAGTTCAGAGCAAAAGATCCAATGTGCGTTGAGGACGACAAAGCCACAGAAGACATGTGATCTCTACACTGAATTTTACGGCTTTGAAACACTTAACATCATGCAGCTCGAGTACGACAAGTACGGTAGATCTTTCGAGTTCAAGAGCTTTTCAAAGTTTGTCTGCTTAACCGAGCTAAATCTCATCAACCTAAATATGCACAAAGTCGAAGATGACATTGAACTTCTGAAAGAACTGCAGAAACTGGACCTCAGCGGAAATGACTTCCCTCATCTACCAAAACTGGAGAATCTTTCAAAGTTGAAGTCTCTCAGACTTTGTAACTGCCGCATCCTCCGCGAACTGCCACAATTATCTCAGTTGGAGACAATCAAACTTTCTGACTGTGTCAATCTCAGGTCGTTTCCACATAAAAATGGATATTTCTTACAAAAGCTTTGGCTTGACAACTGCAAATCGGTTCAGAATTTGTCAAATACGCTTCGTTGCTGTACCAAATTAACATTCTTGGACCTCAGCAGAAACGATTTTCAGATGATGCCTGAAAGCATCATATCACTTCCGCTGTTGGGAACTCTCTGCCTCAATGACTGTAACAACCTCAAATCACTGACAGAGCTTCCTTTGAGCCTCAAGTATCTATATGCACATGGCTGCAAATCCATGGAAACTGCGAACCTTTCTTCGAATCATTCCATAAAACATTTTGATCTTCGCTACTGCCCCAAGTTGAATGATGTTGAAGATCTGATCAATCAGTTTCTAACATGCGGACAAAATGAAGAGGTAAAAGTTAATTCTGCTATTTTTTTCTTTCTAGCTCAATCTCTAAAATGATTATTTCATATCTTTTCTACTTCATGTTTAATAGGTATCTCAGCGTTTTGCTTGCTTACCTGGAAGTAAAGTACCCAGTCACTTCGATAAACAAGCAACCAGCTCACCCACAATTTGGCATACCTCTGCTGCGTCTGCGAGGTTTGATGCATGTATCATAATTTCTTGTGAGAGCCCTTTTCATCTACAGTTGTCTTATACCTGTAAAAAGGAAGATAATCGGTCTTACCGAATTAACCTCAAACCGGATATCTTTCTTGCACCGGAGAGTATTAGTAGCAACAAAGGAGAGGCAGTCTCAACAGATCACCTATTAATCTTCCACGTTCCAGGAATCGTAGACCCAGACGAGTTCTTCCGTCAAAACCGTCTTGAATTTTCAAAGGACGTTCAGCCTGCACCGGGCGAACCAGAATCAGCTGGAGATTTAGTAATACGCAAGATTCAAGAGGATGACCGAGAACACGACATAAGCTGCCGAGACCTTTCTGAAAATGGCAAACCAGAAGATGCTGACAATGTGAAGGATATGGACGACGAATCCATGCCTAAAGAGACCACAGAGATTACAGAGATAAGCGGATATCGAAGAAAATCAGAAGACCTTTATGAAGATGTTGACAATGAGAAGGATAAGGACGACGCATCCATGCCCAGAGAGAACACAAATTGTTGGGAAATTACAGAGATAAACGGAGATAACGGAGAAAGACGAAAATCAGAAGACCTTTCCGTAAAAGACAAACGAGAAGATGCTGACAATGTGAAGGACAAGGACGACGAATCCATACCCAAAGAGACCACAGATTGTCGGGAAATTACAGAGATAAACGGAGATCGACGTAAATCGAGGATATCATTCTCTAGAAAATATCGTATATGGAATATTGGAATATGCTTTACTAAAAACAAGAAGAAAGAAAGATTATAAAGTAGCTTACCCGTTGTACCTCCATAAAGATCTGAATTTTGTAACAGATTTTGTAATTTCTTGAAGACAGAAAGCTAGTGAAGCTTCTTCGTGCCCTCAAGTAAAAATTTCTTCATTGACCGCCCAAAATCAGTCGGCTTTCTCTTCCAATCTTCCATTTATTTCTTATAGCAATCGTGGTTTTGGAATTATATGTTAGATTTTTATTTTACCGAGCGGAGGCATACGATCGCTCTCTCCTGACTGTGGAAACTCGTCTGAAATCAACGACTTTAAACGAAATCGATGGTGACTGTGGATTGACGTCGACGGAAATTTCCTCGTTCCGGCCAAATATCGAATTGTGTCCGGCTGTTTATTTCTATCGCCTTAGAGATTTCTGAAGATTGGGAACTAGGGTTCCGCGAATTTGTTTTTAGTGTATTGGATAAATAGATAGTTTTAAGTTTTTATTTAATGAGAGGAAGTAGTTTTAAGTTTAAATTTGTGAATAAAATAGTTTATAAGATAATTTTTTAAAAGTATAAAGATTGAAAGACAAAAATAGAGATAAATAAAAAGTAAAAGTAAGGAACTAGAAATGTGGAAACAAAAAGATAGAGAAATATATAAACTAAAATAATAAAAAATGTAGACACTAAAAGAGAGAAAAATGTAGGGACCAAAAGAGCGAGTGTACAATGTTGGTGTAAATGTATTGGTTGTATAGGCCTCAATGTTAATGTACACTCTAGTATACCTACACTATAAACCAAAAATGCATGATTTATAATGTACACTCTAATTACATGCTTAATATCTCTTTTATATTATCACAGAGACACACTTATAGAATTGATCTTATCAATAACGCTGATGTGGCAGCACCATATTGAATTATAGAGATATTTCAAAAAAAGGCAATTATTACTAGAGTAATTATTTTATGAACCTCTTTAAAGTAAAATTAAGTGATGTAAAAAAAGAAGAAGTAAAATTAACAATCAATATTAAATATCACATATGTATTTTATTAAATTGTATATTTAGAATTCACTATCACTATGTATTTATTTTTCTTTTAACTTAAAATATTATTATAAATCATTATAATTTACTTAATTGTTAATTTCATTTTTACACATCTGTTTTCTTTCTAAAATTAAAATCCAATCAAATCAATTTGTTATTAAAAAGGATTTTGAATCAGTTGTAGTTTTGTTAATATGGAAAAAATCCCAAAGAGAAGTCCATTATAAAATCTGAACCAAATTAAATTTAATTTAAATCTACAAAAATGATTTATACAGTCTTCTAAAAATGGACTTCCCTTTGGGATTTTTTACTTTCTATTTCAAAGTTGTTAATTTTCTTTTAAAAATATTTCTTTTACTATTTTGTAAAATACAAAAACTAAATCCGCGAGCGGTCTACTAATATGTTGCACTTATTGAACGGGGTTGGACATAGTTACACAATCCGTAGTTCTAGCGGGTCTACCTATTGTGGTTAGAAAAAAAATTGTTCACGACATAGCAAGCCAGATGAACATGTGTTGTCATGTTTGACATTTCTAGGGGTCATTACCCTTTTCATTTTAAATCATTCGTCCTATTATTTTAAAATGATGAAAATACACTCAAATTTTTAGAACAAGAGGTGAATACTTAGACTCACATGAAAAATTCAAAAATTTAACTTACAATATAACATGTTAATTCCAATCGGGCTTAACAATGTAATTATCTGAATACAATCAAATTCTATTACTAAAAAAACATAATCAAAATTATCAATAACACCTATATAATTAAAAAAATAATATATATATATATATGTTTCCCCCGCGCAATGTGCAGATCATCACCTAGTTTATGTTATTACTTATTAAAATATTTTTTATTAACATCAGTTATTATTGATTTAAATTTTGTATCATTTTAAAAAAATGATGTTACAAAATATTAATAGATACATCGATTATTTAACTGATGTAAAATTATATTTTATATCAATTTTGTTAAAGTGATACAATAGAAATTAAATCAATTGTATTGAATTGATGTCAAACTACTTAATTACAGCATCACTTAATATAATTGATGTTAAGCCATATATATTTGTTTCAATTAATAAAAAGACATCTCTTACTAGTTTTATTTTCTTCCATTGTCTACTCGTAAGCTGCATCACAATGATTTATTTCTCTCCCAACTAGACCACAAAAAAGTTGATGATGTTGTTCATTTACAAGTTATTTGTTCTCCAATCCCACTGAGAGAGTTAATATTTTTCGGATAATCATTTGAAGTAGATGTCAATGCTTAGCGGATTGATTTCTTTTCCCAAAGATGCTAAGATATCTAAGTACACAGAAAATTTTGTTGGAGAAATGCTTAAAGTGCAACTCTTTTTCAACCCTTTTATAATATCATTTCAAGAATCAATTTGATCTTGGTGTCTTTACATTAAGTTTTCTTCTTTTAGTTTTCTTGCACCTAATAAAGCTCTAATGAGCTATTTCAATTTTAGTATTTTATTTCTATCATATTAATCTCTTTTAATCATAAATCCACTTGTTTGGATTCTCCTACACATGTATCACGCCTTTTCGAGTATACACCTATATTGGATGATTACAATGATGCTTGTAAAAATAAAATAAAAAACAAATTAACATGGGCTGGAAAATTTGCAGTTTTATGGTGATGTTGAAATCCATGTTTTTGTCCACATAAACTTACACTACAAGAAAACAGCCGGGATCAGACGGAAAAATCCGTCGGAAATCCGTCGGAAAAGGCAAAATTCATCGGAAATCCGTTGGTTTTTATCGTCTGAACTATGTCGTCGGAATTAGAAACCGCGTCAGAAATCCATCTGAATTTCTGACGGAATCTAGTTTCTGGACAAGCGTCGGAAATCCGTCGGTTTCCTGTCGGAATATGTTACGTCGGTTTTCCGTCGGAATATTTCCGACGGATTCCTGACGGAATTCCGATGTTTTTAAACTGACGGTGACCGACAGATTACTGACGTAGTTCCGACGGATAATAACCGACAGATTTCCGACGGATTTCCGACGGAATTCCGATGTTTTTAAACCGACGGTGACCGACAGATTACCGACGTAGTTTCGACGGCTAAAAACCGACATATTTCTGACGGATCTAAAAACCGACGGATTTTTGACGGATTCTAAGTTTTTTTTTAATATAATAATTTGAAAAATCAATAAATGTATTAATTTTAAGAAAATTAAATTTTTAAAAAAGAAATGAAAAATAAAATTGAATTGTATTGAAAATTAAAATTGAATATTATTGAAATTTTTTAATAATTCAAATAAAAAAAAACAAAAAATTGTTTCTAATCCAAAAATGAAACTAAACGCCCGGTGGAGGTGGTCCCGGTCGAGGTGGTGGATATTGTGAAATGAATTCGATCATCCGTTGGACCATCGCTTGTTGATCAGCTTCATATTTCGCCTTTTGCGCTTCTCCGGCCTCTTTAAAACGTTGCATATTCGCCTTCATCTCCTCCATTTCAGCGTGACTCTGTGCGAGCTCCGCCCTAAGATCGTCGGTAAGATCTCCGAAATAGCGTGAAGTAGCCGAGTAAGATGATGAATCGTCCGGAAGACCAATTCGGAGTACACTACAGAAATGAAAAGTTGAATAAATATTTAAAATAAAATAAAAATTGATTAAAATTTTAAAATTTTAAAATTTACTTACCTCGTAGACGAATTCGTTGATCTTCTCGATCGGGACTTCGGTGAGAGGCGGGGTTCTTTCAATGATTGGTTGAGTAATAAGAAACTCTTCACCCATCTTCCTGACGTTGCCAACGATCTCCCGAGCTACACCATCTTGGATTTCATTGTTGGTGTGTGCAACTTCTATCAATTTGAGGGCAGAAGGTTGGACACCATCTTTCCGAAACTACAAAATTAACAAATATAGTAAATATTTTGAATATAAAATTGAAAAAACAACATATTGATTAAACCAATAACTTACAAGTTGTTTCGCCTTTGTGACCAAACTGGTTGCTCCTAGATTGTGTGTCGCCTTACCCTTTCCTTTGCGATCGCTGTTCCGGCATGCAGAGTGGGTTGTGGAGCTTGCCTTCATAGCGTCTTCACTCCAGTATGCTATCAACCCGTTCTATAGGGCCGGGTTCATAACCAACTCCCTTGGCACAAGATTCCTCGACCACAACCCCTTCCACTCATTCAGCTTCCGTGAATACATTATTGCCGCTTTTTTGTGGAACTCCCTTCTAACCAAAGCGGTAATGTGACTCTCCCAAGTAAATTCTTGCTGAAAAAAATGAAAATTAAATTAAAATAAACTAATAAACTATTTAAATTCAAAGTAAACAATAAAGAAAATGAAAACTTACCGCAAATTGCCGAAATCACATTTCCTGCTCTTCTAAGAGCATTTGGGTGTACGTCGGATATGGATGCTGAAATAATCCATTAAGCATCCGGTTGATAGATTTGGAAATCCCATTTTCCGAATCTTTAAACCTTCAAAACAATTTGTTTTGTAGACTTTAAATAGTTTATAAAAAAAATATTAAATAAAATTTAATATTTTTAAATAGGAAAATCAAACTTACCATATGTCTGTCAGAACACAATCCGGATGAAGACGAGTGAATCTCTCTGGTCCAGGTAAAGCAACAAAGTCCTCGACGCTAATTTCTGACGGTGTAGTAGAGGGTGGTCTAAATGCAGCAGAGGGTGGTGTCGATGCAGCAGCGGGTGGTACAGGTGATGCGGTGTCCGGAATATGGGTAGACGCCATAGAAAGACTCCTCGCAACTCTCCTACTCCTACAGGAACCTCGACGTACTCGGCTCCCAGAACCCTCGTATAATCCGTAATTCTTTATAAATTTTTAAAACGAAATTAAATTTTTTTAAATTACTTAAAATAAATATAAATATCTAAAATAATTATAAATTTCTAAAAATGATAATAAATTAATAAAAATGATTATAAATTTCTAAAAATGATTATAAATAAATAAAAAGCATTATAATTTTATTAAAACAGTTTTTTTAAAATTACTTAAAATAAATATAAATGTGTAAAATAATTATAAATTTCTAAAAAATGATTATAAATTAATAAAAATGATTATAAATTTCTAAAAATGATTATAAATTAATAAAAAGCATTATAATTTTATTAAAACAAATTTATAATTTATTCTAATTTAAATAAATAATGTAAAGTAAAACAAAATATTTAACATAACAAATTCATATTATCCAATTCCTATCCAAAATCAAATTCTTAATCAAAATCATATAAATTCTTAAGATAAATAAAATTATATCCAAAATAAAATTCATATTATCCAAATCTTAAATATAACCATAGAAATCCTAGAACTAACACTACAAAACATAAATCTAACATCCAATAACATAAATCTAACATCCAAGAACCTAAATCTTACATCAATCTTAAAACCTTAGAAATCTTTAAGTTTTAGAGTTTTGGAAACTTACAAATTGGATGGAATTGATGGATTGTTAGACATCTTGATGATTGAGCCAAAAAAAGTTGTGAAATCGGAGGTTTCTTCGAAGGAGAAATCGGAGGTTTTTTTTTTCGTTTCGCGTAACTGATCAGCAAAGAAGAAGAAGCCATTATTTATCAAAGAATTCTGACAGAAATTCCGACGGAATCTTATCATATTAAATGAAACGCGGTCTCGGGAAGATTCCAGCCTAATTAAATTTGCCGCGTAATATTTAATGTCCGTCTGAAATCCATCGGAAATTATGCGACACATGCTTGTCCCTTCATTGGCCAGTCAAACCTTGAAGTGGTACACGTGTAACCACAAACCCATCGGAAATCCGTCGGAATTTTCTCCTTCAAGAGAAACAGATCGTAAACGGCCACGAAACCACAAGGATTGGCTGACAATGACGCCACGTAAAAATGTTTGTGGTTACACGTGTCTCGGTTTAAGGATTAACTGACAATGATGCCACGTAAAAATGTCATTTCCGTCGGAAATTCCGATGGATTTCTGACGGATTGGAGTGTAATTTGGTTTTGGATGTTTTGTGTATAATTTTTTTATGGTTTTTTGGTTTTTTTTTTGTGGTTTTTTTATTTTTTGGGTTTGTTTATGATTTTTAATGTTTTTATTTATTTATGGTTTTGTGGTTTTAATTTTTATTAAAAGTAATATTTAAAATACGAAATTAAAATACAAAATATAAATAAAAACAAATGTTCATAATGTACTAATCTGAATCAGATAATGATCCTTCAGAAGGAATATCGTCTTCGGCCTCATCAAATTCTCCAAGTTCTTCCTCTGATTCTGAATGAACTCTATCATCACCAATTTCCGTTAAATCAACCACAAGGAATGTATCAAAAGAATGCTCAACATGATCCATTGGAACACATCTAGTTGGTTGTAAAGCATCGTGCTCAGAAACTCCATAAATATTTCCTATTGGATTAATTGGAGTCACTGTAATCCAAGGATCTGAACGCCGTGTTACCCTAGGGTAACAAATATAGCATACCTAAAAAACAAATGTAATTTATGAAGTCAAATGAAACAAAAATTGAATCCAAAAACTGACGTAATATAAAATATTTATTAAAATATCTGAACCTGGTCTGCCTGTGAAGCTAGGATGAATGGGTCATACGTACAAAGTCTTCTTCTAGAATTTACTGACGTGATGCCAAATTGGTTCACCTTAACCCCACACCCAACTTCTGGATCATACCATTCACACATAAAAACAATACACCTCATGTCCAACATCCCTGGGTAGCGCACTTGCAATATTTCTTTGAGAATCCCGTAGTAGACAACATCACCAGATTGAGCCGAAATACCATAATCTGTAGTTGGTCTTGACCTTCCTTCATCGTAAATCCTAAACGCAAATACCCTACTGCAATACCTAGGATATGAGGTCGCAATGTTGATTGGGCCAGTAACTAACTCTACTAACCATGTCGGAAAAACCGATTCACCTCTAATTCCCTCATTAACCTAAGAAAATAATTTCCACAAAATTAATATAAAACACGTACGTAATAATTGAAGGCATTTATATATTAATCTTATAGCATACTTACGTAAAATTGCAGCCAAGTAATATAATCGTTCTCCTTATGTAGTTCAAGCTCTTCTTGGTCTTTTTCCTAAAATGGCTACGATTATTGCCATGTAAATCCCGAAAGCAAACAACATTTTATAACCTTTGAAAGCTAATACTTATGTATAAAATAATTTAGTATTTAAATAGATTAAGTTTTTTACCTTTCGTACTCCGCCATCTCCTCACAATTTGTTAGGATATACATATACAAGTGAGTCCACTCCTGTTGTGATAATTTGCGTTTCTTCCCTTTTCCACTGACTCGACCAACTTGCGAAAACAACTCAGGGACCACCACGAGATACATGGCTTTATCACCTCTATCATCATGGTGAGCAGGATGTCTACTCTTCGTACGAACTTCCGATGGAAAGTAATATTCCGCAAAATGTGAGGTTTCTTCGTTGATGCTCTGTGCGACAATAGACCCTCAACTCGACTTAAATTTTTAACCTTCTTCTTAAGATGGAACATGTACCGCTCAAAAGGAGACATCCAACGGAATTAAACAGGACCACCTAGTGCGGCTTCATGGAGGAGGTGGATCGGAAGATGTTCCATAACATCAAAAAAGGACGGCGGAAATATCTTCTCAAGATTAAAAAGAATCAAGGGTATATTGTCCTCTAAATTGTGAATCCCCTCAAGTGTAAGTGTTCTTGTGCATAAATCCCGAAAGAAAGCACCAACTCCTGCAAATAAAAATACACAATTTTAAATATATATAAAATATAAATATCAGTAATTGTTAAAATACACATGAAAACGATTTATACCTGCAATTGCTTCGTACACATCTTTATGAAGGAGCTCCGCAAAAGCAAATGGAAGAAGTCGCTGCATCACAACATGACAATCATGACTCTTCATTCCGATAAACTTTCCTTCTCCATAGTCGATGCAATTACACAGATTAGATGCATATCCATCAGTGAATTTGACAACGTCTTGAATCCAATCAAAAAATTCTTTTTTCTTTTGTGCATCCAACCAGTACGGAGCAAAAAGATATTTACCATTGGAAAGAATTTCAAGAAAATCACGATCGCAAATCTCTGCCAAGTCCAACCTAGACTTCAGATTGTCTTTTGTCTTTCCCGGTACATTTAAAACCGTATTCATTATGTTATCAAAGAAGTTCTTTTCAACATGCATCACATCGAGGTTATGCCTCAATAAATGGTCATTCCAGTAAGGCAATTCCCAAAAGATACTCTTCTTGTGCCAATTATGAACTTTCCCGGCTCCTTAAACAGTTTCATGCCCATTAACTCTACATTCAGAAGTCATCGTAGCACCAAAATCTCTCAACTGATCCAATAAAGTACTGCCGTCTGGCTCATCAATTGGAGCTTCAAACATTTATTTATTTTTTGTAAATAATGTTTTAGACCGACGATACGGATGCTCCATCGGTAGAAACCTTCTATGGCAATCAAACCAACACGACTTTCTTCCGTTCCTCAATTGGAAAACATCTTTGTTGTCTTTGCAATACGGGCACGATAGTCTTCCATGAGTTGTCCGTCCAGATAACATTCCATATGCTGGGAAATTGCTAATGGTCCACATAAGAACCACACGCATCCTAAAATTCTGCTAGCGCGAAACATCAAACACTTCAGCACCGTGACTCCATAGCATTTGTAACTCATAGATCAATGGCTAGAGGAATACATCTAGTGATCTTTTCGGATGCTCAGGGCCGGGAACAAGAACGGAGAGAAATAAAAACTCTCGACGCATGCACATACCAGGGGGCAAATTGTACGGTGTTACGATTACGGGCCACAACGAATATTGCCTTCCATGCTTCCCAAATGGGTTGAAACCATTTGTACATAACCCGAGGTACACATTTCTTCTCTCAAACGCAAAATCCGGATACATGGATTGAAAATATTTCCACGCTTTTGCATATGACGGATGTGTAATCTCTCCATCTTGACGATGTTTTGCATGCCATCTCATTTGCTATGCCGTACGCTCAGATTGATATAACCTCTTCAACCTCGAAGTAAACGATAAATACCACATACGTTTAAATGGAATTAGAACTCTCCGACTAGTATCCTGAAACCGTGGTTTACGACAAAATCGACAACTTCTCCTGTCTTCATCTTCTCTCCAATATATCATACAGTTGTCGATGCACACATTTATTACTTGATACGGCAAACCAAGACCACCTACAAGTTTCTGTACCTCGTAGTATGATGCCGGTGCAAGATTATCTTCAGGCAAAAGATCTTTCACCATATCTGCTATCGCATTAACACATTTCTCTGCCAAATTGAAGTCCGTCTTAATGGTCATCATTCTACTAGCAGATGATAAAGGTGAATGACCTTCTCTACACCCATCATGTAATGGCTGCTTCGCTGAGTCTAACATATCAAAAAATCTTCTAGCTTCTACATTTGGTTCTTCAACCCTATCCTCATCTATTACGGTCGATGACAAATTCTCTCTAAACGCATCATTCACAATCTCAACGGTACCAACACCAAAATCTACTTCCGTTTTATGTTCTCCTAAGCTATCCGCAACATAGGGTTCAATGCTACTACTACCATAATCAAAATTTCTTTGTCCATAAAGATACCAAATCTTGTAACCCGGCATAAATCCATTGCTATACAAGTGATGCCAAACTATCTCTATCTTAACATTATGAGAATTGTGACAAATTGAACAGGGACATTTCATCTTACCACTTGTTTTCACTCGCGGTTGATTTCCAGCAACGGCCATGAACTCGCATATACCTCGTGCATAACCATCGTTTAATAACTTCGACTCCGGATCAAACATTTCTTCATCCATCCACGATCTTAAATCTCTAGAAGACGACATCTCTCTCTACACATTTTTTTTAGAATTGTTGGGTTGAAATTTGTTGTTGTGATTGAATGGAGAAGTATGGTAACATATATATAATAATGCTTGCCGTTGGAAATCCGTCAGAAATCCGTCGGAATTTAACGGCTATAACAACGGCTATATTAACGTTCAAATATTCCGATGGATTTATATCCGTCGGAAATTACCGATGGCAAACCGATGGATTTCTGACAGAAACCAACGGATATTAATCCGTCGGAAAAAACCGACTGTAAACCGACGGATTTCCGACGGAATTGACAATTTTAATTTCTGTTAGAAATCTATCAAAAATCCGTCGGTGTTTTCCGATGGATATGATATATGGTTTTTACGTGTAGATAAATAAATAAACACACGCAGTATGTAGTAGTGAAGATTTGATCTAGAGGACCAGCAATACACTCTAATTTTGTGAGACAAAATATTAGCTTAGTGAATCAAAGAGTTTATGGTTTCTTAAACAATAAGCAAAATAAATTAAATCGGTTTAAAAACAGTAAATAAAAGCGCTAGGTCAAGGGTAATTTTGTGGGGATCAAATCATCAAGAACCGAAAAATTATTCAGGAATTAATTTAGCACCAATCTAGAACTCAAACATAAAAATAAGACTGACCCACTGTCGTGGCGCCAACAACTTTATCTAGCAACCTAGCATCCTAAACTGTCGTTTGAACCTAGAACCGAAGACAAGCATTACGGTCTGGTTCAATATGTTCAAGATTTGCCTTAGCATCAACTGTTGTTGGCTAAGGACAAATCGCCCACCTATGCCTTTTCTAGCAACCTATAACACTTTTGGTGAATAGATTTAACCT
Source organism: Cardamine occulta (assembly GCA_028015245.1). Classification (NCBI taxonomy): domain Eukaryota; kingdom Viridiplantae; phylum Streptophyta; class Magnoliopsida; order Brassicales; family Brassicaceae; genus Cardamine; species Cardamine occulta. The sequence continues at coordinate 17,955,311 of CM051376.1, read as the reverse complement.
AAAATCAGAGACTAAGTGATCAGATTAGTCTAGGCAATAAGATCAACTATAGGTGAAGACATCAAATAATAAATCCTATCTATGTTCAGTTCATTGAATCCTTAAATCCCCTTGAAAAACCCTTAACCTAACTGGATAACTACTCAGCCATAGAAACAAAAATCACAGTGATAAGAGATGAAATACTCATGAAATAAATCTGTAAAAATAAAGGGTTTAGAGTTCTTCTCAATGTTGAAGTCGAGATCTCTTTTCCTTCAATCTTACAAGCAAAAACTCTTTCTCTATGTGATATGTTCTTAGCAAAAGCGTCCCCCTTTTTCAAGAAAATAGAAGAAAAAACGATAAATTTGTATGATCGATACTTTGTTCCATAACACTTGTACAATAATAATGCTTAAATGTTCCATGGTTAACTCGGACTGTCTTGCACTTATATTGACATGATATAATTTTGGGTTGGCTGTATCTGACCTCCCTATAATACTGCTTCTGTCACGTTTCCCCCAGTCTCTCAAACGCTTGATAATAAGACATTGCTTTATCCCCCCCCCCCCACAATTTATTTTTCTCTGCCTAATTCCACCTAATTCCACTTACGAATCTAAAATTCAAAAATTGCGATCAATTTCGGTAAATCATGATCAATTAGAATTAACTGCATTTAGCAAAAACAGTGATTGCCCAATCTCGACTAACCCGAACCCAGAACCCCAACTTAACCCGTTTTTAACCCGAAATCGAATACAATTAGGGATTTAATCAAATTGGGGATTTAGGGTTCATCATCTTTTTTGTGAAATCGATACAGAGACAGATCATTTCAGACGTGAATGAGACATTGAAGGTGATTATCAACAAGACGTAATATCTCTTTGCATTTTGAGCGAGTGAAGTGCTTGCGATTGTTGTAGCATCATTGATCACAGGACCAAATAGAGTAGGCCCTGCAAAAGACACGTTGAAGAGAGCTCCATTGTATGCATTCGTGATACCTTGAATCCCATCTACCTGAGATACAAACAAAACAAAAAGATGAATTAGTTGAGAAATTTTGATGGTGGTAGGCGAGGATTTCCATTTGAAGCTGGTGGAAGAAGGGAACAATTGGACTTTTGATGATTTAGTGTTTTTGGACAAATCTTATTAGCAGTTTGTCTTTGAAGTTATGAGTTTGATTTCTTGATTTCATGATGTTATGAGTTTGTGTTTTGATGTCTTCGATTACTCTTTTAGCATAACATTGTTTGAATTCAAATCCCAGAAAATAGCCTACATAACATTGTGAATTCAAATCCCAAAAAATAGCCTACATAACATTGTTTGAATTGAAATCCATGAAAATAGCCTACATAACATTGTTTTCAATAACAGACCCATAACACAACATTCATGGTTTCAAACCCATAAATTAGCCTAACATAACAATGTTTGCAGGACAAAATAACCCAATAACACAACATTCTTGTTTCAGTCATTCATTTGAGAAGGCTGAGTGAGTGAAATTAAATCAGGATCTTGAGATGATCCTGAAGCCTGAATATGACCTTGAGAGGAGGATGAAGGCTGAAAAGCAGAAAAATATAGGGTATCAACAAGAGACATAAAACCATTCATTAAAAATCATAACAAAGAGAGTAATATACCTCTACTGTCTCTGTTTCTTCAAAGTTCCTTGGCTTCTTCTTTGGATTAATCTTACAACCCAAGTAATTGTGGCCTTTTTTACCACAGTTTGAACAAAGAATTAAGCGGCATGTCCTTGGCAATTTTTGAAGTTGTTTCTTCTTCTTCTTTGGTGACTCATTCTTACCTTTGACTATCTTCTTTATGTTCTTTGATTTCTTCTTTCTTCCAGGTATGTCTGGTTCAGGAGGCTCGACAATCAGGCGATCAGATCTCTTCATCCAGAACCTTGGTCCTCTAACTGGTTCCATGTTGGTATCATAAGTCATTTCCCACATCTCCTTGTAGAACCATGCTGACACATAGTCATCAACATCCAAACTTGCATTGATAATTGCTCCATAGGCATGTTCACATGGTATACCTATGAAAAAGAAGTCAAATTCAATTGCAATATCCCCATGAACACGACCATTACAAATAAAGAGATAAAACCTAAACATATGACTTGATATTTTCCAGTAGAGCAAGTTTGATTACTTGTGTTGACAGTGTAAGAATTGCCATAAAGTAGCACTTCATGGACTCCATGTGTTGCAGGATTACTGTGGCATTTTTCAGCATCCTCCCTTTCTATTGCTAGTGTCTTCTTGACAAACTCTGAACACCTTCCTTCCCAATTCTTTGATTTTAAACTTCTCTTTGTGATACGAGCCATAACTTGCCGGCGAATCATCTCCAACATAGGTACCAAAGCTTTTCCTCGAGCTTTGGTAATAGTTGAGTTGTATGACTCTGTCGCGTTGTTATCGACATCCTCACAGCAGCTTCCAAGTTTGTAAAAAGCAAGAGACCAAGTATGAGGTTTCTCCTTCATCACAATATCATACAAACTTTGACTGTAGTCATGCAGGTTCCTAAGGTTCTCTTGAAACTCAACCACGGTATAACTCCAAGCAAGATTCCAAACCATCGGCTTCAGAAGATCCTTGTTTATATGACCATTACATCTTCACCAGCCGCATTTGGATATGTTTCCACTATTGCTGTTGATCCAGGATTCGTGAAGATAATTTCTTCGGCATACCCTCGGAGATGAGCAAATTGTTCCCTGTGCTCTCTCTCAAGCATTCTCAATGCCAATAGTGTACATCTTTGGCACTGGTCTCTTGTACTCACTAACTTCCAATTCTCCTTGATAAGTCTCTGAATTTCCTCAGGCATACAGTTCGGCTGCATCCTCAATTTGTCCATGAAAAGATTGGCAATCACAGGACTCTTCAATAAGTTGCATTTCCCATTCCTAGTGTAACTATGAGACGTATACCTTGTCTTCACAACCCACATCTGACTCGGTTTATCGTAAGAGCAATAGACCCTCCACTTGCATTTCCCATTACTAGCACAAACTAACGAAAGCTTATTCTTATCCCATCTGCCTTGTTTGATGTTCCTAGCCTTTCTCAATGCGTAGTCTAATACAACTTGCTTAAACTGATAGCCTGTGTAGAATGTACTTCCTAAAGCTAACTTATCAACCTTTTTTCCCATTCTCCTTTTCTTGACAACAAAATCTTCATCTTCTTCATCCGAGCTCTCTGGAATACTGTGTCTTTCCCTATGCTCTTCATCAACAAAGTCTGCAATACCTTCCTCGATTTCATATTCATACCGTCTCAAAATTTCTTCCTCTTCATCTACCTTCGGTTCTTTATCTTCTTCAGCTTCTTTATCTTCATCTACCTTTGGTTCTTCAGCTCCATTAGCCTCTTCTTCCTCCACATTTTCCCTGAAATATACAAACATCGATAATACAAACATCGATTACCTAAAGCACATAGACACTCTTGATTTCCCTACATCAATACAAACATCAATTTTAATCGTGCTTCTTACCTAACAACCATGGCTCCATCAATCTCAGAACCTTCTCTAGTTGTTCCTCTCTGTGGCGTGGGAGCAATCTCCTCTCTCTCACTCTCAAAATTCTCAGCTCCACCTCTACCTCTCTGTGGCGTGGGAGCTATCTCCTCTCTCTCACTCTCGGAATTCTAAGCTCCACCACTTAATCTATGTCGTCTGGAAGGTCTCCCATCTCTATCACTCTCCAAATGCTCATCTGCTTCAATACGTAGTTTGGTCGACATCCTCCGATTGAGTGTCGATCTACTCTAGTCTGATTGATTAGTCCCTCTCTCTCTCTCTCTCTTTCGTTCGCTCAGCTACCCCTCGATTACTCTGCAACTTAGTCGCGAAGAAGAAAAGAAGATGAAGCAAGAACTCTACCCTAAATCCCCAAATCGATTTGGGGATTTTATGTTAAATCAATTTGGGCATTTTATGTTAAATCGATTTTGGGTTAATTATGGTTAGATCGGGTTTGTACAGGTTCAATTCGGTTTAAATTGATTTGGGGCAGGTTTATTTCGGGTTAATTTGATTTGGGAGATAATTCGGGTAAGTCGTGATTGGGCAATCACTGTTTTTGCTAAACGCGGTTTATTCCAATTGATTGTGATTTACTGAAATTGATCGCAATTTTTGAATTTTAAAAAAAAAAAAAAAAAAAGAAAAAAAAAAAAAAAAAAAAAAAAAAAAAAAAAAAAAAAAAAAAAAATTAAAAATTAAAAAAAAAAACAAAAAAAAAAAAAAATCGAGGTTTACAAAGAAAAAAAAAAAAAAAAAAAAAAAAAAAAAACACTACCCTATAATTTTTATCATACATGATAAAGTTAGGAGTAACTTATTGGTCAACTTTTAGAATAATAAATTTAGTTATATTCTTTACCACACAAAAATGGGACTAAATGAAGCTAATTAGCAAATAAAAATGATGCTGACAACATGACCGATTCAGTTGCACGACACTTGGAAAAAGAGATGATCCGATGTCTATGTTTCTTTTTCAGCGGTTACTAAACCACATGTTCATCTATTCCTCGTGTAAGTTAAATTGTGATATTTTCTATCTCATAGTCGTCAAGGGTGGCTATTACGAATCTGTCATCTTCACATTGGATTTTAAGATCCAATGTGATTCTTTTATCTAAATTCCAAACTTAGCTTGACGCTATCTTTAACAGGAATTTATTTTCCTTCTTTTTATGGAGGCTATTCCAGCAACAGGAAAGATGATGGTGAGATTAAAACTCTGGCTACCAGAACTCACAAATGTTGTTTTGAAAGTCGAGTGTACAAGATTGATTTGAGTGAAAAAGAGAAGATATTTGACAAGACATTCTGATACAATATAATTGGTATCATAATTTTGAAAAATCAAAGCCTTCACCGAATAAAGTTTGTAGGATTATGTGATGTGCATTTTGGAGCTCATCTATAAGGTGTTAGCCAAGCCTAGTTGTTGCATCCGGTTGAAGTTGATGGCCAAGAAGGCTCTCCGTGGGACATCATCATCAAAATTCGCTTCTTTAGTTAAATTACTTCTTGCATTTGATGTTTATAATCATTTGTATTTTAATGGATTTGTATGCTATTGTAAACTCAATTTGAAATCAATATAATTAGTTTTGGAGCATTTTGTGATGTGCATGTGCATTTTGGAGCTCATCTATAAGGTGTTAGCCAAGCATAGTTGTTGCATCCGGTTGAAGTTGATGGCCAAGAAGGCTCTCCGTGGGACATCATCATCAAAATTCGCTTCTTTAGTTAAATTACTTCTTGCATTTGATGTTTATAATCATTTGTATTTTAATGGATTTGTATGCTATTGTAAACTCAATTTGAAATCAATATAATTAGTTTGATGTTAAAAATAAAATAAAAACTAGTCTGACAAATGTTAGCACTTTAAACCTTGATAGTATTATACTAACATTTTAAACCTTCAACCTATTTTTGCTAACACTTTAAACCTCAAAACTAGCTTTCGTATTTCTCCGCAGCAAAATTAGACGGAATGGGTAACCCCATAAAAATCTCTATTCGATTTTCTCTCTTTCAACCTTGTCGATTTGTTCTTTCAATCCAAAAATTTTGCCTATTTTTTCTCTGCTATAACACAATTTTATATTTTGGAGCCCATTCTCTTCAAATTCTTCTTTTTAAAACTCATTTTCACTCTTTGTCTCTCATTCTCTTTCGACGAGGTTAATGGCGGAAAAAAATATGGAGACTTGTTTTGCAGCGCGAGGACTAATTTGGAGTTTAAAGTGTTAGCAAAAATAGTCTGAATGTTTAAAGTATTAAGTGTAATACTATCAAAATTTAAAAAAGTTTAAAGTGCTAGCATTTGTCACTTTGAAGGTTAAGAATGTTATTTTCCCGAAAAAGATCTACATGATTTTTTCTCCATGCAAATTTTGTTGTATTAGTTTAAGGCACATATTATTCAGCCCACAAAAATTCTTAGACTCTCATTATTTTGTTGAAAACAAAACTTCAATATTTTTCTATTGTATTAGGATTAGGATTTAGACATGAGCATTAGGATTTCGGCTTGGATTTGGTTCGAATCTTTTGGATTTTTGGGTTAAGAGGCCTAAGACCCATTCGATGATCTATAGTTCTGGTTCGGTTTCATTCAGGTTCGGGTCGGGTTCGGATAGCCAAATTATCAGAAAGAAGACTAAAAATTGGTTAAATTTGAATAATGTTTGGGTAAATTTTCACAAACGTAACTATGAATATTTGAATATTTTTGTTATTTTGAGTATTTTAGTTATTTTATTGTAAAAATAATTGATATATTCGGATTTATAACTAATTGTAATTTTGGGTAATTGGATCGTATTAAATCTAAAACTAATTAATATTTTTAGGTATACAGTTTTATTTCGAGTATTTCGGGTATCCATTTGGGTTCTAGTTCGGTTCGGGTTTGATTCTTCGAATATAGGAGTCTAGGACCTATTGTGATACTTTGTCGGTTTGGGTTTAGGTTCGTTATCCCATTTTCGGGTCGGGTTCGGTTTGGTTATTCGGTTCCGGATGTTTTGCTCCGACCTAATCATATTATTCAGCCCACAAAAGTGACTCAGCCTAAACTAACACTACCACTAGAGCTCTAGTGTATTGAAACACCGAAACAGAACGCTTGGCATCTCCCTCACGCGGCGTAATAAAGAATCAGAGAGACCATCAATGTATGGTCATGAAAGGTCAACATCAATGTATGGCCTAGAATTTTCATTCATTTTCTCGATCGTGTTCTCGTTCGGTTTAATAATATTTTGAGAGCTAAACCATAACGTGATCACTTTGTTACGTCCCCATCTTTGAACTTTGACAATCCACAAACACAATTGAATTTTTGTTAGAAATTTCAAAACAGTGTAATTGTCCAATCCAAATTTTCAATATGTTATAAATTTCAAACTGATGTGATTTTCCAATCCAAATTTTACGTTAGAGAAATTAACTAACGTGAATTTCATTTCATCATGATATGATTGGCTCTTATGCATACTTTTCGGCTAACCCGGATATAAGGGTCGACGATCTATTTCCACACGCGAACTATCATATACGATCAGATGCACACAGAACTAAGGCCTCGTTTTATATCCATCCAAAACGAAAGTTGAATTGCTTAATACCTACAAATTGAAAGTTCGAATTTTAAATACACACAAATTCATAGTTCGAATCTTAAATCCCTATAATATGTGGTTATCATTGGTTAAATAATAACCAGAGAAAAATTAACCGCTTAATTTCTATAGTAAACCGAGTATAACCCAATTTCAACAAAATTAAACCAAAATTTATCTGATTTCAGAATAAACCGACATCACTTTGCCTAAAAAACAAAAAAAAAAGAATAAACCAACATCTTCTCCAAGTTCTTCTCATCAGAGTTTCTTTCCAAGTTCTTATGATTCTGGGTTTTGATTGATCTCAGTGTGTTTATCTCTTCATTAGGTGGAGTTGTGATTGTTTCGGGATTTCAATTTCTACTGTAAATCGAAATTTCAATTTCAAGATACAATAATGAAACAAATTCATGATCTTTGGGTTAATCTCAGCATTCTCTTCATCTGCGATCTATTTTTGCTGGGCAAGAGCTTCCTTCATGATCTTTGAGCTCATACCAGCTTCTACCAACTGCAGAAACTCACAAATCATGATTAATTGAACATCCTAAAAGCTGAAATTGAAGAATTGAGAAACGCATGAAGTTTTTAACTCACCTTCTCCTTCTCCTGCTGTGTTATCAGGAGTTGAATTTAGCTTCCGGTAGATGGCCATTGGAGGAGCTGCTATAAATCCAGATCAATGTGAATTATATTCAACAAATTTGGATTCGTAAATCATTCAAGAAGCAGCAACAAAATCTGCAAATATAAACATCAGAGATGCACCAATATCATCGAATCTAACAAATTCGAAGCGAAGAAGCTCATAACTCGACGAATCTGAAACAAAAATCACTAGATTCCGGCGATGTCTAGCACCACCGGTATCGGAGACGGGGATTAAGTCGACGGAGGTTTTTTAATTAGAGAAGTCCGGTTAAATTTTCTCTGGTTATTACTAAACCAATGATAACCACAGATTATAGGGATTTAAGATTCGAACTATGAATTTGTGTGGATTTAAGATTCAAACTTTCAATTTGTGGGTATTAAACAATTCAACTTTCGTTTTGTATGGACATAGAACGAGGTCTTAGTTCTGTGTGCATCTGATCGTATATGATAGTTCGTGTGTGAAAATAGATCGTCGACCCTATAGGATATACAGACATTACTTTTAACTTCTTCTAAGTCAAGTTGCATTTTCCCATGAAAAACCAAATCTTTATTTATATCTATTTTTTTCTCTCACTTTTCTTAAACACAATCATTATTCTTAAAAAGATTTCATGACAACCATGTCGGAATCGCCTTTGCGTTTGCCTTTGCTGTTGCAACCACAGTAGCCACTTCAATGGAATCTGGTGCGATAACTCCACAGGCGCGATCACCAAGCTACGACTCAGGTCCTGTCTCAGTGGATCTCTAAAGTCCAACAGTAGCCTCTTTCAGTTTCATCATCTTTGCTACCTTGATCTCTCTCACAACAACTTCACCTCCTCTTCTCTCCCTTCCGAGTTTGGCAATCTCAACAAATTAGAGGTTTTATCTCTTTCCTTTAATGGTATCCTCGGCCAAGTTCCTTCCTCATTTAGTAACCTAACCATGCTTTCTAAATTAGATCTTTCCCAAAACGATCTCACTGGTAGTTTCCCGCTTTTTCGGAATCTAACCAAGCTCACAGTTTTAGACCTGTCTCATAATCACTTCTCTAAAAATCTGAATACCAACAGCAGCCTCTTTGAGTTGCACCAACTCCGTTACCTTAATCTCGCTTTCAACAACTTCACTTCCTCATTCCCTTCCGAATTTGGCTATCTCAACAATTTACAAGCCTTATCTCTTTCCTCTAGTAGTTTCTCTGGTCAAGTTCCTCCCACAATTAGTAACCTAACTCAGTTAACCCTATTGTACCTTGACCAAAACAAGCTCACCGGTAGAATCCCTTTTGTACAAAACTTAACTAAGCTCTCCATTCTAAATCTTTATGAAAATCATTTCTCTGGTACCATTCCTTCTTCTCTCTTCACTATTCATTCTTTATCATATCTTGATATACGTGGAAACAATCTCAACGGTTCTATTGAAGTTCCTAACTCCTTTATCTCATCTAGGCTCGAGTACTTGTACCTTGGGTCTAACCATTTTGAAGGAAACACCCTAGATCCTATCTCAAAACTCATCAACCTCACCCAACTTGATATTTCTTTCCTAAACACAAGCTACCCAATTGACCTAAGACTCTTCTCCTCACTCAAATATTTGGTGCACCTTGATCTTTCTGGTAACAATATATCTCCGGCCAGTTTAAGTTCAGACTCATACATTCCATTGACCATGGCAATGGTGTTCTTCAAGCATTGTGGCATCAAAGAGTTCCCAAATATATTAAAGACCCTTCAAAATTTTCAGTTTGTAGATATATCCAACAATGAAATCAATGGGAAAATCCCTGAGTGGTTATGGAGCCTTCCTAGTCTAAATTCATTGAATATTTTGAATAATTCTTTCAACGGTTTCAAAGGTTCGCCAGAAGTTTTAGTAAATTCATCAGTGCAGATATTAATGATGGGGTCAAACAACTTTCAAGGAGCACTTCCTAATCTACCACTCTCTATCAACGTCTTCTCTGCAGGAAATAATAATTTCACTGGAAAGATACCTCTTTCAATCTGCACCAGACTCTCACTTGTCGTCCTTGATCTAAATTACAACAACCTCATCGGTCCAATTCCTCAATGTCTAAGTAACTTGACGTTTGTAAATCTCTGGAAAAACAATTTGGAAGGAAGTATTCTTGATGCATTCATTGTTGGTGCCTCTCTACGAACGCTTGATGTTGGATACAATCGGCTAACTGGAAAACTTCCAAGGTCTCTTTTGAATTGTTCATCTCTAGTGTTTCTAAGCGTTGACAACAACAGAATCAAAGACACATTTCCTTTCTGGCTCAAGGCTTTACCAAATTTACGAGTCCTTACCCTCCGTTCAAATAAATTTTATGGTCCTATATCTACTCTTCATCAAGGCCCTCTTGGATTTCCAGAGCTGCGGATACTTGAGATATCGGATAATAAGTTTAATGGAAGCTTGCCGCCAAGATACTTTGAGAATTGGAAAACATTGTCCGGCAAGATGAATGAAGATGGAGGTTTATATATGGTATACGAGAAGAATCCTTATGGTTTAATTTCGTGTACCTTTAGGGATCATATAGATTTGCAATACAAAGGTCTACACATGGAGCAAGATAACGTCCTCACTTCCTACAGCGCCATTGATTTTTCTGGAAATTTACTTGAAGGAGAGATTCCTGAATCCATTGGTCTCTTGAAGTCATTGATTGCTCTCAACTTATCAAACAACGGTTTCACAGGTCATATTCCTCAGTCTTTGGCTAATCTTGTGGAGCTTGAATCACTAGACATGTCAAGAAACCGACTCTCTGGGACTATTCCTCAAGGACTAGGGAGCATCTCATTTTTGTCGTACATAAATGTTTCTCATAACCAACTCAAGGGTCAAATACCACAAGGAACACAAATCACTGGGCAACCTAAATCCTCCTTTGAAGGTAATGCAGAGCTTTGTGGTCTTCCTCTTAAGGAAAGTTGCTTTGGCACTAGTGGAACTCCAATACAGTACTGAAGAGGATGAATTGAGATAAATCGAAGATATAGTGTTTAGGGTTAGTAATAAATGGTTAGATCGATCCACTCAATAACAATTCAGGAAAATGTTAGGACCTATATAATGCATTATTGCAAAATCACGTTAAAATTGCGCTATCTCAAAAATTTTAGAAGACAAAGCACACTAACATTAGTCTCCACCTTATCGAACCTAATTACTCAATTCGCTTTTGTTCAAGTATTTTTTTTGGGTTACGGATTTTGTCTCACTCCTACTCGAAAGCATGACAAAAAAAAAATCTATTCGAAGTGTTACACGTGTAGAGCCGGCCCTTAGATATCCGCAACCCATACAAGAAACAAATTCTTTTATATATAGAAAAAGGAGGAAATGTTAGTCATCCTATTTTTGACCATCCATTTTGACCATATTGCTCATGACTTTAATTTTCCTCTATTTCGCCCACCAACTTCTCCAAGATAACTTGTCCATGTCCATAAGACCATCTCCAATGGTAAGAACCCCTCATGGGGTTCTTACCATTATTTTCAATATAAATATTTAAAAAATGAAGGTTAAGAACCTTTAAAGAGTTTTTAAATTTTTGTTGTTCCAATGGTAGAACCCCACTTGGGGTACTTAAAAAAAAATTGGTGCTCAAAACAAAACTTGTCCTATGATCCAAAAACAAATAATAACATCACAATAGATAAGATCAAAAACTCCATGGAAAACAATTTTATCTCATCTTCTAAAATACAATTTGGTTTTAAATTCACTCATCAGAAAAAACTGGAAGAGACAATGCAAAAGAGAAACATACTCTTCAAAAAGTTTGCTAAGGTGTCATCGGTGATTGATTCCCCCATATGAGGTACAATAGCTGCCACTGAATCTCCTGGAAAGATAGAGTTGTAAGAAATACCTGGAAAAGCAAGGTTCTGAAAGCTATGAGCATGATTTCCACCATAAAGTAATGTCTGTTTCATATTTTCACATATAATTCAAATGAAACTTTATTAGATTGTTCATATAAAAAATACAGCTTTAGAATGAGGTTTTAAGATTTATAACCATGAAAATACAAACTCTATTGGGAATAGATGACAAAACATGAAAAGCAAAATGTACCCCTGTTTCTGAACCAATTCAACTACTAGAAAGAACGAAACCCATAAAGACAAAGCAAACATTTATCAAGACATACATAGCAATCCTATAATTCAAGCATATATAGAATAGAAAAGTCAACATATTGCTCATCAGGATTAAAATCTTAAATCGATGCATCGTTGTATGCTAAAGATTGAAACTTGATTCAGCCAATGGTAGACTTGAAATCAAAAACAGAAATGGTCAACAATTGCAAAAAAAGTGTTGACTTTCTAACTTGAGATCACAAATCGACTCAATGTGAAGGGACACTATCCTATTCTTCCTAAAAATCCCAAATTTTCTCAAATTTAAAGTAGAATTGAATCATCAAATTGGTGAAGAAAGGGCTTACTCAGTGCCTTTATGGCGGAGAATCCTAACTCAAGAGAAAGAACCGCACGCCACTCGTCATCTCCTTTCTGAATCGATCCTGAAGCCGCCATTGCCACCGTAGAAGCTAAAATGGGAGAGAGTGGAATCGAATCAGTCAGCCGCTAGGGTTTGTGGTCCGGGCCTAGACATGAGATTTCCTGTCCATGGTCCTCGGCGAGCGGACTCCCGGCGGTCGGAGAAGTTGGCGCGTATAGGCGGTGTGTCCAGAGAGATGAGAGACAGAGACAGTTGGGAGGAAGACAGAAACACGCGAAAAAAAAATCTTAAGAGCCACCCAATAGCAACACTCCATGTCATCTTAAGAACCGATGCTTAAAATCCTTAACTAAGGATCGGTTCTTAGTAATTTACCCATTTTACATTTATTTTTATTTACTTTTTCATTAAGAACCCCTTTACCAACTCCCCGTTAGAGATGCTCCAATAACTTCTTGAGCCTCCTACTACATTTTGTCACTCACTTTTCAATCCTTTTCGTTTTGTCCATCATCTTGTAAATTTTTTTAATCATTTTTTCATAAAGTTTCAACGTTGTCACAATTCATAGGATGATTATCACATAATTTTTTTCTATGCAAAATATCCACATGCAATTTGTCCTCATATACACCAACTTGTCCATATTACCAACTTCTACACCGTCTATCACAGTCATCATAAATCCTCTACCATGACCCCATCACTTTTGTCCATTTCCTACTAGATCTTGTCCATCATTTTTTCATAACTCTTTAACGATCTGACAATATATAAGATAATTTTTACCCATGTTCCCCACTATGATAGCAGCGATGGATTATCAAATTTTCCGACCACAATTTTGTCGACCAAATCACAAGTTTTTCCGCTTAACTAAGTCTCAAATTTGGTGGAGGGCATTTTTGGTATTTTACATGTGTATTGCCATAAAAAACATTTGTTGAAAGCCCAACAAAGAAATGAAAAACTGAAAAAATGAAAAAGGTGAAATGTTTTATTTTTTTGGCACTAACACCAAAAATTTCTACAAAATTATAATGTTTTTTATTTTATTTTATGACAAAAAAAATTATTAAAATACCGAAGTACAAAGAGTATTACAAAGTCGAATACAAAACATCGAATTACAAATTATTACATGAGCAGATATACGTGCCATACACTGAAGACAAAATATTAGAAAAAAATAAAATTGAACGATGTTTCCTATCAAGATCACGCTAACAACAAGTGTATGTTGTTATCTTCCTTCTTTTCTATTTGTCTCATTTTGATATGATCTGTATGCCAGATAGGCATTGCTTCTTTTGCTTTCCAAATTGTACCAGAAAAGGCCATTGCATCCAGTACATATTTTGAAATGTTGACACGATACCAATTAGTTAGTATTCGCGTCCTTGATAAAAATGTTGACTTTATATTTTTCCCGTTCTAACTCCATATATTTTTGCGTTTGTCTGGAAGCCTTCGAAGCCCACATCTTCCGAAATCTTTGTATTCCTTTTTATGTGTCTCAAACTTCTGAATAATTGAATCTCTATACATCTCTTCTAAGAGATTTCCTTTGCACACACTTAATTCATACATATAATCCTTGACCACGAACATCCTGAGTACCAAACTTACAACTTGATAAAGCGATGTTTCAACTCCCATCATTTCTCTAATGATGGTGAACAATATATTCGTATGTAACGCAAATGTGTACACTGTTGTAGAGATCACAGTTGCAAAGGAGAGTCGGCAAACACAATGTTTGTAGTGAAGTCGTCGGAATGATCCACAACGAAAGGGAGACAAAACGGTTATCCGACTAAATCGAGACCAAGCGAAGGTAACTTTGGGTAGAAATCTATGAAACTTATCTGACATGATAACCCATAGGTATTTAAACGACTCAGCACTGATAAGTGATAAGTATTGAAATAGATAAATATGGGACATCAAAGTTGAAGAGACCACAACCAATTCTTCTCATCCCTCCTTGTTTAGCGGTAGAAAAATCACATCTTTGTAGTTCATCAAGGTTGGATCAGATTTGTCTAGATACCAGATCCAAACGGTTACAATGATGAACCGACATAAGCCTTATGGACAGATCTCCCACGGAGTGAAACCGACACAAATTCTGGAGGATAATCACCAGACTATGGTCGGACAAACATTCTCTCGAAGAGAAAGAAAGGAACAGATAAAATTGAAGATTAAAACCCAAATAAATCTTCTTAGACATTCCAGATTTTATTGAAAGATAAATCTAATAGACTATGAATACTATAAAAGAGAAAACCGACCGACGCCAGAGAAGCTGACCGGAAACAACAGTGAAAAAGGAGAAGTTTGTTGGAACGGTGGTTTTGGGAAATTCTCCTTTGGCAAGAAAGAAAAACACTTCACATGCGAAGTTATTGAGACAAAAACTCCGATTATAATGGTTTTTATTTGAATTTTTTTTCAAAACAAATTAACTAATCGAAAATAAAATTTGCTTCTGTTCATTATTCTAAGTTCTAACTATGAAGCTTACATATACAGCAATTCAGAGCCTAGAAGACCTGCAATTCAACATTCTAAACAGCAAGAAAGATATACAGATTAGACTTGTACCTGAGCACCAATTAGTAAATTTTGTGGCTTAATATCTCTATGTATTGCATTCTTTACATGGAAGACATGAGACCTCTTGCCAATGATGCAACATACTGCTAAAGTTACTTTTGTCTTAGCTCTGCAACTTCAATCTGCAGGCACTAAAAGTGACTTTTGTTAGCAGTTGATCAACTATCAGAAATGCTTAACCATCTCGAGATTCAAATATCAACCCAAAACAATCCAAGGAAATCTGATTATGTTTTTGTTTATAAAAAGTATACAAACAAACAGCTAAGGTGTTGAAGTTCTTAGCTTATGATTTGTTTTCTCTGGATCTCTCATAGTCTCATCCTTTGCTCTCATTAACTTTGTCCAGATGTGGAAGTTGAAACTTCTGCACTGCATATGGGGCAAACCTGCAGAAGATTGTGTCAGTTTCAGGTTGTTAATGGAGTTTTTGACAATTCACAAGAAAACAATCCATTTTCTATAACTGCTTGTTTGTAAACTAAGAAATCATTGTTTCTAATTCCCATGAAAGATGGTGAGATGATTCAACATACTGTAGATAGTCTTTCTAAGGAATTATCAAGTTCAACTCTCTGCTTGTTAGCAATAAAACCACTCAGTTTCGAAGATGCTGATGAAAACGATCAACAAAGACATAGAGGTAATCCATAAACCCAAGAAACATGAGATTATAGTCTCTATATTCTAGATTTCTATTATCTGAGCATCTGTTCAAGAACCTCATTAGTCTCCACAATCTGTGCAGTATCCAAGTATTAGAAATATAATTCAAAACAAATGTTAACAAGTTCATGCAAGAAAAAAAAGCAAAGAGATGCTAAAAAGAAACATACAAGTGATGTGAATGATTCAAATAAACTCTTTTCTGCAGCAAAAAAGTATCCCAAAATTCCAAAAACTATGTTATTCTCACAGCCACAAACATTATGTATCAAGAACTCAAGAACTGAAGCACACATGCAAGAGAATACAATCAATTTCAATTGATTCGAAACTCCAAGACGGTCTGGAAATGAAGATTCAATCAATCTAGAGAATCAGAAGTTCTGATGAAATTGAAATTAGAGATCGATCCCAAATTGGTCAACAATTCAACACAATCAAACAACAAATCCAATAGAATTAGAGATCGATTAACAGAATTAGATCATTTTCAATCGAACAAGAACAAGAATCGAAGATCTAACCGAACAGAAGAAGAATCAAGAAGAACTGAATGAAGAATCGATTACGCCCGCGGGCTAACCCGCCTACCCGCTAGGTTTTGCTGGGTGGGTATGGACATGTGATTTGAGAACCGCGGTCTGAAGCGGGCGACCCGCGGCGGTCGGAGCGAATGGCGGTCACCGGCAGGCACAGACCAGACGGGCGCTGGCATGAACGTCTGACAGCACGTGAAGGGAGATTGAGATCTTAGTTATCTATCGTGGTCCGGCTTGGTTACATTCTCGCATTGTTGAAGAGAGCCGTTGACGTTTTGATATTTTTCTCTGTTATGTTAGGACCTTTTGCTCTGTTCGGACTACTCATGCTCTGTTTTTCATAAATTTGGTTTGTAACTGAACCTTTAGCTTTGCTTTGGTTTACTTTTGAGTATAACATGATGACAAAGAAAAAGAAAACACTATTTGGACTATAGTACCAAAGCCAAGACAAATGAAAACTTTTTCTTGACCACATTGTCTTAAGGTGACAATTATAACGAATCATATGCACAAAATATACTCTCTCCTACCTCACCATCCTAAAAAATCTACACTAACGAGTCACCCAATCAATAGTCAGGAAAAAAAGTATGTCTAATCACGACTAAGTCAACATAACTTGATGCAAATCAATCTGAAGTTTCTCATGAAGAAGAGACACATCAACTACATTCCCTTTCTCCTCCTTGGCCGCCAACTCGGCCACTGGAATCGCCGCCAAAAACCTCTTTATATACTCTCTACAACACTCTTTCCCTTCACAAACCAGCTTTTCCGACGACGACTCTTTCTCATACATCAAACTCGAATCATCAAACTTGAGAATGTACGCTTGCTTGCAACCTTCAAACAATCTTTCCCCTAACGAATCAATTACACAATAACCATCTAAATCTGCCTTCACCACGAAGAAATGATCGTTCCAGCTTACAATATAAACCCTAGATTCACCATGACTTGAAGCTAACGCTACTTCTTTCTCTACTTCATCCCAAATCTGATCAAACGACATTAAACCTTCCAACGAAGCGAATCTCTCCGGGCTGAATAATCCTGTAAATGATTTATCAGTACAAACCCTAATCGGCCGTAACTTAGCGGAAACGATTGTTTCAAGATCGAAATGCTTGTTTGGGAACAATCTTAGATACGATTCTTGGTCGCAAAGAGATTGCCATAAAGAAGAGCCTTGTGTGATTAACGAATCGAACTCTGTTCCTAAGGGATTGATAAGCTTAGGATTCGCGTGGAACCAATGAGCCACCACTACCGCCACCGCCGCGCACGCTGCTTCTCCGGCGGCTTGTTCGCTTCTTTGATCAATTGAAGCTGAGTAAACTTCTGATTTCAGCTTTGATTTTCCATCCCGGCTTACCAAATCCTTCGTCACCCATTTATTTGCCTCGATAGATAAATCCGTCGCCGCCATCGCCGGCTTTTCTGGTTCTGTCTCCGATGGTTTTGGGAATATCTTTGTAATTTCATCGTCTCTCTGTAAAAGTAAACCGGTCCGGTTAGGGACAAAAATCGAACCGGATTTTGAAAATTCGGAAAACATAATACGTACCGGTTCTCTTCTCCAAGTCATAGAAAAGCTTAACCGTCGTCTCTTCCACCAATTAAACCCGGCTTTATGACCCGGTTCAGACTGGTTCTCCTCCGGGCTTAAAGATAAACCGGTTTTCACAATGGGGCTACGTCCACCTGAACTTGACGCGGTGGCCGGCCAGAAAGACGAGTCAAAATCTCTGCCACCGCCGCGACGACTCGCCATCTTCGTTGGAATTGCTGAGTCAACCGAGATCTGACCGAGTTGTATAATGTCGTCTGGTTCGTTTCTAACTTCCGAAAAAGTCACGTTGACCTGAGTTAAATAAACAACAGCGTGTTTTATTAATTAAGGATTAGGATTAGATTAATAAGTAATTTACTTTTTTCGTTGAATAAAAAGGAAAGTCTTTCAATGTATTTAAAACCTTTCCTTCCATGATGTTTCCGAGATTAGTTTAATATCCAATGAGAACAAGAATAATTCAAATTCAAAATGACTTTTGATTAATTTAAACAAATGTTATTTAAAATTTAATTGACCAACTTAATTAATTACCAAAAGAGTTGCTTCCTTCGAAAGCACGGAACCTTTTGACCGAATCGGAAGCTTTCTCTCCACCGTTGATTCATGCTTCGACGCTAACTCCGACAAATCCAACGACACTTTTCCGATCATAGACTTTTTGCTTTTCGCGTCCATTGTCTCTCCCTAATACCAAAAACAGATTAATTCAGCTAATTGAATTTAAACATTATTAAAACTAATTATCCAAAAAAAAAACTCACGTAGAAGACATTGAAAGTGATGTTCCATGGGCCAACAAGGCAACAAACGCGTTCGAACTCTTCTTCCCATTCCACGTGGCTTAAGCCCGAAGCAATCGGTTTAGAAGCTGTATGGTTAACGGGTCGGTTCGACCTGTAGAATGGAACAAGTCCCAATCCGAAACCGGAGACAGGTCCTTTCCATTTCAACTCCACCATCGCGGAAAGATTCTTCGTCGCCGTTTCATCACCGGGGATAGCCGGTAAACCGTCGAGCCTCACCGGCTTCACCGTCACGTGAAGCTTCCTCACCTTCTTCGCCATTAATTTCAGAATTTATTCCTCTTCTTTATATTGTTTGGGTTTTTCAGCTTTTTTGTTTCTTTTAGCTTTTGATATAATCTGTGAAGAAGGAGATATTTCGTTATATATATATGTATATGTGTATGTAGAAGCGTATATGTCTTCTAAATAAGGCATCGGAAACGTAGAGAACATTAAAAAAAGAATCAAAGACAGCAAAGAAAGAAACCATCCAAGAGAAAAACAAATAAAAAAGGCCAAAAAAAAAAGCGACTTGGTCGTATATGTGCAGCAAACGCAGCAAATCCGCGTTTGAGGTAATGAAAGAGAAGGAATAAAAAACATCACGTGTGACTCACATGGTCTGTTTTCCGCGGGGTAAAGCTGACGTGGCTGTTTCTAATTGGATTGATGATTTGTTTTTGATAAATTGGATTGATGACTTTGTACCTTGTTTTAATACAAGAGAAACTTGTTCTTGTCTCTTTCTCTACAACTTTTTTTTTTTGATAAAGTTTCTCTACAATTTTTTGCAAGAGGAGAACTTAGATTCGGACTGGTTCGTCTGCTCCTTTTATCATTTTAAAATTTTCTTCGGATTGTTGACTAATGTTTTTATTTCACTAAAATATTCGGAAACATGTATGAAAGTTCGTGGAAATATAATCTTTGTGTATAACGTTTTATTATATGCTAGAAAATGAACTAGTTCAACAAGGACAACAAAATCCTATATTTCTTTCCTAAATACGTACTTAATTCTTTATCGAGAAAGCATCAAGAGGACTACTAGAAAGTTGCCACGTCAACACGGATAAAGCTACAAAGCGCACGTGAACACTTGTTTACTCTCAGCAAGTTATGTCCTTCTTTGATCTTTCCTTCCAATGGTAGACGAGAACATAAGATTCTCCTGCCACGTGTTTCTCACGCTGTCTTTTCTGTACAAGCACTTTTTTTTATTTTTTTTTATCATCTGGTATTATTAAATTGAAACCAACAGATACATGGAAATCGAGAGCGTTAACCAAGCCCATTAACACAAAGGGATGGACTCAAACGAAACATACATCCGCATTCAACTCCAAAAAGATCGACTCAAGCTGTCGCCAAAGGCCAAGGCTGCCAACTCGGGCACCGCTCAACACTTGAAAATTTAACCTAGCCGTCAAAGAAATGAACTTTGAAATCAGGACATGAACCAAAAGAAATTGGTTAGTTCTTTGAAAAGGTCACCGCACCGCCAGTTAGAAAGAACCCGAGAAGCTCCACCAGATCGGAAATGACTCTAACACTTCTCCTTGCAATGATGGTGGCCGGAGCGCTAGTCTACTGCGCCATTAAAGAGATAGCAAGGCTGGTTCTTAACGAAAGTGAATGACTCGAGAAGGCAACATACAACGTAGAGGCACCCCTAAAACTGGACCTAATGCGAAAACTAAACAAGAAGCTAAACCCAGATCTCTAGATCCAATAACCATAAATTTTAGAATCAAACCACACAGGAAGATTATTCAGCCAAGTCAAAACGAAAAACACAAAAATATCATGAAAAACATAGAAAAGCACTTGCTTTTCTTTTCCGTGATAAATTTGATGAGAGTAAAAACACGAAAGTATTTAGAAAAAAATATTTATGAAGAATTATATTAGACTCTCTTACTAATAATGATTGGGGTTACATAGTTTTATACAGGGAATATTGACCCTTTGTTACAGATGCAAGTGACAAAATATAGAAAAAAAAGATATTGGTTTCGTAAAATAATACTTAGGTCAAAGTTGTGTGAGTTCACGTGTTCATTTTCGTCATCATCTAAAACCTAATTATTCATGTTCTTCAGCATTTGCAGCCACTTCTATCGAATAAAAAAATGTAAAAATTTTGGACCATCATTTGTAAGCAAAAAATTAAGGGTCTTGTGCAGTTGCACCTCTCGCACACCCTTAGAACAGCCTTGGTTTTATATAATAAAGAAATTTTCTAAACTGGATAAATACATACATATATATATACTCTAGGATCTAGATTATTCAAACACAATATTGACTCGGTTGGGTCAATCTCAACTTGGTTTTGGTCGATCTCTCGATCTCCCAAAATCCTAAATTCTTCAAACACAATATTGACTCGGTTTGGGTCAATTTCAACTCGGTTTTGCTAGATATCTCGATCTCCCATAACTCCGTAATAGCGTCCTTTCGGCTTAAGTTTTAACTCGACAATTTAGTACATAAAAATAATAGACAATAATATGTAATAAGCATATGGGACGATTTATTCCTAATTAGCCGTTTGAATAATTTAAATTTTGAAATTAAAATACCAAAAAGTATTAAAAACTACTTAAATTACCCATATATAGTTTGCTTTAAAATTTCTAAAATTCATCGTAATTTAGTGAACCTTCTTATTATGAATTTGACACTTACATGAACTAGAAAATCTGAATAGTAATTTTAGGTATTCAAACTACTCCAACCAAACCCTAGTCTTATATGATACTAGGCCAATACCCTCGCATATGCGCAGGTTTTATTATGAATATTTTGGCTTATTTTTAAAAAAATATTTTATACTTATTTACTAAAAATTATCTTGAGTTTGTTTTTCCAACAATTATCTTGAGTTTTATATGTTGCCCAAACATGGTTTACATTTTAGTTATTTTTTCAATAATATATTATATTTATATTTATATTTAATTTATAGGTCCATAAATATTATTTAAATTATGGTGGTTGTAAAAATTATAATTTCAGAATTCTAATGTACATATACTTTAAAACAATTCTTGTTCAATGAATAGGCTAGTTTCTTGATTTTAGATTTAAAAATAATTATAATCAAAGCTTAAATAAGTAAACCCACAGTTACTTGTGCATTGCATTAAAACTAAAAGAAAATATGAAAAGGCACATGAAATTTAAGAACTTGCATTCAATAATTTTTTACCAATGGAGTTTTTCAAAAACCCTAAAAATTAGTCATATAACAATAGAAAAGATATTATTATATATCCCTTTTCTGGCATTTTATGAAAAATCTACGATCATGAAACTCTTACATCTCTTGGTTGCGGGTTCGAAAGTGTAATAGAAATCAAATACGATTTCGGTCAATTGGGAGTCGTTTTCATTTACTTCAGTTTAAGATGAAAAAAAAATCAGAGTGATCGAATGAGCTATTAACTGATAGATCAAAAGCAAAGGTGAAAATACATGAAAAAGTATTAATTATGGTATTAGTTTTGGTTATGATGATGTGTCAGAATGGGAGAGAGTCCCTTCACCTTTTATGGATAGGATTATGATAAAGCAACACTATTTGATGATTTTTTTTAAAATCTAGAAATTAAAAGCCATGAGTTATTTGAAAAAATATCAAAAAAATTTGGAGGGAAAGGTTGAAAGTGAAGGTAGATGATAAATTTGTTAACAATATTACTGTTATTTTATTTTACGTAATTATTATTTTTTCTTTGAAAGGGAAATATGGTTGCATTCTCTATATATTAAATTGAGGAACATCAAAACTAAAAAAAAATAGCACAATCAATCTCGATATTTTTTTTCATTTGTATTTTACTAAGGCCCCGTTTGTTTGCTCATCTACCACTTTCATCCAATAGATCAATCTAAATACTCCATCTAGATAATCCATCTGAATGTTGTTTGTTTATATTATGGATTGTTCATCTCGATAATCTATCTGAATGAACATTTGTTTGTTTGGTTAGTTTTTGTAAATCTCCATCTCCATCTAGATACTTTTAACAAGAAAATGACCAAAATACCCATGATTTAATCTAATCATATTTGAATCTTAATCATATTCAATAAGACAATATTTAGAACCGCAAAATCATATAATATACTTAAAAGCAGAATAATCGTAAAATCGAGTTTTTCCCAAAAAAAATGTAAAAGGACGTTTTCCACAAAAACGTATAATCGTGGAATAACATGTTTTTCGCCAAAACCATAAAATCACAATTTTGAAGGAAAACCGCAAATTGGTGTTTTCTTCCCAAACCACAAAATCTTGGAATTAGATTTTTTTCAAAATCGTGAATTGAGTTTTTTGCAAAAATCCATAAAATGTAGTTTTCCACTAAAAATGCAAAATCACATAATTACGTTTTTGCAATAAAACCATAAAATCGCGGAATTGTGTTTTTCCATCAAAACTGTGAAATCATAATTTCGACGGAAAATCGCAAAATGACATTTTTTGCTCAAAACCTTAAAATCACAATTTGGACGGAAAATTGCAAAATGATGTTTTCCTGCCAAAACGTTAAATCTCAGAATTACATTTTCCTGCCGAAACAGTGAAACCTCAATTTGGATGTAAACTCAAAAAATGATATTTTCCTGCCAAAACCGTAAAATTGCAATTTCAACGGAAAATTGCAAAATAACGTTTTTCCGCCAAAATTGTGAAACATATTTTAGCAAAATTCGCAAAATGGTCTTTTCAAAACTGCAAAATCTCAGAATTACATTTTTCCAAAATCGTAAATCAAGTTTTTTTGCACAAAATCGTGAAATAAGATTTTTCCGCTAAAAATATAAAATTGCAGAATCACGTGTTTCCACCAGAACTGTGAAAATGCATTTTTGGATGTTTCAAAAATTTACCATTCTATTTTATACATTATTGTTGATATAAATATTTTTAAAACAAATTAAACCAAAGCAAATAAAATAAGTTAGGGGCACATTTTTTATTTGTTATTTTTGGATGAACCATCTCCATCTAAATGGTCCAATTTGGATCATCCAGATGGTTTTGAAAATTTTGCCTAAATTTTCAAAACTTATTTAGATGATCAATTTAGATGAGACATTTGAATGAACATTTTTTTGGCACTAAACAAACATTAATTTTCATCTCCAGATGGACCATCTGAATGAGGAAACAAACACGCTCTAAGTAATCGTCCATGCTAGATGCTACGTTGAGAAAATGATGCACCCTCACACACAAAAGGGGATACCTGCCAGCTATGGCTTAAAAAAAACTTATCTAGTTTTTGTATATTTTGAGCCCATTTTTTAAGTCTAGAAGCATTTATTTCCATCGTAGGCCCAATTTCAATTATGCAGAAATAAATTTAGCAATGCAGTAAAGGTGAGAAGAGATGAAGGAAGAAACGATGCAAACTTTGTGCTTTTAATATATGTTTACTCAAAGTTCTTTATTACAAGATATTTGCTATTTAATAGAAAATGAAAATAGAATTTTTGCCTTTCATTGACATGTCAACTCATCCTTCGATATTCAAAATGGTTGCTGCATTTCAATTCTTGTGTTGTACTATGCTTTGCTTTTGTTTTTACTCTCCTTCATCTAACTTTGTCTTCTTCTTTTGTTGATCACCGATGTAGGATTTTGGACTTGGGCTTACACACTAGAGTAATAGGCTTTGCAGGTGTGGGCTTCACACTAATATATAAGACAGTTCGCTTGAGTTTTTCTTAGACGCTTGAGATGTGGACAACTAAGTTTGTCTTCTTCACTAGACTTGACTTATTTGGTGGTATATGTATATATGTGTCTTAAGCCACACATATGATATCCGATTATGGGTATTTTCTATAATGATCTTGACTTGGCCTATCATACAATTCAAAGTAAACGATAGTGATCACTCACTTGATGCATGCCCATCACTTTTAAGTGTTTTTATTAACAAAGACTTCAATTTTTCTAAATATACGATCAAATATATATTGTCAAATTCTTATAACCGTGGATGCATTTCGTTGAACTCACATTCACAAATTGCTTTAGAGTTTATTTCATTTGTAATGGAAGGGAAGCTTTATAGAACTCAATGAAAGATTAAGAACACAAAATAAAGAATAACTTTCTTTATTACTTTAGGAAAATAACTCAAAACCTAAAGCTCTCAATCTCTCTTAAACTCACACGTAATGTCATGACTCGACATCTCTATTTATATGAAAACATCAATCCTAATCCTATTAGAAACTACTTTTATTTAGATAAATCCTAAATATATTCAATCTTTATCTCTTCGATAACCATGACTCGGTTAGGATTAGGATAGCTTCCAACTTAAGTTATCTTCAAGCTTAATCCAACATTCTCTCCCTTAAGCTTGAACTCATCTTTCTCCAGATCGTGAACACCAATGAGGTCTCTCATTTCTTTAAACTTGATTCTTCCAAGTGCCTTTTCAATATGTCCGCCTTTTGCTCACTCCCCGGAACATGGTCTACTTCTATTTTCCCATTCTCAACACACTCTCTTATAAAATGGTATCGCCTATGTATATGCTTACTTCGGCAATTGCTGACTGATTATCAAGACGTATGGTAACCTTCTCGCACGACGTTCCAGTGATTTCACTTAGCAACTCTTGAAGCCAAATTGCTTGTTTCGCTGCTTCGGTAGCTGCCATGAACTCAGCCTCACATGACGATAACGCAACTGTTTCTTGTTTCTGAGAACACCAAGAGATTATACCCCCACCGAGATAAAACACGTGACCCGTTGTGCTTTTACCATCATTTGGATCTACATTATGACTACTGTCACTATAACCAATAAGTTTTGAAATCTTCGAAGTCGATCTTGTGAATGTTAGTCCAAGTGTCGTGGTACCTTGCAAATACCTTAAACACTGCTTCATCGCTGCTCCATGAGACTCCTTGGGACTGTACATATATTGATTTAGTATCCAACACAAAAAGATAAACCTGGTCGTGTGTGAAGTAAATAACGAAGACATCCCACATTTTTCCTATAATTCATGGCATCAATGTCCTTTTCTTCCAACGCTTTGACAACTATAGACCAGCCTCCATTGGTGTGTAAACCAAATTACATTTCGACATCCCAGCCTCTTCTAAGATTTTAGAGGTATATCATTTTTGACTTAATGTAATTCCATTTTCGTGTTGACATACTTCGATCCCAAGGTAATAGGTTAACTTACCAAGGTCACTCATCTCAAACTTAAACGCCATCTCTTTCTTGCAACCTTCTATAATTTCAATATTAGTTTCTGAGACAAATAGATCGTCAACATATACCGCAACTAGGAGAGTATCTTGGTTTACCCTTTTCCGATAGACCGATGGTTCTTTAGAGCATTTCTTGAACTGAAGTGCTTTAAGAACTTGACTCAATTTTTCGTTCCACGCTCTCGGAGCTTGGTTTAGTCCATATAATGCTTTGTTAAGCTTGTATACTTTGTCTTCACTTCCTTTTACTACGAAGCCCTCCGGTTGTGTTACGTAAACTGTCTCTTTCAACTCCCCATGGAGAAACGCTGTCTTGACATCGAGATGATGTATTTTCCATCCATTGGATGCTGAAAGATTGATGAGAAGACGAATTGTTTCAATCCGTGCTACCAGAGCAAACACTTCCTCATAATCAATTCCATACTTTTTTACATATCCCTTAGCAACAAGTCTAGCCTTGTATTTGTTTATGCTACCATCAGAGTTTCTTTTAAGCTTAAAACCCCACTTTAAGCCTATTGGTTTCACCTCTTGTGGAAGCTAAACAAGATCCCATGTATGATTCTTTGTGATCGAATGAATCTCATCTTCACATGCAAACATCCAATTTTCCGATTCTTGTGCTTCACGGAAATCTCGAGGTTCATTGTTTAGGAATAATAACAGATGTTCTCCTTCTTCTTCAACTAGCAAGATATAGTCATTTAGATACTGAGGCCTACGCGTTTCTCTTCCCGATTTCCTTACCCCGGGTTCTTTTTGATCCTCATTCTCGCTTTCATCATCTGTACTCTCGGTATTATCCTCTTTGTTGCTTTCATCATTTTCTGCAGCCACATTTCCTGACCCTAAGACATTGGTATTGGACGGAACAAGCTCCCTAGTTCCTGTTTCTTCATTGATTTGTTCAGTTCCTTGGATACCATGATTTCTGAAAACTCCCAAACTAATCTTAAAATCTCCAGTTTTATGTTGGTCTATTTTTTTTTATTGCAATTCCACCCCTTTGTTTCATCAAAGATAACATCCCGACTCACCAATATCTTTCGAGAATGTGGATTATACAATCGATACGCCTTGGATCCCGGTTTAGTACCTAGATGAACTAACATCCGTGATCTATCGTCCAACTTCTTCAGGTGTGAGTCCTCTGTTTTTGCATTTTCGATGCAACCAAAGACTCGGAGATGGTTGATATTAGGTCTTCTAGAGCGCAACATTTCATATGGAGTCTTGTCCTTGAGTGCTCTTGTAGCAATTCGGTTTAAGAGATACGTAGAATGTCTTGTTGCTTCCCCCCACAGAAAATTCGGAACATGCATATGCTTTAGAATACTTCGAGTCATTTCCATTAGAGTCCGATTTCATCTCTCAACAACTCTGTTTTGTTGAGGAGTATATGGGGCTGTAAGATGTCGTCTTATGCCTGAGGTGACACAAAAATCATTGAATTCTTGTGATAAAAATTCACCTCCTCTATCTGTTCTAAACGTTTGTATGTTTCCCCCTGTTTCTTGTTCCACCAAACTCTTGAATTTCTTGAATTTGTTGAAGGCATCACTCTTCTCTTTCAACAAAACTGTCCACATATATCTAGAATAGTCATCGATGAGGACAAACACGTATTTATTTCCAGCCATCGTGTTTGGTGTTATGGGGCCACAAATATCACCGTGTATGAGTTCAAGTACTTTGGTTGCTCGGTAAGTAGTAACTTGTGGGAACACTTGCCTTGTTTGCTTTCCAAGTAAACACGAGCCACATATATTTTTCTCGAAGCTAAACTGTGGGACTCCTATGACAAGCTCTCTTTGTATCATAGACTTCATTGTTTCAAGGTTTATGTGACCCAACCTAGAATGCCACCTACTTGAGTCGCTTGTAGAATTTTTTGAGTCGAGACACATCGTATCATTTATCCCCATATTCACCTTGTAAAGTCGATTTCTTGATCCGATTGTTTTGACAAGCAATTTTCCATTTTGATCATGCATTGTTAGGTTTTCTCCTTTCATTCTCATATCACACCCTGATTCCGTAGCTTGCCCAAGACTGATAATGTTACTTTTTAAATCGGGAATGTAGTAAACATCAGACATTGTTCTTGGCTCTCCATTACTATTGATGAATTCAATCAAACCCTTTCCTTTGATATATATTCGAGAATCATCACCGAATCTCACTTTCTCGGTAATAGACTCATCTAATTTCGTGAAATAGCGTCGGTCTCCAGTCATGTGGTTGCTCACTCCATTGTCCAGGTACTAGACATCATTTTCTCCGGTATTTGTTTCGTATTTACTTGGTACAACCTTTTCTTCGTTTAGGTATACCACCTCATGCATCATGATTTCATCCGCTTCTTCTGTACTCTTGCTGTCATTCTCTTGTACCTCTTGTAGTTTAAGTAAACGATCCGTACAATTAGAAGCAAAATGACCCATTTAATCACACCGATAGCAAACTACCCTTGAAGTATCTCTTCCACCATTGAAACGTCATCGACCTCGTCCTCTATTATAGAAACGTCCTCCACGTCCTTGGTCTCTATATTCTCCACTAGAATCATGACTTGTTTGATTTGATTGAGGGTCCATATTTGCATACATTAACTTGCTCTGATCTTCTTGAACCTCTTCTTCCCCGGCAACACGATCTTCATAGGCCTTCAGACGTCCTATAATATCTTCAAAACTTGTATTTTAAGATCTAAAACTTGTTCAAGTGAAGCAACAATGTGTATGTATTTCTTTCGAGGGAGACTCTTAAGAAATTTCTCGACAAGTTTAGATTCCTTGATGTCCTCTCCTAGTGCAGCCGATTTGGAGGAAATTTCAGATAGCTTGTCGACGAAGTCATTGATTGTCTCGGTGTCCTTCATCTTCAAGCGATCAAACTGAGCCATCAACGTCTGCAACCTCGCTTCCTTGACTCTTTCTGCCCCCAAGTGTCTTGCTTTTATGGCCTCTCATACTTGTTTTGCTGTGTCTAATTCCCCTACATGTAAAATAAGTGCCTCAGGAATTGACTGGAATAACAAAGCTGTGGCCATGTCGTTCTTCTCGGCATCGTTTGATGATGTTTCTATGATATCCCAGACCTTATGTACCTTGAGTAAGATTTTCATTCTTATGGCCCACACTGTGTAGTTAGTTGAGGTTAGCATCGGACACTTGATTGAAGAAGATCCTCCTTCTTTTACTTTCGCCATCGATGTGTTCGATGATTCTGTAATCTCTCCCATGATGTCTCACGTGTCCCGCGATGATGATCTTTGCAAAAACTCAGAAAGCTCTGATACCAATTATAGAACTCAATGAAAGATTAAGACCACAAAATAAAGAATAACTCTCTTTATTACTTTAGGAAAATAACTCAAAACCTAAAGCTCTCAATCTCTCTTAAACTCATACATAATGTCATGACTCGACATCTCTATTTATATGAAAACATCAATCCTAATCCTATTAGAAACTACTTATATTTAGATAACTCCTAAATATATTCAATCTTTATCTCTTCGATAACCATGACTCGGTTAGGATTAGGATAGCTTCCAACTTAAGTTATTTTCAAGCTTAATGCAACAAGCTTTTCTGGGCCCAATACTTGATATTGGTGATATTACTGTTGGGGCAGCTATATGGATGCAAAAGCTGCATTTAGAAAGAACGGAAAGCTTTGTTGGAGCTCAAGACATACCTCGTCTCAAAGAGTTAAGTAGAAAATCTCGTTACTTGGACTAATGATACAAAAAGTGATTGCTGCCGATGGAAGGGCATTCAATGCAATCGTACTAGCAAGAGGTTTATCGGGCTATCTGTTGGGTCTTTGTTTTTTTCAGAGGAATCTCCTTTAAACCTTTCTTTGCTCCATTCCTTTGAAAAGATTTGAAGTCTGAATATTAACTACAACAGGTTCAATGGCTTCTTTGATGATGTAGAAGGTATACAATGCTTTTTTCACGGTGTTTCTTTTACACTTGTCCGCAAACTCGTCGCTCCTTAAGTGCTTATGTTGTGCTTCTTGGTGGCTCGACTATCTCGTGGAAAACCAAGAAGCAAGACACCGTCTCACACTCTTCCGATGAAGCTGAATATCGCGCCATGGCTTGTACTTTGAAAGAAATCAAATGGCTGGTTAGTTTGTTTGAAGACCTTGGCTTCCCGCTGCCGATACCGGTTAAGTTATTTTGTGACAGTCAAACGGCTATTCATATCGCGTCAAATCTGGTTTTTCATGAACGAACGAAACACATTGAGCGTGATTGTCATAGTGTTCGTGATGCAGTTAAGGCAGGTTTGATTACCACAGTTCATATTCGCACCAAAGAGCAACCAGCCGGCATTTTTACTAAGGCACTTGGACGACCACAGTTCGACTTCTTATTATCCAAGTTGGGTGTTCAATCTCAACATTTTCCAACTTGAGGGGGAGTATTATGGAATATCAATGTAAATGTTAAAGATAAAAATTAGACAATTAGAGGTAAGTCCAATTTCCATTATTATTAGCTTAAATCGGTTAATACTCTTGTATAAATAAGCTTGTATTGTGATCTTGAATAACATCAGAGTCTTAAAGTTAACCTAATTTACAATAACAAATCTCACCAAATAACCAATCAATTTAATTTTTTAAAATTAAAAATCTCACAAATCTCACCAAATATCCTCAAAATTCACTCAAATCTCTTCAAATTAAATCTCACCAAATTCTTCAATCCAATACATCCAGCGATTTGTTATTCTATTTCAAATCATTTAAAATTCTAGTTTTGTCTTATATAAATTAAAAGTTTATAAATTTATTTCAATTATTTCAAACAGGATTTCGGGAATTCTCGTTCTCAAACGGAAATCGAAAGCTTGTATCATAAATGAGAATGCATTATCATCTAAAACATGAAACTGGCAATATGATGTGCTCGAGTTTTAACCCAAAATATTTTCTGCAAGTGCACAGACAAACGCAGTAGTATATGGGGTATCGAATCCACAGAGACCAAAGTTACACTATGAAATTATAGATTTTAATTTAAAGCTAAGACAATAATGTTGGTTGTGTAATTTTCGGAACAGCAATAAATAAAATAAATCAATGTAAAAACAATTAATAAAGAGCACTAGGTTAAGGCATTTCGCCGGTGATTAGGAGACAAGGCTGAGCAACTATTCAGGGCTAACTAACTACCGGTCTAGAACTCAAACATAAATAAATGTCGCCCCACTCTCGTGATGTATCGACAACTTTATCTAACAACCTAGATACCGAAACTCTCGTCTGGACCTAGCGAAGACGATAAACATTAACAAGCGGGTTCAATATGTTCACAATCAATCGCAGCAATTAACTCTAGTTGGCTACGCACCAATTGCTCACCAATGATTTATCTAGCAACCTAGAGCACTCTTGTGAATAAGTTTAACCTAAAATCATAGATTAAGTGGCCAGTTTAATCTAAGCATTACGAATCCCTATTGGCGAAGACATTATAAATTCCGATCCTATTTGTGCTCAGTCATTAACATCCTAAATCACCATTGAAAACCTTAACCTAGCTAGGGATCTACTCACACATGGCGAATCCAAACACAACAAAGCAATAAGACGAAATCATGATTCTTATTAAAGAGAATAAGGTTCAGGAAAACTTCTCAAAACAAATTCGTGGTCTGATTGACAAGAGGAGAGAATAGATCCAAGGTTGAAGTAGCAAAATCCAAAGTGATACAAGCAAGAGGTAGAAGAACTAAGGGGAAAAATCCCCCAAAACCAAAAGAACGTAGAATGAAAAGTAAAAACGAAGATGTCTGAGTCTGCAGGCGGCTTAGGATATTTATTTCCCAAAAATTAATTAAAAACGCGTCCCTAGGTAAAATAGGTTGGAGCACCCTGGCGAGCACTTGCTCCGGGTGAAAAATCGTCTTTTTGCTCCAAATTGCTTCTTTTGCTCCAATGTGCTCAAATATTTTCAATACATGCTTCAGAGCCTCCAAATACCTGAAAAGACACAAAAAGAACCAGAAAAGACTCGAAAACAATATAAAAATACTAGTTAATATGGGACAAATTCCTAACATATCACAATAGGACACCATGATGGGACATAACAGGACGGAAATTATGCAGACCCCCAATTATCACTTCAAGAATTTTGTTTAAAATCCACGCGTTTCATCCACATATTGTTTGAGGAACATGTGGAAACACCACTGTGCATTGACCAGAATATAAAAAGTATTCGCTGCTTTATTGATCTCTGTTTCTGATTTAACTTCTCTTAGACGCGTGAGATGTGAACATAAACCAAGTTTGCCTTCTTCACTAGACTTGACTTAACTTTGTTCGTGGTATATGTAATTATGGTCTTAAGCCACACATGTATCACGCATGTTCCATGTGTTTGACGTGTTTTTTTTTTTTGAAAAAGAGTTCGAAGTGTTTTTATTAACAGAGACTTACACTTTTCTAAATATAAGATCATATATATATTTAAATTTTTATAACAGTGGGTGCATTTGCATTAAACTCACATTCCCAAATTGCTTTGGAGTTTATTTCATTTGCTTTTTATATTATTTGTAATGGAAGGGAAGCTTTTCTTGGGCCAATACTTGATCTGGGTGATGTTACTGTTGGGGCATCTACATGGATGCAAAAGCTGCATTCAGAAAGAGAGGAAAGCTTTATTGGAGCTCAAGACATACCTGATCTCAAAGACTGAAGAATCACGCTTGGACCATGTTCTTCCTACTTGGACTAATGATACAAAAAGTGACTGCTGCCGGTGGGAGGGCATTAAATGCAATCGTACAAGCATGCGTGTTATCGGGCTTTCTGTTGGTGCTTGGTACTTTAAGGAGAGTTCTCCTTTAAATCTGTTTTTGCTCCATCGCTTTGAAGAGGTTCAAATTCTGAACTTATAAACTGAAGACAGTGGATACTACAAATTCAGTGGCTTCTTTGATGATGTAGAAGGTATACCCATGCTTTTTACGGTGTTTATTTTATCCTACATTATCCTACATTGTATCTGATTTCTTTGTTCTAATTCTTGAAAGTAAACTACGTTACTTAGAATTTCCCCTGCATCAAAAGGTTATAGAAGCTTTTTTTTAACCTTTTTTTTGTTTTGGCAACATTAATTATCACAAAATTACATCCAAAGGTCAATACAGTTTTCTACCAGAGCTATCTGATTTTTTGTATACTTCTTTAACCATATTTTTGGTTTGCAGGTTATAGAAGCTTAAGTAGATTAAGAAACCTGCAGATTCTGGATCTCTCTGAAAATGAGTTCAACAACAGCATCCTTCCTTTTCTTAATGCTGCTACATCACTTACAACTCTTTCTCTCGGGAACAACTACATGGGTGGCACTTCTCCTATCAAAGGTGCACAACTTACTTACTGATGATTTATGTTTTGTTAGGTTGTTTGGTTTTTTTATTACTCACTAAAGAACTAAACAAACTTGGAACTGTTGGATCTGAGTCAAAATTATTTTAATGGTTCCATTCTACGTAACATCACTACAATTTACAGTTACGGAAACACAATTTATGTTTGGTTATGTCGTTTTCTCTTTATTTCAGTTCTAATTATTCTTATATTCCATTGGACTCCCTTTCAGAACTTAAAAACTTGACAAACTTGGAACTGTTGGATCTGAGTGGAAACTTTATTTCAGTTCTAATTATTCTTATATTCCATTGGACTCATTAATTGTCATTGTCATTTTTCTTCTGAGTCTAACGTTTAATAGATTTAACGTTATCTTACTCCTTATCCATATTAGTAAGAATTGTCTTGCTTTGTGTCTCTTTGTCTTGTGGTAGAGTTGACTCACCTGAAAAAGCTGAAAGCTGTGGATCTGAGTTGGAATGAATTTTCTATCTCAATGGAATTGCAAGGCAAGCTTGTTTCTTTTAAAACACTTTTTATTTTATTATGAATGGAGATGAAAGATCATTCTCTAAAGTTAATCTTTTGGCCTTTACATTATTTTAGATCTAAAGAATTTGACTAACTTGGAAGTTTTGAGTCTTGCTCACAATCAGTTGAACGGACCTATACCAATACAAGGTGACCTTTGTTTGCTTGACCTTCATGATTATGTATAAAAAGTGTCTACTGACTTTTCGAGAGAAATACAACTTTTCTTAATACTCTCATTATCTTTTGCAGTAGTTTGTAAAATGAAGAATTTACGGGAGCTCGATCTTAGAGAAAATCATTTTGTAGGCCAGCTTCCTGTTTGTTTAGGTAGCTTGCACAAGCTACGGGTTCTTGATCTCTCATCCAACAAATTCAGTGGAAATTTACCATCTAGTTTTCGTAGCCTTGAGTCCCTCGAATATCTATCATTGTTAGAGAACAATTTCACAGGCTTATTCTCGCTCAATCCACTCACCAACCTCACAAAGCTCAAGGTGTTCAAACTTTCATCAACATCTGATATGATACAAGTAGAGACAGAGAATAGTACTTGGCAGCCAGAGTTTCAACTGAGTGTTGCTATACTACGATCTTGCAGCTTGGAGAAACTCCCTTCCTTTCTCGTGTACCAGAAGAACTTGCGTCTAGTTGATCTATCTAGCAATAGATTATCTGGAGGCATTCCTACCTGGCTGTTGGTGAATAATCCAAAACTTGAAGTCTTAAAGTTGCAGAGTAATTCATTTACTATCTTTCAGATGCCCACAATGATTCATAATTTGCAGGTTTTGGATTTTTCCGCAAATGATATTAGTGGATTGTTCCCTGATAATATTTGCAGAGCACTTCCGAATCTGGTACTTATGAATGGCTCCAATAATGAGTTCCAAGGGCTTTTTCCATCGTCTATTGGTGAGATGAAGAACATTTTATTATTGGACCTGTCTTATAATAGCTTCTTTGGGAAGCTACCCAGAAACTTTCTCACGGGTTGTTTTTCACTAAAATACGTGAAGCTCTCTCACAACAAATTTAGCGGCCAGTTTCTTCCAAGAGGAACAAGCTTCACTTCAGTGGAAGTGATGAGAATGGATAACAACTTATTTTCGGGGAAGATTGGAGTTGGTTTGAATAGCTCCACTGAGTTGAGACTTCTTGACATGTCGAACAACCGTCTTACAGGTGCTATTCCGGGTTGGATATCTACGTTATCTGATTTGCGGTTCTTATTGTTATCA
Source organism: Cardamine occulta (assembly GCA_028015245.1). Lineage (NCBI taxonomy): Eukaryota > Viridiplantae > Streptophyta > Magnoliopsida > Brassicales > Brassicaceae > Cardamine > Cardamine occulta. Next base: position 17,920,364 of record CM051376.1, on the reverse strand, counting down.
AACAATCTGTTAGAAGGTACAATACCACCTTCTTTGTGGCTCGTGCCCTATCTTTCGTTTCTAGACCTCTCTGGAAACCAATTTTCTGGAGCTTTACCGTCACATTTTAGTATGGTAAATTTGTTTCTACAGAACAACAACTTTACAGGGTCAATTCCAGTCACAGTGTTAGAAAGTGTCAAGATACTTGATCTGCGGAACAATAAACTCTCTGGAAGTATCCCACAGTTTGTCAATACCCAGCACATACGTATTCTTTTGTTGAAGGGGAACAATTTAACAGGATCTATTCCAAGGCAGCTGTGTGATTTGACTAACATCAGACTCTTAGATATTTCAGATAACAAGCTCAATGGCTTCATACCTTCATGCCTCAATAACCTATCATTTGGACGAGAGGAGCATATGGGTCACTGGATTATGGCAACTCGGGCTCTAGAAAACCTTAAATCGGAATTTTACAAATCCAGGACTGTGGTAGAGAAGCTTGAGGCATTCTACTCTGACGTTGAAGAAACTGAAATCAAATTTGCAACAAAGAAAAGGTATGATTCTTTTACTGGAAGCTCTACTATCAGCGAAGGAATACTTGATTATATGTCTGGGATAGATCTGTCAAACAATGAATTAAGCGGTGCTATCCCGGCAGAGCTTGGAGATCTCTCGAAACTACGAGCCCTGAATCTATCTCACAACTTCTTGTCGGGTTTAATACCATCCAGTTTCTCCAACCTGAAGGATATTGAGAGCCTTGATCTTGCTAATAACATGTTACATGGAAGCATTCCTCACCAGCTAACCAGCCTTACTTTTCTTGATGTCTTGGACATGTCTTACAACAATTTATCAGGAATCATTCCCCAAGGAAAGCAATTCAATACCTTCAACGAGAGCAGCTACTTAGGCAATCCTCTTCTTTGTGGACCACCGACCAATAGAAGTTGTGAGACTAAGAAGAGCACAGAGGAAGCAGATAATGAAGGAGAAGAAGGGGAATTTCAAGAGATCCCCAAAACGAAATTGTGAGAAAGATTTAGAACTCGTAATTTCAAGAGATCCCCAAGCTTTGCTGGAATAACACCACTTAATTCATTGTTTGACAGATCCATCCCATACATATAATCAAGTATTCCATCATTCAAACCGCAAATTATGAATCATTGTAGGCATCTGACCAAAAAAAAAAAAGTTACAAGAAGGGTTCGAAGATTGGGTGAAGGGGAAAGGGATGATACTTGACCACCAAGTAACTGTGGCAGAGATGGCTAGAGCAGCCGTGGAAGGAGGGTTCTTCTTTTAACGATCTAAACAGTTTCATAGAAGACAGAGTTTACCACGTAATCAGCAGAGACGGCAATGAGAGAGGTGATGGTGAAGGAAATAGACGGAGGAGAGGCTGAGATGGCCAAAGCCGTGGTCTTCGTTGAATGATCTGAATAGCTCCATTGGAAGCTCATTAAGACATTGAAGAAAAAGACAATATATCTATTTCTATTTGCTATCTTCTGTTGTTGTTGCTGTGGACTCCATAGTTCCTCTAAACGAAAGGTGAGCTTATTGTTATGAGCTACCTTATACTGGTATTGGTCCATTAAATCTATTTCTATTCATTCATGTTGTTTCCATGAAGAAACAGAGCTGTAAGTGATGTAACAGATTGACATATTAGAGGATTCGATTGCTGAGTTTTCTGAATGAGTTGATGAAAACAGGAAGGGATTAAAGGAATCGAAGGAGCACATAATAACACGACAAAAATTAAAGTTAAATCAAGTGAAGGTCTTTCTAGAAAACAGATAAATTAAGGAAACTAAAGAAAAAAAACAGAGTTTTGTTGATTTCTAAGACCTTTAAGTTCAATAAATAAAAGACTTAACCTTTAAAATTTATGATGTATTGTTGATTCATTATGTGTAAGACCTTCTCCCTAGAATTCAATAAATTAAGGTCTAACCTTTAAATTTTTGATTTTGTGAGGACTGAAGCAAATAGAAAACTTGTTATAACTTTTCTTGGCAAGAAAGGGAACTCTTTCCCTTAACGATACAGATAGAAGATTTCAACATTTCAACTCATTAGCCAAGAGAGATCTGTCCACAGTGTAGAGATTCTTATTAATAACCATGTAAGGTAACATCCAAAAGCACATAGATTAACAACTTAGCTTAAATGACTTTAACGAAATATACTTTTCGTTGAGGCGATAATTATACATTCTCTAATTTGTCTTTTCACTATTGTTTTTTCTATGAATAGAAATGGTGTCTTCGAGTAATGTCATCAAGTATCCTCCTCGACTCTATGAAGAAGGGAAATCTCCTTTGCAACATAGGAGCATGAACCACAATTGCTTCAGGTCCAAAATTGAGATTTTGAAAGAAGGATTAGGCTTGGATGTGTGGGATAAGTTGAAGAAATCATCTCTTGGAGTGTTTATAAAGTTTACGGAATTAGGATACACATGCATGGTCTGCCCAGAAAGTTCATTTCTTCCTCACACATCAGGTGGCAATCAACAATATTCATGAGATTTCGTCTTTGATAGATGGTAGACCACTCAGATTCTCTTTGAACGAATTTGCTCACATAACAGGTTTAAATTGTGATCTTATTGACCTGTCAGACAACTTTGATGGTGATCACAAAGAGTTTTGGAAAGAAATGAAGATAGGAACAACCTCGGATGGTCCTATGTTTACTGAGTTGTTAAAGGTGATTGATTTTAGCAATACATGGAGTATGGAGAAGAGGCTGATGGTTGGTAGGTTATGTTTATTGTCTATATGTGTGCATGGGCTACATCACGGATCTAGAATCCCGTTGTCAACCACTAAAAGAGTACATTGAATGTTTAGCTCTTCGGATGCCATTCGACGGGCTATGTGATAGGAACATACCAGCTTTTCGGGTAAAACTTGCCACTGAGTTATTTGACGAAGTTGGAGAGGAATACGGACATCACATTTTCAGAATAGAAGATGCGCTAAAGACTTTGTAATACCTCACCTCACTGATTCTCCGTAGTGTTTGTGTTTTTAGACTTTTTTTATGTGAACTTCTCTCATAATTGTAGACTCTTATGTGTTGTAATTTTAGGATTTTCACCATAACTTGTCTCAGACCTTTTTAATCTATTTTTAGGTATTTAAATTCTCACACTCTTGGTTACACTATTACATGTCTTTTGTGTTCACTTTGGCTAAGATACAGGAACTTCTCTCAAACAAGAGAATTATTGTTAATTTTTTAAAAAATGGTTACTCTGGACTCGAACCTGAGTCCTCTTATGTCTTCCGCACATCAGTCACCAGTAGAGCTATTTAATGTTTCACAATATTTAACCTAAACCTTTAAATATATAAAGATACGTAACAAGTTAAATTACTCTAACAAGTATACGTAACAAGTTTTTGGAAAAAAATTGTGACTCCTACATAGTATATAAATTAAAATTACTCTAATTAATCTAACATAACACACATATGTATACATAACTTTATTAACAATTTATGTAGGAGTCACAATTTTTTAAAATTTTTTAACATATTCTAGAATAGTATATTAGTAGTAGTTCAACACAAAGGACAAGAGTTTAAAAAATATTGTTGAATGATTTCAGAAAAATAGAAAGCATATTAGTAGTTCAACACAAAGGACAAGACACGAAAAAATATAAGATGTTTATAAATTACATGTCTTACGATTATGTCCTACTTGATTGCAATTACCACAAGTGTATTGTTTCCTTGCCTTTTTCTTTTCCATCGCAATCTCCAATGCAGATTTAATTCTCGAATTCTTTGGTTTTCCAAGTTGTTGTTTAGGTAGTGGTGGTAAACAAACCTTGGTCACCACATGTTGCGGAACGGATATAGCAAAATCCCTTGGCATGATGGTGCTTGCATAGGAATTGGACAAGTAGTTCGTATGAAAGTAAGGATGACACATTGAAATTGGAGATACCTTCCTGTTTTCAGCTGCCGCAATAGCGTGTGCACAAGGCAATTTCTCCAAGTCAAACCTGCGACACGTACACTTTTTGTCTTTCAAATTCACAACATGGAGAGATGGTCCACTTGTAACTTGTACATGATGTGCATCTATATCTTGTACAGTAAGTAGCTTAGCATACACTACACGGGTCTATAAAACAATAACATTGATATTAGTGAAACATATATACAAGTAGCATCGAATGTTCAATAGGATTAGAAAGTAAACTTGCAGAATTTTCTCTACCCCACGTGTTAAAGATGTTTTCATTTTTAATGCATCATTCCTTCGATCTGCAAACCATCTAGTCATCATGGACCTAATTGTTTCTAACAGTTCCACAATAGGAAAACTCCTAGCGTGTGACATCACATTATTCATTGATTCTGCAATGTTGCTTGTAAGCAAATTGTACCTATCACCGGGGAAATATACACGTGTCCACAGTCTCACATCAGCTCTCTCAAGGTAATTATGAAGTGCAAGATTCAACGCTTCAATCTGATCAAATGTCGTTTGAAAATTGACTAGTTTATAAGCATTTGCCGCCTTTTTAACCAAACCAAATGCTTCCCGACCTTTAAAATGGACTAATATATTCTTTTACAAATGGTTCGTACATATTCCCCGGCTAGACTTCGGATACACTGCCTTAATTGCTTTTCCAATTGATTTGTGCTTATCAGAAATAATGGCAAGGCTTTCGTCATCTGGTATGACATAGTTGAGTTGCCTGAAAAACCAGTCTCATGATTCATCATTTTCTGTATCAACCACGGCAAAAGCTATTGGAAAATTCTGAAAATTGCCATCTTGAGTTGTAGCCGTCAGAAGTGTCCCTTTGTATTTTTCCTTTAAAAATGTACCATCAACAACCACCACTTTTCTCATGAATGGAAATCCATTTATGCTTGCAGTAAAGGCTAGAAACAAGTATTTAAATCTATGAGCTTCATCAACTTCAAGTCGCGTAAATGTCCCAGGATTTTCCCTCTTTATCATGTACAAGTAAGTATGTAGCTGCTCATAACCACACTTTGGACTACTTCTGACCAATTTCCGAGCATATCTTAGCGTCCGATATGCCTTTCAATAATCCATCTACCAAAAATAAAATATTATTGTTTACGTGAAACTAATTATATATAACTGTGATAATATAATATATATAAATGCTAATCTAATATTGTACCTTGATCTGAAAGCGTTTATTCAACGCTTCAGCAACGTGCATTGGCAATACCTTGGGCCCAACTCCACCAACATAATCCTTGTATAAAACTCCAAGAATATTATGTGTTGCTTGTCGGGAACGTGCAGAACGCTCTGTAATTGAACATGTATGTTGTGAAACAAACACACGCACATGAAACTTTGGGTAGTCTTTTAATGTTTTAGCTCTTACCCTCCACATACATCTTTTTACCCAGCACTTGACAATGAGTAAAAATGGTGTCGACTTATAAACAAAAAAATCAAACTTCTGTACCACAGTTAGTATCTTCAACCGTGTCTCCAAATGTTCTTTTTCATAACATTGACCAACAGCCAAATCCATAGAAGACAAGTCTAACTTTGCATCATTATCACCGTCCTTTAGTTCTTGAATAAAAATACCTGAACTAGTCTTCTTCTTTGGTGAAATAGCATTAGGTTTCTCTTCTTCTTCTGGTGGAATCCCATATAAGCTAATATTCTCATCATCAGAGTCCGTTCCGTCAGAATCATCACAGTAATCAAATCACGTTTCTTCATCGTCAACATCTTCATCTTCTTTACTCACAACATCTGCATCTTCATCTTTGTTCACGAAAACATTATCTTCATGAACCAAATTGTTTTCGTTTCTTGGTCGTTTAACCATCACTTTCTTCTTCACTTCAACACAAAGTCAAACTTTATCCTTCTTCAATTGCCCCAAAAAAGCGTGAAACTGTCGAGAATTACAAATATTAACCGGTGGTATATCACCCGGTAAATTCTCAGACAACATTTTAGATAGCTTGTAGCTCAACACAACATCACATACTCTATTATCCAGCCCATAATCCTCATATATCATTCGAATACAATCATCATAACTTATTTGACGATTAGCTTCGAGAATTCTACAACCCTTATTATTATCAATCACAAACAACCACCTGTTTTTCTCAATGATCCAATTGCCACACACAAGAATAATCTGATCCATATCTAATTCAGTCCCTTCGTTTTGTGACATCACCATGAGAACCCAGAAGCTTGAGGAAGAAAAACAAAGAACCAAACAAAATTGTGTGATCCAACCCCAAGTGTAGAAAAAGAATAACCAAAAAGGAAAAAAAATTATGAACTCTAAGATGAACCCAAAAGGAAAAAAAAATTGAGAAGAATGACAGACAGAAGTCGACGTGGGAGAGGAAGAAAAAAAAAAGAGGCAACCGTTATTTTAGGACAAAACCCTAGAAGATACATTTAATGTCCGATATAAAAAGTCTGTCATAACTCTATTAAATCTGTCATAATAAGCTGAACATAAAAATCTAATGTACGATATACAAAAGTCTGTCATCGTTGGTTACAAATCTGTCATAACGTAAAAAAATATGTTGTCACATGTTATTATTAAATGGGTCATTCGAACAATTACTTTTTTCCTTATACAAGTCTGCTATCAAACACCAGATTTTTGTTAGATTAAACAAAATCTGTCATAACATAAAACAAATCTGTCATAATATAAAAAAATTAAAATTCCGACCATATGTCATTCTTGCAATTATATTTGAGTAAAAAAATATGTTACTGAACACCAGGTTTATGTTAAGTTAAACTAAATCTGTCATCACTTAAAAAAAATCTGTCATCAATAAAACAAATATTTTAGTAAAATAAATCTGTTATTAAATGACAGATTTTTGGTAACAATAAACAAATATGTCGTTAGATAACGAAAATCTGTTATCATTAGATGTCATTCTAATAATTAATTTTTCGTCAACAAATCTGTAATCATTCGACATATTTTTATTGAAAACTATAAGTATGTGGTCGCTGAAACAGAGAAGACTGTCGTAAATTATGCAAATCTGTGGTGTCTTCGAAAGAAAGTCTGTCAAGAAAAATAAAACTGTTAAATATTATAAATCTGTTACAACTAGTTCCGAAAATTATGTGCCAGACTGGAAATACATATTTGTAATATCTTATTTCTTTTTATATCAAATAAGGGTAATTTTGACATGAAAATAACACAAATAACCCTTAATTTTTATAAAACATTCTAGCAATTAAACTCTTAATTTAAGTTATTCTAGTAACTTTCCCTATAATTAAACAAGCACAATACGAAGTAAGAAAACTAATTTTTCAATCGTCTATTGATAGCCTTTGCAATTACGTTTTCACGTGACTTGAATATTACCAAATTAACCGAACTAATCAAAAGTTATACTTGTGAGCATACAAACAACATTTAAATATACTACTTTTTTTGTGCAATATACTAAAACAAAATTGATTATTTTTGTTATATTTATATGTTTTCTCAAAATTCTCATTGGGAGTTATTTTCCAAAACCAAAAAACAAAATTCAAAAAATGAAAATCTCAAACAAAATTTAACAAAAATAAAATAAAAATGCCCTTGGGCCAGTACTTTTTTTTTATGTTTTGTTAAACATTGGGCTAATTGTTGGGATCGTTGTGGATACAAAAGCTCTGTTCAAAAAGAAAGGAAAGCTTTTGAAATAAAACTGGGGTGAACAGAAAAAATTATCCCCTTAGAAACCCAAACAAGCATTTGCAAACAATCTAAGGATAATATAAAAAAAAGAAAGTCGAAATCTCAAATCTGTAATACCATATCCTTCTCCTCCATTGATACACTCTACTTCTCCTTCAATGGACATTTGATTTCATCAACTCCTTCGTTAGGTGAGTAAGATGCTTCTGTACTTGTCTGCTTCAGTTTACATGTTTCTTTAATCAAATAGATCGAAGTAGAACTGTCACTTAAAAGTACAAAACTAGTGAGCTCATTGCTAAAGAGCTAAAGAAACAAGACTTTGTCTTTGTTTTTTTCTCTTTTCTTAGTTTAGATTTAGATTTTAGTTGAGCTTAGATTACTTTTGGAACCAAAAGATAAGTAGATTTTGCTGTGACACTCATTGGGTTTGGGAGGTAGAGTTGAGTTTTGTTGTTAAAATTTGCAATGTGTGGGTTAAGGATGATAAGCCTGATCTTATGTTAATGTTTTAAGTTTAACTAATGTTGATTGATTTATTGAACTTTGTAATTCTGGAAAATGTCATATATTGATTGATGTACTGATACATGATTAAGAGAATGCATTGTTTTTTTGGTAGTTGACGATGTTAATTTTATTTACTGAGGTATTTGATTTAGCGATACTCGTTCTGTTTTGGTTGTGAGTGGTGTCACTAATATATGTCTTTGTTCTTTTACTGTGTTTGTAGTTTTTAACCATGGACTCTGAAAGCGTCATAGCTTCTGATGAGGTAGATTGTGCTATTGCAAATGGTGGTGGGACGAATGAAAGATACGGTTGTAATGAAAATGGTATTTCGGAGAATTCGGGAGGTTGTTCCACGGAGCATCCTATGGAGACATCTGAGGTTAGTGACTAGAAATTTCCATTTTGCTTTGCCCTTTATACAAATCCTTGTTATTGCCATTGGAGTTTTCTCGCTTTTTTTCCAGGACGCGGAGATTGAACAAGTGGATGACTCAAAACAGATGAGAGGACAAAAGGTGGAAGGAAAGGTCAAGCATGAGAAGACCTCTGGGGTAAAGAATATTTCATCAGTCTTGGTGAAGAAGAAAAAAGGTGGGAAAGTGGTGGCGTCAAATGGTTCTGTTGCTCCAAAGTCTCTCAATGGTAGAGAGGCTCACGTCACAAAGGTTACTAATTTCTCTGTTTGCTCCTAAGATGCAGATACTGGGCTGAAAGCTTTCTCTGATCTCTTTGTTATTTTCATATCAGCATGGGAAGAATGACTCTACACTAGCTTTCAATCTTCGCAAGCCCTAACTTATAATTGATATCATCCTACGCAAACAAACTCAATAAAATAAAAAACAAGTTAGCCCAATTCCATGGACAGTACACACCTCTTCTAGCTATTCCATATCTTATGGTTTCAAAGCTGAGACAGAAGAATCAGACAGATCTTACCTTGAGGCTGATTCCAGTTTGCAAAATTTAAGGAATTTTCATATTTGTGTGATCGCAAATTTTACATAGAGTAGAGTTTTCTTTTTGGTTTATGAAATTCCCATAGAAGAGGGATTGGATGTTTATATTCTTACTCTGTGTTAGTCAAATCAGAGTTTCTAACAAAAAAAAATTTATTATGTCGTTGGTATTGGGAAAGTGTTATTTGTGATAGTAACATTTTCATTCCCATGAGCCAAATAACAAACATCTTTACTGTGCATTGACTAGAATATCAAAAGTATTATCTGTTTTGTTGATCTCTGTTTCTGATTCAACTTCTCTTAGACGCGTTAGATGTGAACATAAATTAAGTTTGTCTTCTTCACTTGACTTGACTTAACTTATTTTGTGGTATATGTATGTATGGGTCTTCAGCCACACGTATATTATCCGATTACAGGTATTTTCTACAAAGACCTTGACTTGGCCTATCATACAATTGAAAGTAAACGATAGCAATCATTCACTTAACGCATGTCCATCACTTCTAAGTGTTTTTATATATTAACAGAGACTTCAAGTCTTGTAACAACTGAATCATTGAACTCACATTCCCAAATTGCTTTAGAGTTTGTTTCATTTGTAATGGAAGGGAAGCTTTTCTGGGGCCAATACTTGATATTGGTGATATTACTGTTGGGGCAGCTACATGGATGCAAAAGCTGCATTCAGAAAGAGCGGAAAGCTTTGTTGGAGCTCAAGACATACCTTGTCTCAATTAGTACCGTACCACACAATCTCCTTACTTGGACTAATAATACAAAAAGTGACTGCTGCCAGTGGGAGGGCATTAAATGCAATCGTACAAGCATGCGTGTTATCGGGCTTTCTGTTGGTACTATGTACTTTAAAGAGAGATTTCCTTTAAATCTTTCCTTGCTCCATCCCTTTGAAGAGGTTCGAAGTCTGAACTTATCCTCTGAATACAACAACATGTTCAATGGCTTCTTTGATGATGTAGAAGGTATAGAATGCTTTTTTCACTGTGTTTATTTTACACTTGTGGTCTCTATTAGGTGACATTTATCCCTACATTGGAAATTTAGAATTCGAGATTATGTTATATCTTTGTTCAGATCCTTGAAAGTCAATTATGTTATTTAGAATTTCCCCTGTACCTTTTTCTATAGCACAAAATTACATCTATTTTTTCTTGCAGAGTTCAAATCTCTGAGTTTTTGTATACTTTGTTAACCATATTTTTGGTTTGCAGGTTATAGAAGCTTAAGTAGATTAAGAAACCTGCAGATTCTGGATCTCTCTTCAAATTTTTTCAACAACAGCATCTCTCCTTTTCTTAATGCTGCTACATCACTTACAACTCTTTCTCTCCGGGACAACTACATGGATGGCACTTTTCCTATCAAAGGTGCTTATCGAGCACAACTTACTTATTGATGATCTATGTTTGGATTTTACAATGCAGTCTCTGTTATTTTATAGTATGTCTTAGTTTCAGTTCTTAGTTATCATTGTAAAATTCTCATGGAATCTCTTTGAGAACAAAAGAACTAAACAAACTTAGAGCTATAGGATCCATGTCAGGTAGCATCACTACAATTTATAGTTACATAAACACAATTTTATGTTTGGCTATGTCGTTTGCTTTTTATGCAGTAATCACTACAACTTTCTCTCTTTATTTTAGTTCTAATTATTCTTGTATTCTATTGGACTCTCTTTCAGAACTACAGAACTTAACAAACTTGGAAGTGTTGGATCTGAGTGTAAACAATTTTAATGGTTCCATTCCAGGTAACATCACTGCAATTTATAGTTACAGAACCTACTTATTGATGATCTATGTTTGGATTTTACATTGCAGTCTTATTACGATTGAGAGAGAAGAAGTTGAGAAAGTTTGTTAGAGCTGTACATAAGTTTATATACACTTGGTCTAACTTATCCAGCTAATGGTTTTGTACAATTACTCTAAACCAAACCTAAACCACTAATTTCCTCCAATAAGTCTCCTTTATTTTATAGTATATCTTAGTTTCAGTTCTTAGTTATCATTCTAAAATTCTCATGGACTCTCTTTGAGAACTAAAAAGCTATACAAACTTTGAACTATAGGATCTGAGTCAAAACCAATTTACTGGCTCCAATTTTATGTTTCGTTGTGTCGTTTGCTTTTTATGCAGTAATCACTACAATTCTCTTTCATTATTTTTAGTTCTAATTATTCGTATATTCTACTGGACTCCTTTTCAGAACTAAAAACTTTTAAAACTTTTTTAGCGGCTCCGTGTCAGGTAGCATCTACGTTAATTGTCATTGTCATTTTTCTTCTGAGTCTAACATTTAATAGATTTAACGTTATCTTACTCCTTATCCATATTAGTAAGAATTGTCTTGTTTTGTGTCTCTTTGTCTTGTAGTAGAGTTGAGTCACCTGAAAAAGCTGAAAGCTGTGGATCTGAGTTACAATGAATTTTCTATCTCAATGGAATTGCAAGGCAAGCTTGTTTCTTTGTAAACACTTTTTTTGTATTATGAATGGAGATGAAAGATCATTCAAAAGTATAGTCTTTTGGCCTTTACATTATTTCAGAGCTAAAGAATTTGACTAACTTGGAAGTCTTGAGTCTTGCTCACAATCAGTTGGACGGACCTATACCAATACAAGGTGACCTTTGTTTGCTTGACCTTCATGATTATGTATAAGAAGTGTCTACTGACTTTTCGAGAGAAATACACCTTTTCTTAACATTCTCATTATCTTTTGCAGTAGTTTGTAAAATAAAGAATTTACAGGAGCTCGATCTTCGAGAAAATCATTTTGTAGGCCAGCTTCCTGTTTGTTTAGGTAGCTTGCACAAGCTACGGGTTCTTGATCTCTCATCCAACAAATTAAGTGGAAACCTGCCATCTAGTTTCAGTAGCCACGAGTCTCTTGAATATCTATCATTGTCAGATAACAACTTTACAGGCATATTCTCGCTCAATCCACTCACCAACCTCACAAAGCTCAAGGTGTTCAAACTTTCATCAACATCTGATATGATACAAGTAGAGACTGAGAGTACTTGGCAGCCAGAATTTCAACTGAGTGTTGCTGTACTACGGTCTTGTGGCTTGGAGAAAATCCCTTCCTTTCTCGTGTACCAGAAGAACTTGCGTCTAGTTGATCTATCTAGCAATAGATTATCTGGAAGCATTCCTACCTGGCTGTTGGTGAATAATCCAAAACTTGAAGTCTTAAAGTTGCAGAGTAATTCATTTACTATTTTTCAGATGCCCACAATTATGCATAATTTGCATGTTTTGGATTTTTCCGCAAATGATATTAGTGGATTGTTCCTGATAATATTTGCAGAGCACTTCCGAATCTGGTAGTTATGAATGGCTCCAATAATGAGTTCCAAGGGCATTTTCCATCGTCTATGGGTGAGATGAAGAACATTTCATTATTGGACCTGTCCTATAATAACTTTTCTAGAGAGCTACCTCAAAGTTTTCTTACAGGCTGTGTTTCACTAAAGAACCTGAAGCTCTCTCACAACAAATTTGGCGGCCATTTCCTTCCAAGAGGAACAAGCTTCGGTTCACTTCAAGTGTTGAAAATGGATAACAACTTATTTTCGGGGAAGATTGGAGTTGGTTTGAATAGCTCCACTGAGTTGACACTTCTTGACATGTCGAACAACCGTCTTACAGGTGATATTCCAAGTTGGATATCTAACTTATCTGATTTCAAGTTCTTATTGTTATCAAACAATTTCTTAGAAGCTCCGATACCGCTCTTTCCCAATCTTTCATTTCTGGACCTCTCTGGAAACCAATTTTCAGGAACATTACCGTCATATGTCTTAGCGGCAGTTTTGTTTCTCAACAGCAACAACTTTACAGGGTCAATTCCGGGCACACTGTTGGAAAATGTCAATATACTTGATCTGAGGAACAATAAACTATCTGGGAGAATCCCACAGTTTGTCACTCTCTGGGAAATCAGCATTCTTTTACTGAAGGGAAACAATTTAACAGGATCTATTCCAAGGCAGCTGTGAGATTTGAGTAACATCAGACTTTTAGATCTTTCAGATAACAATCTCAGTGGCTCCATAACTTCATGCCTCTATAATTTATCCTTTGGACTCGGAGGAATTGAGAATATGGGTAAATCCTACCTACTGGGAGTTTACAGCCAACAGATCTTTGAGTCGGAATTTTACAAATCCAAGTTTCTGGTAGAGGAGCTCGAGGTAAAATCCTTTATCTATCAAGAAGCTGAAATAAAATTTGCAGCAAAACAAAGGTATGATTCTTATTCTGGAGATCATATTTCCAGGGATTCTTATACTGGTTCATATGATTTACGCGAAGGTATACTTAATTATATGTATGGGATGGATCTGTCAAACAATGAATTGAGTGGTGTTATCCCACCAGAGCTTGGAGATCTCTCGAAACTACGAGCCCTGAATCTATCTCACAATTTCTTGTCGGATTTAATACCATCCAGTTTCTCCAACCTGAAGGATATTGAGAGCCTTGATCTTTCTAATAACATGTTACATGGAAGCATTCCTCACCAGCTAACCAGCCTTACTTCTCTTGCTGTCTGGAACGTGTCTTACAACAATTTATCAGGAATCATTCCCCAAGGAAGACAATTCAATACCTTCAACGAGAACAGCTACTTAGGCAATACTTTTCTTTGTGGACCACCGACCAATAGAAGTTGTGAGGCTAAGAAGAGCACCGAGGAAGCATATAATGAAGGAGAAGAAGAAGACGATGAAGCTCCTATTGACATGTTGGTCTTCTACTTTAGTACTGCTTCAACTTATGTGGTCGCGTTGATAGGAATTCTTGTACTTATGTGCTTTGATAGTCCTTGGCGTCGAGCATGGCTCCGCATTGTCGACGCTTGCATCGCCGCAGCAAAAAGTATGTTTTGGTAAAGTCATTTCAGCTCTGTTGTTACTATTGTGTTTCTGTAATCATATATACTTTGCATTTTACCTTACGTTGTTATTAATAAGATTCTCTCTACACTATGGACAAATCTCTCTTGGGTAATGGCTTGAAGTGTTGAAATATTGTATCTGTATTGTTAAGGAAAACAAATTCCCTTTCTTGCCAAGAAAAGTTATAACAAAATTTCTGTTTGCTTTCTGTTTGCTTTCTGTTTGCTTGATTCTTTAACAAAGCAAGAAAGCTTAAGTCCTCGTAAAATCAAGACTTTAATTTTACAAATCAGCGATACTCTGTTTCTTTTTCTTAGTTTCCTTAATTTATCAGTTCTCTAGAAAGACCTTCACTTGATTTGACTTTACTTATTACTCTGTTATTATTATGTGCTCCTTTGATTCCTTTAAACGTTTCCTGTTCAGAAAACTCAGTGGTCGTATTGAAATTATCTCTCAAATATACAACCTGGTTGAAGTGCCAGACATGTACACTCTACAATATGGAAAAGTTGTTCAGACCCAATCTCTCAATTTTCTGCTTTCATAAAAAAAAAGATGTTGTTTATTGTACCACAAGTCTACTTATCACATAACCAGTTGCTTGGTGGTCAAGTATCAAAAACCTAGGGGGCTCATCCTCGAATTGTCATCCCTTTCCCTTTCAACCTTTCTGGTAACTATTCTTCCTTTTCACCTGTGCATACCATAGAACACCTGTTTTGTCACTTTTGTGTCATATTAAAAACAGAGGAGCCCAAAATTACATTTGCATTACATAAGTTATGATTCGTTTGCTTAAACATGGAAAAGTCTTATAGTATTTTTTTTCCACGCAAGTTTTTGAGTTGTTAAATATATTTTCTTATGCAACTTGTTTGTTTTTTTCTCCGAACTTCGTCTGTGTTCATACTCCAGTTTTCATGAGTCAAAACCTGATGTTACTATTGGAGCGGCTTTGTCTTACTTAGCTATGGGTGCTAACATGCCCGGTCCGAACTTATTTGATGCCTAAAGCAAAAAAAAAATATAATGCCCTATACATAAAAAAAATATTGACAAGTGTTTAAACAAAATCAAAGCAACATAAACCTAATCAAACCCATTTTTATAAATTATTTTGATTCAAGGACTTTTAATTTAAAACAATTGTATTTTTTTAAAGCCTATTTCTATTTTGGAAATAAAACCCTATTTCTATTATATATACTAGAAATTAAATATCAAAGTCAGCTCTTAATTCTTGATTTTTTTCGTTGATCATTGTTTGATTCTTCACATTTATGACGTACTTTGGAGTCTTCTTGTTTAATGTCATTATTGATGTCTTCTAAGCTTGCTTCCCGTTTGCTATCACTATTGGTCTCTTTTGAACTTGTCTAAAACATAAAAGACAAATTATTTATATGTTTAGTTAAATAATATATTGAAGCTACTAATCATGTATATAGTATTTACGTTCAATTGGTCGAGAATCGCTGAAACTGTAAAACTCTGATAGGATGCATCAAAATCATATTCTTTAACTTGAATCTCGAATAGATAAGTGCTTCCTATAATTGATTGCACATATGTGGGAATGCCTTCCAACTCTTGTTCACCTGAGTTGTTTTTGATATGTGTGAACAATGTTTAGCTATTAATAGAAATATAAAATAATGTATATATAGAATACAAATATATATATAATTTTTTACACTTTCAGCACTTGTTCCAGTGATATGTGTAGCATCGTTATCAAATATAACAAAGTTTGCAGAGTCATGTCCGTCATCCACTATGACTTCGATTCTAAATCTGGGAAAATAATAAATGGCTTAGTATCCATATAAATTATATAAAGACAATAGACATTAGAAAAAAAAAACAATGAATAATATACCTGAGGACTTTAATAGCTGGTGATTTACCACATTTTTTGTTTATGCATATAAGTGAAGACCCAGGTTTTTGTAGTTTTTGGGAGATACTTGAACACGAATTGTAATTCCAATTGAACACGAATTGTAATTCCAATCATTACGTAACACAATTTTGGTAATGGTTGCTTTGCAAACAAACTTTATTTCCTGTAATTATTAAATGATTGCAAATATGTGAGTAATATGTAAATATTGAATATTTAAATAATACAGTTGAACCTCTATAAATTAATACTCTATAAATTAATAACCTCTCTAAATTAATAAATTTTTCCGGTCCCGAGTTGGGCCAATGTAATATTTAACATAATTTGATAAAATAATAAGATACTAATTTTTTAAAAAATCCTATGTAATTATATGGTCCCATCAATATCATAAATTAATAATTATATAAAACTATAAAATACAACTAAGATAATTTAGTGAACTATGACTCTAGTGTCATTTGTTTATTCATAAATTTACATTTTTGTGTAACTCATCTATAATTTTGTTATACTACATCAAAAACATATGGTATTATCTTTTCAAATTACATCAAAAAATTATTAAAAATGCATATACGATAATTGTTTCCTAATATGTAACTGCCTCTAAAAATATTAAAGTATTATTTTCAAATTTTTACTTTAAATATAAATTATATTTTAAAATTATGTAAATCTCTCTATAAATTAATAATTATTAATTTATCGATAAATTAATAACCTTTCTAAATTAATAAAATCTTCTGGTCTCAACATTATTAATTTATAGAGGTTTTACTGTATATATCCCAAATTATAATACATAAAAAGAGTAGTATTACCTGACGGTTATTAGATGATATAAAATCTCAAATATCATTAATTTAGTGTTGTTCTCCAAGACGTTTATCATGTTCAGCCATGCCACCCAAATTAACTAAGCAGTCACCATTGAACTTCAAACTAATGTAATTCAATTGGGAAAAGTTAGTGAATTAAATAATTTAAATTTAATTAGTAATTAGGAGTTAAAAATTAGAGTAAATACCTTTGACGAAACGCAACAACAAAGTCAAAATCTTGATTGAAATAGAATTTAGAGCCAGAGGATGCCGACAAATAAACTGCAACTTGATAGATCTTGACCAAAACACTTGTCATGATAAGAACAATGTTGTTATTTTCCACCACACGATATTTGTCTTCAAACAGTTATGCTTGTTCTGTCCACAGTGTTGCAGGTATTTCAATTCCACTATTAACAATGCAAAACAACCGAGGTAAAAACCAATATTAATAGATGATCTAACTTTAAAGAATCGTTAAAAATATCACTGTATAAAATAATATTAGTGGATGCATCTACGTTACCTTTCTAGCAATAAAGTGAGAGTAACTCTTCTTAGCGCATGTGTAGCCTTAGCACGGACATCTGTTTTTTCTATATATTTAATATATCTGATTGTATATGCATGATGAAATAATGTTAAACATATTTTAAAGCACACATATAGTTAATTGTATTAAAATATATAATTATCAACTTACCTTATAAATCAATTGTCATATCTATAGATTTAACTAAATCATCATAACTGTGAAAACGGAACTTTTCTTTGGGTATTTGACAGATTTGTTGTCCGACACTGGTAATTTTTGTTGTCTCTGTAAATCTCATCAGAAACTTGTGATCTGAAACTTTATAGTTTTTATTGCAATATTGCACAATAAAGTTGCTGATTTCACTAATATTTCCATCACATAATTGATCTCCAAATTTTTTGAGAAGAGAATGATACATAGTTCCTTGGATTGTATTGTCCTGTGTAAAAGAATGGAAATTGTAGTTAGACATATAATGAATAATTATTAATTGTAATAAACTTTTTACAGAACGATGCATGATAAGCAAAAAAAAGAGACTAACCTTCCCATCAAGTAATAGAATTCATTCCTATGAGTTCATTATCTTTTTTGAAGTTTCTGAATTCCCACTTTCGAAGAATTCGTACTATAGCATGAATATAACGATAAACACGTTTGCGATCTAATTGATCTAATGTCAAATAACTTTTAGTGATAGCCATAATAAAGAGAAAACTTTGATCAGAAAACTTTGTGCGTTAGTGTTTTTTTATTTGTAAAAGTTATAGTAGAAGAGAAAGGGGTGAAGTTTATTTTATACTAAAAACAGTCGGCTATTTCTTTTACTGATAATAAAAGGAACTTTTACTTTGTTTTCTAAAATAAATTATTATTTTTTACTCCTGAAGATATGATTTTTTTTTTGTTTGGGGTTGGATTTACTTTTTTCTTAATTTAATTATTAATTACATAAATTAACAAATTATTGATTTTCTTTTTTCTTAAGATTTTTTTTTTCGGGGCTTGTTTTAATTATTTTTAATTTCAATTATTGATTAGATAAATCCACAAATTCTGGATTTCTTTTTTTTCTTAAGATATGGTTTTTTCATATTTGATTTCTTTTTTTAGTAATTATAATTATGAATTTGACACGTGGCAAAATCTGAAATTTTATTTGACACGTGTCATGATCTAGTTAATTATAATTTTGACACGTGTCAGCTTCTCGTGAGTGCAACCAAGGTTTATATAATAAGATTTTTAAACTGAAATAACCAAAAATATCCAAAATAAATAAAATATATGAAAGTTTTTAGTTATATTTGTGAAAATTTAACCAATTTTTTCCTTGATATTTTGTGTAGCTGAACCAAACCGAAAATTATAAATATCCATTCCACTAAACCCAAAACTTCGAAAGACCTTCACCAAACATGAATACCCAACCTAGTGTGAAATTTTGAAAAACAGATCCAGTGACTGGTGGCTATGTTCTCACTAATATCTAGGCAAGATGTTTTTCTGGAAAGATCTTCGGTGTCCCTCTGATGTCCTCTCGTTCAGATCTTATCTAGGTTTCCAACTGAATATCCTTTCCCTCTCGCACATTCACTCACCTAAATCCTTCCCCATTCATTGTCTCCCGGCATTTTCCGATAACATCCTCTAGCTCAGCCTTCCCGCCACCATCTCTCAATTTTATTCATATCCCGAGCTCTATACATGATTATGTTTGGATTTAGCTGCTTTATTTTCTTTTTCGTCTTCGGATTCTCATCCACCATCATCAATCTCCATGAGAAGCCCCCTTATTTAGCAATCGTTCTTAAATCTCATTTCAATACTAACATTTCATATATGAGATCAGTTTTTGACACTCTTGTTGTCAATGATTTGCCTATTTGGCTCACTGAGTTGACAATAATGATCTCAGATGTCTATGCATAACTTATATTATCTTATAAGTTGCAACTAGACAATAATCATCATTATCAAATTCTCATTTATTTGTTTTTTTCCACAATATATTGTATCGACTTCTCGCTTGTTGATCCCTATTTATTTGGTTTTTTTTTTGCACTTATAATTTATTTGATGTTTGCATGCATGACACATATTTCTCACTAAATATTTAATTTTATAATTTTCTGTAAAATTTGTGATTCAATAATTCATTAAATTTTAGGCAATTAGTTAATTCTTATTATTTTATATTGCGAAATTTATTAGATCTATTTAACTATTTGGTCCATGAAATTAGATAAATTTATTGTTGATTTAAGGCATTAATTTGGATATAATTATGAGTTTATCCAATCAATTTACTCTATGATTTATATAACATTTAACCAATTAGGATAATGAATTAGGTTGGATTATACTCAATCAATATTTTTTGTTGAAAAAGTTAGAAACATGTGAAATTTTTTTTATTGGATTCTAAATAATATAAAAATTTAAAAATATAAATTCAAAAAAGTTTAAATTTTTGAAGTAATAAGATGAAACATATATTAGGATAAATGGAAAGTGAAATCTATCTGTTTAATTATTTATTTATTTATTTATTTTTTCTTTTTTGACTAAGGAAATATATTTTTTACACGTGTCATAATCTAATCGATCAACCAACACAAGTCAGCTTCTGGTGAGAGCAACCAAGGTTTATATAATAAGATTGCTATGGATACTATGGATCTCACTTTGAATAAAATTCAACAACTGCATTTGTTTTTTTAAAATGTCATTACACTGTTTCTTCAGGGCAACATCATGAATGGATAGAAATAGATTAAATGGATCCATACAAGTATAAGGTAGCTCAGAACTATTGTCCATATATGCTCATCTTTCGTTTTATAGAGTGGAAATTCAGTCATTAATGGCTTTCAATATCACATATATTTTTGTTACGTAATAATCAACACTCAATCACCATCAAAGACTAGAAAATCGGGATGCAAATGTCTGAGCTACTTTGCTTGGAATCGGTGTTTCTTTAACAGGTCTTCTCTGGGTTTCTTTCTCCTGCGCCTAGCTTCTCGGTCTTGGTTCGTTCATTGTATCTTGTTGTTGCTTTGTCGTTTCTATAGATTTTGGTCTTTCCGTCTTCTTCGTTTTCTCTGTAACTACTATCACAAATTGAAAATTGGTATAAAATTTAACATTTACACCAAAAAAAAAGACTAGACAATCAACATTTCTTCCTGTGGGAATTTTGGTTATGGATTCGGTTAGGTACAGTTTTCGGTTTACTATTTGGTTTGGGGTAGATTTTTTGTTGAATTAGCTTTTGATCGCATCCCTTTGTTTTTTTTTCTTATTCTTCACCGATGTGAAGAGAGAAAGAGAGAGAGTTGTAACCTAGTCCTCTAACTATATATGAAGTTACATAGACTTAGGGCAGATAAGTGGGGAAAGGGAAGGAAAAAAAAGAAAGTTTTGAGAAACATTGTATTGATAAATGATAACAAGTTTCTAATGGATTCCATTGATTTAAAGATATAACTATTCACACGTACTTTACCCAAAATAAATCAGGTTTTTGTTGATAAATTTACTTCTATTTTTTGGGGAAAAATGTCAAAAGCATGAACTTGCATTTTGTGGATGTTTTAATCCCAAACTTACGAAATGCCATTTAAATACCAAAGTTTTTCATTGACTTTTTAATTAAATAGGTAACTTGTGTTGACTATGGCATATGAAGCATGACGTTAAATCGAGAGACGGAGCATGTTAACGGGGTTAAAGCTTCCGTTTAATCAAACGACGTTGTTTTGCTTTTACTAAAAAATCTTTAACTTTTAAATTGTGGATGTTTAAATCCTCAACTTTCAAAATGTGGATGTTTAAATACCTACGTTTTCGTTGACTTCATGATTAAATAGTTAACTTATGTTGACTATGCCACTTGAGGCACAATGTTAAATCAAGAGACAGAAAACGTTTACGGGGTTAAAGCTTTGATTGGTTATTTGATTTTCCAATGAGTATTGATAAAATATTTAATCAGTTATCGCTAATGCTTAACGTTTAAACCTATAACCGATTAAAAAATGTTAAAGCTATTAAATATTTTTATTTAATATATCGGCCAATTTATATTTCAACATTTTCATTAAGTCGAAATCATACATAAACTAAGCTGGTGTGCGAATTTATGTTGAAAGATATTGAATTGGGAGAATTCATACACTAACTAGGAAAATACGTTCTTGTGTGAAAAACTGTTCCCTTTTTATATTCATTGCAGAAAAACTGTATGATTATCAATGTGTTATAATTGTATATTTGGAGAGTTGTTTTTATTTGTAGTTAATAGGTTCCTTTCTCTGTTTTTTCGCATATTTGAGCAGATTCAAAACGTACCTATTAGAGAACCAGATGACTCTGGTTATCGAAACGTTTATAATCTTTCATCTGCTCCTCAAAGGGAGGAAGAAGCAGCTCTGTCACAGTAACCCAAGAACAAAGAAGAGTCAGAACATAGGCTTTCTTCTTCTGCTATGTTTTTTATTTTCATGTTGAATGTTAAGTCACATTATAATGAGGTTCAGGAAAAACACTTCTATGTAATTGGTTATGTGCTTGGTCCAATGATGCAGGTGTTGTTTGACTGTAAAGTATGCTATTTTCATTGATTGGGTTGAATGTGCGTTGTGTTTTGATGTTTGAGAACTATATAAATCGCAGGGGCTGACAGATAAGTTTAAGGAGAAGGATACAACATTATCAGGCTCAGCTACTTTCAATTACGAGACCTTCATGCTCGCTGTTCTACCATTCCTCTTGGCTTGAATGTGATAGCTTCAAACTCAATTTCTATATGAGCTTTTGGATCTTTTTTAGTTGAATTCCGAGTTTTCCTTTAACTTTATCGTTGTTGCTTGTGTAAGATTTGGACGTGGCTCTTCATATGAGGAAAACCTTGTTAATAAAGTCTTGTGGAATAAGTTTGAATTGACTCATCAATCATCTCCGAACCTCAAGTTTCTGTTCGGTCTCTAACTGCATTGAAACTGCAGCCTCAATAGCTTATTGCTTCTGAACTTGTCGATGATAACTTATTTCCTTTTGTTTGTGTCCAAAATCTCACCAAATTTTATGAAATTTTAATAACAAATCTCACCAAATAACCAATCAATTTAATTTTTAAAAATTAAAAATCTCACAAATCTCACTAAATATCTTCAAAATTCACTCAAATCTCTTCAAATTAAAATCTCACCAAATTCTCCCAATTCTCCAATCCAATACATCCACCTATTTGTTATTGTATTTCAAATCATTTAAAATTCTAGTTTTGTCTTATATAAATTAAAAGCTTATAAATTTATTTCAATTAATTCAAACAGAATTTTGGGAAATCTCATTCTCAAACGGAAATCGAAAATTTGTATCATAAATGAGAATGCAATATCATCTAAAACATAAATTCGAAACTGGGAATAAGACATTATGATGATGGGACAAAACAAGATGGAAATTATCATGATGGGACAGAACAGACAGAAATTATCATGATGGGACAGAACAGGACATAAATTATGCAGATCCCCAATTATCACTTCAAGAATTTTGTTTAAAATCCACGCGTTTCATCCACATATTGTTTCAGGAACATGTGGAAACACCACTGTGCATTGACCAGAATATAAAAAGTATTCGCTGCTTTATTGATCTCTGTTTCTGATTTAACTTCTCTTAGACGCGTGAGATGTGAACATAAACCAAGTTTGCCTTCTTCACTAGACTTGACTTAACTTTGTTCGTGGTATATGTAAATATGGTCTTAAGCCACACATGTATCACGCATGTTCCATGGGTTTGACGTGTTTTTTTTTTTTTTTGAAAAAAGAGTTTGAAGTGTTTTTATTAACAGAGACTTCGACTTTTCTAAATATAAGATCATATATATATATATGTATATATATTTATAACAGTGGGTGCATTTGCATTGAACTCACATTCTCAAATTGCTTTGGAGTTTATTTCATTTGCTTTTTATATTATTTGTAATGGAAGGGAAGCTTTTGTTGGGCCAATACTTGATATGGGTGATGTTACTGTTGGGGCATCTACATGGATGCAAAAGCTGCATTCAGAAAGAGAGGAAAGCTTTGTTGGAGCTCAAGACATACCTTTTCTCAATGAGTGTATATTCAAGCTTGGACAAAGTTCTCCCTACTTGGACTAATGATACAAAAAGTGACTGCTGCCGGTGGGAGGGCATTATATGCAATCGTACAAGCATGCGTGTTATCGGGCTTTCTGTTGGTTCTATGGACTTTAATAAGAGATCTCCTTTAAATCTTTCTTTGCTCCATCCCTTTGAAGAGGTTCGAAGTCTGAACTTATCCGCTGGAGAACATTTATACAACAATTTCAATGGCTTCTTTGATGATGTAGAAGGTATACCCATGCTTTTCATTAGAAATTAAGAATTTGAGATGGGCTGTATCTGATTTCTTTGTTCTAATTCTTGAAAGTAAACTACGTTACTTAGAATTTCCCCTGCATCAAAAGGTTATGGTACCTTTTTTTTTGGCAACATTAATTATCACAAAATTACATCCAAAGGTCAATACCGTTTTCTTCCAGAGCTATTTTTTGTATACTTCTTTAACCATATTTTTGGTTTGCAGGTTATAGAAGCTTAAGTAGATTAAGAAACCTGCAGATTCTGGATCTCTCTGAAAATGAGTTCAACAACAGCATCCTTCCTTTTCTTAATGCGGCTACATCACTTACAAGTCTTTCTCTCCGGAACAACGAAATGGGTGGCACTTCTCCTATCAGAGGTGCACAACTTACTTATTGATGATTTATGTTTTGTTAGGTTGTTTGGTTTTTGTATGACTCACTAAAGAACTAAAAAAACTTGGAACTGTTGGATCTGAGTCAAAATTATTTTAATGGTTCCATTCCAAGTAACATCACTACAATTTACAGTTACAGAAACACAATTTATGTTTGGTTATGTCGTTATCTTTTTAATGTAGTTTTCTCTTTATTTTAGTTATCATTATTCTTATATTCCATTGGACTCCCTTTCAGAATTTAAAATTTTGACAAACTTGGAACTGTTGGATCTGAGAGGAAATTTTCTAAACGGCTCCGTGTCAGGTAGCGTCTACGTTAATTGTCATTGTCATTTTTCTTCTGAGTCTAACGTTTAATAGATTTAACGTTATCTTACTCCTTATCCATATTAGTAAGAATTGTCTTGCTTTGTGTCTCTTTGTCTTGTGGTAGAGTTGAGTCACCTTAAAAAGCTGAAAGCTGTGGATCTGAGTTACAATGAATTTTCTATCTCAATGGAATTGCAAGGCAAGCTTGTTTCTTTTTAAACACTTCTTTTTATTATGAATGGAGATGAAAGATCATTCTCTAAAGTATAGTCTTTTGGCCTTTACATTATTTCAGAGCTAAAGAATTTGACTAACTTGGAAGTCTTGAGTCTTGCTCACAATCAGTTGGACGGACCTATACCAATACAAGGTGACCTTTGTTTGCTTGACCTTCATGATTATGTATAAGAAGTGTCTACTGACTTTTCGAGAGAAATACAACTTTTCTTAATACTCTCATTATCTTTTGCAGTAGTTTGTAAAATGAAGAATTTACGGGACCTTGATCTTGGAGGAAATCATTTTGTAGGCCAGCTTCCTGTTTGTTTAGGTAGCTTGCACAAGCTACGGGTTCTTGATCTCTCATCCAACAAATTAAGTGGAAACCTGCCATCTAGTTTCAGTAGCCACGAGTCTCTTGAATATCTATCATTGTCAGATAACAACTTTACAGGCATATTCTCGCTCAATCCACTCACCAACCTCACAAAGCTCAAGGTGTTCAAACTTTCATCAACATCTGATATGATACAAGTAGAGACTGAGAGTACTTGGCAGCCAGAATTTCAACTGAGTGTTGCTGTACTACGGTCTTGTGGCTTGGAGAAAATCCCTTCCTTTCTCGTGTACCAGAAGAACTTGCGTCTAGTTGATCTATCTAGCAATAGATTATCTGGAAGCATTCCTACCTGGCTGTTGGTGAATAATCCAAAACTTGAAGTCTTAAAGTTGCAGAGTAATTCATTTACTATTTTTCAGATGCCCACAATTATGCATAATTTGCATGTTTTGGATTTTTCCGCAAATGATATTAGTGGATTGTTCCCTGATAATATTTGCAGAGCACTTCCGAATCTGGTAGTTATGAATGGCTCCAATAATGAGTTCCAAGGGCATTTTCCATCGTCTATGGGTGAGATGAAGAACATTTCATTATTGGACCTGTCCTATAATAACTTTTCTAGAGAGCTACCTCAAAGTTTTCTTACAGGCTGTGTTTCACTAAAGAACCTGAAGCTCTCTCACAACAAATTTGGCGGCCATTTCCTTCCAAGAGGAACAAGCTTCGGTTCACTTCAAGTGTTGAAAATGGATAACAACTTATTTTCGGGGAAGATTGGAGTTGGTTTGAATAGCTCCACTGAGTTGACACTTCTTGACATGTCGAACAACCGTCTTACAGGTGATATTCCAAGTTGGATATCTAACTTATCTGATTTCAAGTTCTTATTGTTATCAAACAATTTCTTAGAAGGTACGATACCACTCTTTCCCAGTCTTTTAGTTCTGGACCTCTCTGGAAACCAATTTTCAGGAACATTACCATCATATATGTTTGCGACATATTTGTTTCTAAACAACAACAGCTTCACAGGGCCAATTCCGGGCAAACTGCTGGAAAATGTCGAGATACTTGATCTGAGGAACAATAAACTATCTGGGAGAGTCCCACAGTTTGTCAATACCACGGAAATCAGTATTCTTTTGTTGAAAGGCAACAATTTAGCAGGAACTATTCCAAGGCAGCTGTGTGATTTGAGTTTCATCAGATTTTTAGATCTTTCATATAACAATCTCAGTGGCTCCATACCTTCATGCCTCTATAATTTATCATTTGGACCGGGAGGAATGGAGACTGTCGGTGAAGTCTTTGAATTGGTAGATAACATTCAACTGATCTTTGAGTTAGAATCTTACAAATCCACATTTCTGGTAGAGAAGGTTGAGGTAGAAATCCTTATATCACATGAAGTTGAAATAAAATTTTCAGCGAAACGAAGGTATGATTCTTATTCTGGAGATCATATTTTCAGGGATTCTCATAGTGGTTTACTTAGTTTACACCAAGGTATACTTGGTTATATGTATGGGATGGATCTGTCAAACAATGAATTGAGTGGTGTTATCCCACCAGAGATTGGAGATCTATCGAGACTTCATGTCTTGAATCTATCTCACAATTTCTTGTCGAGTTCTATACCATCCAGCTTCTCCAATCTGAAGGATCTTGAGAGCCTTGATCTTTCTTATAACATGTTGCACGGAAGCATTCCTTACCAGCTAACCAGCCTTACATCTCTTGAAGTGTTCGACGTGTCTTACAACAATTTATCAGGAATCATTCCCCAAGGAAAGCAATTCAATACCTTCAACGAGAGCAGCTACTTAGGCAATCCTCTTCTTTGTGGACCAGCAATCAATAGAAGTTGTGAGATTAAGAAGAGCACAGAGGAAGCAGATAATGAAGGAGAAGAAGAAGACGATGAAGCTCCTATTGACATGTTGGTCTTCTACTTTAGTACTGCTTCAACTTATGTGGTCGCGTTAATAGGCATTCTTGTACTTATGTGCTTTGATAGTCCTTGGCGTCGAGCATGGCTCTGCTTTGTCGATGCTTGTATCGCCTCAACGAAAAGTATATTTAGTTAAAGTCATTTCAGCTAAGTTGTTAATCTATGTGCTTTTGGATGTTACCTTACATGGTTATTAATAACAGTCTCTACATTATGGACAGATCTCTCTTGGCTAATGAGTTGAAATGTTGAAGTCTTCTATCTGTATCGTTAAGGGAAAGAGTTCCCTTTCTTGCCAAGAAAAGTTATAACAAGTTTTCTATTTGCTTCAGTCGTCAAAAAATCAAAAATTTAAAGGTTAGACCTTAATTTATTGAATTCTAGGGAGAAGGTCTTACACATCATGAATCAACAATACATCATGAATTTAAAGGTTATGTCTTTATTAATTGAACTTAAAGGTCTTAGAAATCAACAATACTCTGGTTTTTGGTTCTTAAGTTTCCTTAATTTATCTGTTTTCTAGAAAGACCTTCACTTGATTTAACTTTAATTTTTGTCATGTTATTATGTGCTCCTTCGATTCCTTTAATCCTTTCCTGTTTTCATCAACTCGTTCAGAAAACTCAGCAATCGAATCCTATAATATGTCAATCGGTTACATCATTTACAGCTCTGTTTCTTCAGGGAAACAACATGAATGAATAGAAATAGATTTAATGGACCAATACCAGTATAAGGTAGCTCATAACAATAAGCTCACCTTTCTTTTAGAGGAACTATGGAGTCCACAGCAATAACAACAGAAGAGAGCATAACTGGTTCCATGAGGATTAACATTAATTCAAAGATCCCTTGAGACAAAAGTATGTTCAGCAAATGGTTCCTTTCTAGAGAATGCATACTCCCTCTGTTTCATTTTATTTGTTGTTTTAGGTTTTAGCACACAAATTAAGAAAACATTCAAATTTTTTTTTTTACCCTTCATTAATACACTAAACAAGTTTTTTCATTGGTTATCACATTAAAATAATAGGGGTAATAAAATAAATTTTATTTAAAATATGCATTGGAAACCCAAAACAACACTTATTTTGTAACAAAAAAAAAAACTCTAAAACTACAAATAAAATGAAACAGAGGGAGTATATGTAAACCATTTTCTAGAGAATTATGGGATACTGTTAAGAACAGCAAAGTATGTTTCTCCTCATCCATTTTCTTGCAAGTTATATATGTGTCGTTTGCTTTATATGGGAACTAGTAGTTTGTCCCATCTGCTTTATTTGGGAAGTCTAGTAAAGAGTTTTTTTTTTTTTTTTTTTCTGAATGATACTTTTTTATTCATCTTTTGCTTCCCTCCCCAAACGGGACATCATTTCTGAGTTTACAAGATGAGTTATAATGAAGTAATAGTTTGGTGATCGAAACAGTTGATCATAAGAAAAGAAAATGAAACTAGTGCGAAACAAAATTTGATTGAAGTTGATATTGTCGTGACCTGGTCCATCCGTTTAGAGTTGGATAAAACGGAACCAATTGGAGAGATATGTTTCCTCTGGTGTAGCCGTCGATGAGGAAGGTGGTCTTGGAGGAGACAACCTATCAAGGCCTATCAAGGTCTTGGATTTAGTAATGAGGTTAGTTATGATTATTGTTTTATTTTTTTCTCTTCACACAGTTTTTTTATATTTTTTCTTGTAGCACAAGTCTACTTATCACTAAAACAAAAGACTAAACATAATCGAACTACTCGGCAAGATCTTGTTTGCTGTCTTTTTCGTCAATGTCTTAATGAGCTTCCAATGGAGCTATTCAGATCATTCAACGAAGACCACGGCTTTGGCCATCTCAGCCTCTCCTCCGTCTATTTCCTTCACCATCACCTCTCTCATTGCCGTCTCTGCTGATTACGTGGTAAACTCTGTCTTCTATGAAACTGTTTAGATCGTTAAAAGAAGAACCCTCCTTCCACGGCTGCTTTAGCCATCTCTGCCACAGTTACTTGGTGGTCAAGTATCATCCCTTTCCCCTTCACCCAATCTTCGAACCCTTCTTGTAACTTTTTTTTTTTTTTTTTTTGGTCAGATGCGTACAATGATTCTAATATGTCAATCTGTTACATCACTTACAGCTCTGTTTCTTCATGGAAACAACATGAATGAATAGAAATAGATTTAATGGACCAATACCAGTATAAGGTAGCTCATAACAATAAGCTCACCTTTCGTTTAGAGGAACTATGGAGTCCACAGCAACAACAACAGAAGATAGCAAATAGAAATAGATATATTGTCTTTTTCTTCAATGTCTTAATGAGCTTCCAATGGAGCTATTCAGATCATTCAACGAAGACCACGGCTTTGGCCATCTCAGCCTCTCCTCCGTCTATTTCCTTCACCATCACCTCTCTCATTGCCGTCTCTGCTGATTACGTGGTAAACTCTGTCTTCTATGAAACTGTTTAGATCGTTAAAAGAAGAACCCTCCTTCCACGGCTGCTTTAGCCATCCCTGCCACAGTTACTTGGTGGTCAAGTATCAAAACCTGGGGGGTCCCATCCTCAATTTATCATCCCTTTTCCCTTCACTCACTCTTCGAACCCTTCTTGTAACTCTTCTTCCTTTTCACCTGTGCATACCAAATTTTGTTTCAGATTAAAAACAGAGGAGCCCAAAATTACATTTGCATTACATTTATGATTCGTTTGCTTAAACTTGGAAAAGTCTTATAGTATTTTTTTTCCACGCAAGTTTTTGAGTTGTTAAATATATTTTCGTACGCAACTTGTTTGTTTCTTTCTCCGAACTTCATCTGTGTTCATACTGCAGTTTTAATGTTTTGACATAAAAAAAATACAATCCTATCTAATGAAAAAAGAAGGTTTTCATGAGTCAAAAACCTGACGTTACTCTTGGGGCGTAAAGATCAAACAATTACGGTCGTATCCTCCAGTTAACTTGACTTAACTTATTTCGTGATATATGTGTATGGGTCGTTAAGCCACATCACCTACGTAACCCATGTCCCACAACATTTATTGTTGTTGATAAAATGTGAATTCTATTACCAAAATTTGGAACTCCCACGACTCTAAAGTGTAATTATTAACAGAGAATTTGACTTTTCTAAATAGACCGTGGAGGCATTTGCATTGAACTCACATTCTCAAATTGCTTTGGAGTTAAATTCTTTTGCTTTTTTTTTTTTATCATATTTGCAATGGAAAGGAAGCTTTTATGGGGACAATACTTGATATGAGTTATATTAATGTTGGGCAGCTACATGGATGCAAAAGCTGCATTGAGAAAGAAAGAAAAGCTTTGTTGGAGCTCAAGAACGACATGATATCAAGGAGTTTAGAATCGATCTTCGGCTCTGTTCTCCCTACTTGGAATAATGACACAAACAGCTATTGTTGCCAATGGAACGGCACTAAATGCAATCATACAAGCGGGCGGGTTATCGAGCTTTTCTTTGATGATATGATGTACTTTAATGAGAGTCCTCTTCTAAATCTTTCTTTACTACATCCCTTTGAAGAGGTTCGAAGTCTGAACTTATCAGGGCTTGGATACAATGGCTTCTTTGATGATATTGAAGGTATATCATGCTTTTCACAGTGTCTAGTTTACCGATGTCGTCTCTATTTGGAAAAATTACAATTGAACTTATTGAAGGGTTTAGGATGTGCAATCTTATTTTTATATACTTTGTTAACAATATTTTTGTTTGAAGGTTACAAAAGTGTTGGTACCGGGTTTAGCACCCTATACCAGACCCGACCCAGATTCAGGTCGACCGCTCGGCCCAAACCAGTTCGGCCCAACGTGCTCGAAAGCCCATAAAGTAGAAGCTTCTGGGCCAAGGTAAGTCGGCGGAAACCATAAGAAGCCCGCAGAAACCGACCTAAAAAGGGATATAAATAGGGAGAGCCATTAAGGGAAGAGGCATCCGAAGAATCCTAAGAAGACTCAAGACCTAGATTTCATCTAGTTCTTGTTACTCTCTTGAGAATCTTCAATAAAATCATCCATAAATTCACAATCATTACATACTCTTCTTCGTCCACAACCCTATTGAACTTTTACGGTTCAACAGTTGGCGCCGTCTGTGGGGAGATTCCTTATCTATTTAGATAATCAGCATGGACGGAGAAGACAACCCTCACATCGACGATCAGAACGCAGATCAGACGATTCAGAACATACCTACCAACGATCCACCTGCTGTGGATCCTCCTCAAAACGGCAACATCGCAACAGCCGGAGTTGCCGCGCTCGGCACAGCTCAAGTGAACAGCACGGATCTATCCTTGTTGATCCAGTTGCTGAAAGACAGGTTTGCAAGAGAAGACAACGACCGAGCAAATCTTCAAAGCCAACAGAACCCGGAGACCAACGAATTTCACACACCAACCTCCGATTTTCGAGCTCGAAATATTCTCTCTACGCTAAACCAAGCCACCACACCACAGATGTTAACACCGCAAGCGCTCTATGACAAACTCGCCGGGACCAAAGAACGCAAAGCAGAGTTTGTGCACACCATCAAGAACTTGAAATCACAGATGCACAGAGCGATCAGCTTGGCACCAGACATACATCAAGTACTAGAAGAGGCAAAGAAGACCCCGTTTACACAATGAATATCTGGAGCCGACTTGAGTCACATCGGTAAAATAAAAATACCTAATTACGATGGTACAACGCCCGACACCACTGATCCAATAAGCCACATGACCGCCTTCACCATCGCCATGAGCCGAGCTTGTATATCCACAGATGAAAGAGATGCAGTACTTTGTCAACTATTCGTAGAAAAGCTCAGTGGACACGCATTACAATGGTTCGCCAAATTAAAACCCCGCTCTATCGATTCCTTCAATGACTTATCCCAAGCATTTATGAAGCAATACTCCATACTTATCCCATATGGGCAATCAAGCGCGGACCTGTGGAACGTATTTCAGGGAAAAGATGAGAGTTTACAAAATTACATAGATCGATTTAAAGCTGTCGCATCCCGAGTAACAATGGACGATGAAGCCTCGATTGAAGCCTCGATTGAAGCCCTGCGAAAAGGTCTGTGGTTCTAGGGTCATTTCTGAGAAACCCTTAGCTCTAACAAACCAGCGTCACTAGAGGATGCATTGCACCGAGCTACCATCTACATCAACATCGAGAAGGAGCGAAACTCCCTGCAGAAGCAGCACGCCTCACGCGTCACCACCAAGGAGAAACCTAAAGAAGTCTACCGAGAACCCTGCCAACATCACGACGTCTACAAAGGCGACAAAGGAAGAAAGAACGATGCAACGTATCATATCAGCGGCGAACAGAGGCCCTTACCCTGGAACAAGTATGTCTGACCAGAAAGCTATGTTTGACCAGATGAGCAACCAAAGAACAACCGACTAAAGGACGATTTTTACCAATCAGAAGCCAGGGAATCTAGTCGACGCACTGAATACCAACGCAACAACGCATATACCCCTCACGAAATGTCAGGGCACTTAACTTCAAACTGCTGCCAACTTCAGGATGAGATGTTCAAAAAATACCCTAGAGGAGAGGTCTTCGACGTAGTGCGGAAACCATATGAAAGCAGAAGAAGGGAGTACAAGCAATATAGGCCTAAGAAACGATCAGTACTAACAACCTCAGCTAGACCAAACAGAAAGAACAGAAGAACACACGGACTATCACCGAAAGGATCAGCCAAAACGAGAAAGGGACGAGCATCAGTAGGACGATAGTGTACAGAAAAGACGGGACATGTTGGTTATCCTCGGAGGTCTGCAGTCCTGCAATGATTCGGTCAGATCGATAAAGGAACACCGAAGGAAGGCCGAGACAGCAGCTCAATGGAAGCAACCTGCGGAAGTAAACCTTGTTGAGGAATCCGATCTCCCAATCATATTCTCAGATGCCGACCTCGAAGGGTTGCATATCCCGCACAATGACCCACTCGTAATCACTTTGGCGATTGGAGACTGCAACGTGGCAAAGGTATTAATTGACATCGGAAGCTCGGTCGACCTGATCTATAAAGAAACACTGAAGAAAATGGGAATCTCTGATACACAATGTTTTAACCCGAAATAATTCTGCAAGTGCACAGACAATCACAGTAGTATATAGGGTATCGAATCCACAGAGACCAAGGCTACACTATGAAATTATAGATTTTAATTTAAAGCTAAGACAAAAGTGTGGGTTTTGTAATTTTCGGAACAAGCAAGAAATAATAAAAACGATGTAAAAGCAATTAAACCAAGCACTAGGTTAAGGCATTTCGCCGGTGATTCGGAGAAAAGGCTGAGCAACTATTCGGGGGTTAAGTAGCTACCGGTCTAGAACTCAAACATAAAATTAATATCGCCCCACTGTCGTGATGTATCGACAACTCTATCTAACAACCTAGATACCAAAACTCTCGTTTGGACCTAGCGAGGTTGATAAGCATTAACGAGCTGGTTCAATCTGTTCAGAATCAATCGCAACAATCAACTGTCGTTGGTTACGCACCAATTGTTCACCAATGATTTATCTAGCAACCTAAAGCACTTTCGTGAATAAGTTTAACCTAAAATCATAGACTAGGTGATCAAGCTAATCTAAGCATTAAGAATCCCTATTGGCGAAGACATTATAAATTCCAATACCTATTTGTGCTCAGCCATTAACATCCTAAATCACCATTGAAAACCTTAACCTAGCTAATGATCTACTCACACATGGCGAAATCAAACACAACAAAGAAATAGAATGAATTCATGATATTATTAAAGAGATTAGGGTTCAGAATTCTTCTCAAAACAAAGTTGTGGTCTCTTTTCCTTCAAATCTTGCAAAGAAATAAAAATCTCTATGTGATGTTCTTAGCAAAAGCGTAAGCGTGTCCTTCGGAAAAGTAGAAGAAAAAACGATATATACAGGTCTGGAGGCAGCTAGGTGAAGATTAGGGCGTTGTTGGCGAAAAATTAGGAAAGTTAGGATTTTTCCATAATTTGCTCCATCAGGTCATCGTGAGCGGTCGCTCAGGAGCTGAGTGGGTGCTCAGCGGGTGAATTTTTTACTTTTCTCCAATTTCTGCTAAGTCCTCCCAGAAGCTCCAATCTTCATCCTTAGCCATCTTTTGACCTGTAATGAGTCAAAATAAAACTAAAAGACTCGATTAAGACTCGAAAACAACTGTTAGAATGCGCCAAAAATGCAACACATCAATTCCCCCAGACTTAGATCCTTGTTTGTCCTCAAACAAAACTCAGAACTAAACATAAGGGAAAGGTTTAAAAAATACGAAGACTCACCTGTTCTTGAAATACTGCAATGACCCTTTTGAATTAGTACTCCACATATCACATAGCCAGCTCCAAATCTAACCACCATGTACTTCTCCGTAGACCTTCGCAACTCACTATACTCCACACATGAATTTGCAACCTTATCCATCAAAGCCTTCATCGCCAGTTTCATCTCTGCAGTCAATTACCAAGGACCTTCTAGACTATTGCACATAGAATATCTTGACAAGAACCACTTAAATTCCACACACTTTTTGGTATTTTCCTCTCTCCCCCAGACTTATTTCTAAGCTAGCTCATTTTTTTTTCTAAGGTCCGAGACGCGAGTACTGATGGTGTTTGCCACCGAGTCCCCGGTTCATCCCTATCAATATAAAGCATGTAAATATCAAGGTTCCGAGACACGAGTATTGATGGTGTTTGCCACCGAATCCCCGGTTCATCTCCTCTCTATGCAACTCACATATGTAATCTTATTGCTAGCTAAACTTCTAATAGGGGGAGGAGTACCATTAATTTATACTGGTGGGTTCATATGTCAGATACGAATGATGAGTCAAGCCCTATGGAAATCAACCACATCGACGAAGTGCAAAAATTTGGCTTAGGCTCGGATGAACTCCGCTGGAAACATGGTGTCCTCTAGTTAACTGGTTAGCCTTTGGATTTTTCATTAGTCCGATCTAGAGGTGGTTCTGTAACAATGGTCACTTTAAAGCAAGGTTAGAACAATATATTCAAGAAATAGATCATAATCTCCAACAAGTTTTGACTCAATAAAAATAAACTGACTCAAAGAAAACATGAAAATGACTCAAAGAAAACATGAAAATGACTCAAAGAAAACATGAAAAATAAAACAAAAGAGAGAAAATAGATTAGTAGCAACACCCTCCCGCAAACTTACTTCACACCGTCCCGGTGTGAAAATAAATTTAGAGTTGGGTGAGAAAAATAAAATAAATAAATAAAAACCGTTTTAGAAAAGAAAACTTACCTGTTTCCGGAAAAAATCCCCTTCTTATCAGAGCGGGTGCTTAGTTCTGAGCCGGCGCTTCGTCTTTTCCTGAGCGAGAGCTGTTCGTTTTTTTTTTTTTTTTTAAGAAAATGAAAACGGTGGGTTGCCTCCCACCAAGCGCTTGTTTAAGGTATATAGCTTGACCGGTGTACGAAAGGTGTTAATCATGAGAATCAAAAGGTTGGACCAATGGTCCTTTTGTTCTTCTCCTATTAATGCAATAGATAATTTCTGCAAAATCACGCACAATTGTCCATGGTAGATAGACAACATTCACCAATGAAGTTTACTACAAATGTAGCATATATCTTGAAATATTCTTTGATGATTGAATGTCCAGGAGAATCAAATGCATTTAATGGAAAAATAAAGTCAACTTCAGGAGTAAACGAGTTCATCACAACATAGTCAACTTCATCTCCAACAACTCTAGGCAACTGAATATCCTCAAAATTATGAAGTTCAAGGGTTGAAACGCATGTACCTTCTAGTTGGGTTGGTGGAACCCAATATATTACCTATTTAAGTTCATGAGCTTCTATTATCTCCATGCACTTCGCATCTTCCAAATATTTTCGAGTTTTCTTTGGAGGAACTGGGTAAGGAATCCTAGGCACGTAAACTCGCTCTGGAGGAGTTTCTGCAGATTTGGCTGGAGCACCCTGTCGGAGCGGGTGCTCAGGGCTGAGCGGGTGCTCACTGAATTTTTCTTCAACCCCATTTGGAACAGTTTCCAGAGGTGTCCCTGAGCTTGAGCCAATGTCTACATGTTCATCTTTCATGGTGAAATCTCTTCCTTGAGCTTGATGCTCAGAAATTTTCTCCTTAGCCTTTTCGTGGAAGCTTGTCATCGTAGGTAGTGCCAGCAACTTTCCACTCCTCAACTCTACAGCATTAACATGATATTCATTCCTGGGCAGTTCACCTTTACCTGGAAGAGCTCCAGCTGGTCTTTTGATAGCCTCGGCGGTTTGAGCCACTTGTATATCTAGCTTTTTCACATGCGCGGTAACAACATCATATTTCGCATTCAGGTCAGTGTACATGTGATCTACCTTGGCATTAATCTCAATAGACGCCTTCTATTGGTTAACCATCAGTTGCTGCATAAGACTCTTCAGCTCATCTTGAGATGTAGGCGCGGAGACAGCTTGTGGTGGTGTAGCGAATTGGGCGTTTTGTTGTTGGTTTCCTCCTTGGAACCGATTCTGATTCTGATTAGGGACATACTGCTTCCCCTGAGTGTTGCTGGAGTAAAACTTCTGGAAACCCTGAGCTTGTGGCAACTGATTCATACCTCCTTGTTGCGCATAAACTTGGTCTTGTGGGTTCTCGACATTGGTGCTACGGTAGGAAAGGTTAGGGTGGCTCCGATAATTTTGATTGAACCCACAGTTCTGCACATATCCTTGTCTACTTACATAACTGACCTCTTGCATACCAGCATCATCATTCTCTTTAAAATCTTGGGAGATTGGTGTGCTCCCATTCTCATCCACAAAATGAACCGATTTTTGGTTTTTCCTAAGGAGTAGGTTCACCTTTGCTGTCAGCTCATCAATCTTTTGTGTCTCCACGCTGTTGAGTTTTCTGGACCTATCATACTCGGGAGGCTTGGTGTTGGAACTCGAAGCCAAGTTTTCAATCAGCTCAAAAGCACCTTCCTTAGTTTTGGTCATGAAATCGCCATTACTAGCCGTATTCAGCGTATTCCTATAATCCCGCTCAACACCATCATAGAAAATTTCCAGAATCTGCTCATCCTTAAACCTGTGGTGTGGACACTCTCTGCGATATTCCTTCAGCCTTTCCCAAGCCTCACAAAAAGCTTCCCCGAAATGCTGTTGGAATGAGGATATCTTGTTCCTTAAGGATGTAGTTTTTGACTTGGTGTAGAAGTGATTCAAGAATGCTGCTCTACATTCAGCCCATGTCTTCAACGAACCCGGTGGTAGTGATTTCAGCCATCGTGATGCCTTATCCGCAAGTGAAAAAGGAAACAACTTGCACTTAAAAAATTCACTCAGAACTCTATTAGAACCCGTGGTGCTACAGATTTCCTCAAAATTCTCGATGTGATCCATGGGAATTTCAGCTGGGAGCCCATGAAAAAGATATTGCTTCACCAACAAAATCAATTGAGGTTTAATTTTGAAGTCTTGCCGCTGAATAGCTGGAGACACAATGGCGGCTCGGTTCTGGTAATATGCATGTGGATTGTCCGAGTCTCCAATACCAGGCTGCGGTTGCTGAACCTCTTGTCTATCTCTCCGCAGTTGCTCCATCTCAACCCGAAGCATCTGTAACTGAGCAGGCAGTCCGTTATCTTGCTCCCTGATATATTAGTATTTTGTCCCATTTTAGCTAGTCTTTTCATATTGTTTTCGAGTCTTTTCTAGTCTTTTTGTGTCTTTTCAGGTATTTTAAGGCTCTGGAGCATGGATTGAAGATGTTAGAAGACATTGGAGCAAAAGGAGCAAATTTGAACCAAAAGACGATTTTCCGCCTGGTCGAGCACCTGCTCGACCTATTTTACCTAGGGACGCATGTTTAATTTATTTTATTTTATTTTTAGAATAAATAGAGGCAAGCCGCCTCAGACTTGTATGACGTTCGTTCTCAGACTCAGTTCTCGTTCTAGGTTTTATTTTGGTTTTCAAGACTCCACACTTTGTTCTTTTGTTCGATTTGGATTTATATTATTCAGCCTTGGATCTCTATTCTCCTACTGTCGATCAATCCACAACTTGTTTGAGAAGTTTTCCTGAACCTTATTCTTTTAATAAATCATGAACTCATCTCCTTGCTTTGTTGTGTTTAGTTTCGCTATATGTGAGTAGATCCATAGCTAGGTTAAGGGTTTTCAATGGTGAATTAGGGTGTTAATGGCTGAGCACAAATAGGAATGGAATTTATATGTCTTCGCCAATAGGGGTTCGTAATGCCTAGGTTAGTCTGATCACCTAGCCTATGATTTTTAGGTTAAACTTATTCATGAGAGTGCTCTAGGTTGCTAGAAAAATCATTGGTGAGCAATTGGTGCGTAGCCAACGAGAGTTGATTGATATGATTGATTGTTAACATATTGAACCTGTTTGTTAATGCTTATCGTCTTCGTTAGATCCGGGCGAGAGTTTCGGTATCTAGGTTGTTAGATAAAGGTGTCGATACATCACGAGAGTGGGGCGACATTTAATTGTGTTTGAGTTCTAGACCGGTAGTTAATTAGCCCTGAATAGTTGTTCAGCTTTATCTCCTAATCACCAGCGAAATACCTTGACCTAGTGCCTTTTATTAATTGTTTACACCGATTTCTTTTAGTTGTTTATTTGTTCCGAAAATTACACCAACCAATATTTTGTCTTAGCTTTGAACTAAAATCTCATAATTTCATAGTGTAACCTTGGTCTCTGTGGATACTATTGTGATTGTTCTGTGCACTTGCAGTATTTAATTGGGTTAAAACTTCACACATCACTCCCCCATGTCAGCGGTAATGAGTCTACTGGTCATGCACCTGAAACATAAGAAAAAGGAAAAGAAAAAGGGAAAAGAATTAGTAGTTTCTTAGACTGAATTTAAAATCAAAAATCAAAGGTAACGCTATTGGTCCCCGGCAACGGCGCCAAAAAACTTGATACACACTGTTTTAACCCGAAATGATTCTGCAAGTGCACAGACAATCGCAGTAGTATATAGGGTATCAAATCCACAGAGACCAAGGCTACACTATGAAATTATAGATTTTAATTTAAAGCTAAGACAAAAGTGTGGGTTTTGTAATTTTCAGAACAAGCAAGAAATAATAAAAACGATGTAAAAGCAATTAAAACAAGCACTAGGTTAAGGTGTTTCGCCGGTGATTCGGAGAAAAGGCTGAGCAACTATTCAGGGGTTAAGTAGCTACCGGTCTAGAACTCAAACATAAAATTAATATCGCCCCACTGTCGTGATGTATCGACAACTATATCTAACAACCTAGATACCGAAACTCTCGTTTGGACCTAGCGAGGTTGATAAGCATTAACGAGCTGGTTCAATATGTTCACAATCAACCGCAATAATCAACTGTCGTTGGTTATGCATCAATTGCTCACCAATGATTTATCTAGCAACCTAAAGCACTTTCGTGAATAAGTTTGATATGCTCAAATTTACCCTGAGCTACTCTCTCAAATTAAGAGATCACTGTAGTACTTAGGGATCGAATCCACAAGGACTTGGTTACACAATAGATTATTGATAAAAGTATTAAGCTAAATAAGAAATATTGTAATTAAAGAAAATAAAACAAATAAGTAAACGAGATATAAATCAATGGAGAAAGACGCTAGGCATAGAGAAATCTTAGGAATCGTCAGAACTGCGAATCAATCAATTATTGGGATTATAATTAAGAACCGTTCTAGAACTCAAATCACTAAGCTATAATTAACCAAATTTCTTTGCAAATCCTAAGAATATAAATCAGCCTTAACGTTCAGGTTCGATATGTTCACGAAATCCCTAAACCAAATTCCTTTGCGAATAAGTAATTTTGCTCACCTTAGATAGATCAGATTATCAACTGCATGGCCTAATCAATCAACCTAAGATCTAAATTCCAATTGCACTGTCGTGCCTCCTAGAATTAGCTTTGAGAACAACCTAAGGCGAAGAACTCTAACGATTAATCCCAATAATATAATCAATTCAAAAATTCATCAAAAACCCTTGAAAACCCTAAACCTAACTATGAAACTACTAAGACATATCAATTGAAATCAAAGACATGATTGAAATAGATATCATAAAAGTAGAAAGAGATAGAGGGGTTCAAAATCTTCTCTCAAAGGAGAAACAAAGTATAAGATCAGCCCCTAGGTCCAAGCTCTCTCCAAAGTAAACACAAAGAAGAAGATATATAAAATAAAACCTAAAAACCTAATTTATAAGGCTAAACACGATCTGGGGTCTTCTGTTAACTTTCTGGAAGTTCTGG
Source organism: Cardamine occulta (assembly GCA_028015245.1). Taxonomy (NCBI): domain Eukaryota; kingdom Viridiplantae; phylum Streptophyta; class Magnoliopsida; order Brassicales; family Brassicaceae; genus Cardamine; species Cardamine occulta. The sequence continues at coordinate 17,880,024 of CM051376.1, read as the reverse complement.
GCCACTTTGCAATTTATTAAATGTTAAATTCCACGTCAGAGTTGGTCAGTGTCGATCATCACCATTGCTAGTGTCGCTCGACACTCATGGTTATGAACTCGGCTTGCTCTATTCGCGTGACAGACTGGACTGCTTCCACGAAAACTGGCATAACTTTTGATCGCACCGTTGGAATGACCTCAAACCACTTTCAGATGAAAGATAACTCATTGATCTATCTTGTCTCAAAGTATTAGCTCGATCCATCGGTGGAAAGTTCTTCAACGAATGCCAAACTTCTGTCATCTCTGCATGACTCTGCATCTGCATATGCTCCAAAAGCTCCAGAAATACTCCAAATCATCCAAAAGATCCCAAATGTATATAAACCTGTAAAAGACTCTAAAAAAACTCGAAGCAATATAAAAGACTCGATAAAAGACATATATCATGGCATAAAACCGGTAAAAACCATGATATATCAACTCCCCCAGACTTAGCTTTTGCTTGCCCTCAAGCAAACAGAAAACTGAATACAAGGAAGAAGTTTGAAAACATGAAACTCACAATGTCATCAGAATATCACAAGCACATCAACCTTAGTTAAGTCACTAGAAACTCTTACCTGACAAGATCCAGACCACCATGTAATTCATCGCAAGCATTCACAGTTTTCCTGATAATACCCACAACCTCGCAACATAATCTCCCGTAAGGTCTTCATCACTGCGCTCCTCATGTCAGATCTCAATGCCCAGAACCTTCTAGACTTTATCGTCATTCAATACCAAGACAAGACAACATACACAACATATGGTACTCTTTCTCTCCCCCAGACTTATTCTTTTATTTATTCCCTTTTTATTATATTTTTTTCTCTTAATAAAAGCACAAAGGGGCAAGCAAATAATGGTATCACGGGAAAATCCTAACCTTGCCGCGGCCTTTGCTGATCATCTCTTATATCCATGTAAAATAATGAGGTCACGGGAAATTTTCCTACCCCTTTACATGGAAGAGAATCATCTCGACTTTTAATAAGAATTTATTCAACCCTCTCTATATATATCAAGGTTTGATACGCGAGTATTGATGGTGTTTGCCACCGAATCCCCGGTTCATCCCCTCTATATATATATCAAGTACATATCATTTTTCGCTATCTTCTAACAGGGGAGAGGAATACCATTTAATTACCTCAAAACTTGTATCATGTCTGGTATGGATGAGAAAGTCAAGCTCTTAGAACACTGAAATCGTCGAAGAGGTTAACAGTTCAAACCATAGAACTAAGGATTTCTGCGGAAGTATGGGAGTCTCAAGTCCACTGGTCGGCCTTTGATTTTTCCATTAGTCTCGGATTCATGCCAGACTTGAATCAATGGTCACTTAAGCTTCTGCAACTGTGGTTAATTCCTCGGTAAAATTATAGTTTCGGACAAATTTTAACTCAATAAAACAAAAACAAAAACTTTTTGACTCTAAGAAAATAATAAACAACGTTAGTAACTACCTCCCCCAGAATTAAACAACACTGTCCCCAGTGTTATAGAAGCATGAGTTTGGTGAAAAAGAAAAACAAACGAAAAGAACGTTGAAATCAAGAAAACTACCTATGTGTTGCCATTAGTGTCGATCGACACCCAGCCTGGTGTCGATCGACACCAAGCATGAACGACTGCGGCTGAATGAGTTGCTGACATAGATTTTTGCAGACAGGTTGTAGATTTGGTATGCACACAAACCGTAACCTGTAGCTAATTAAGAATACTCAAGCAAATATTAAGCAACAACACATAGTATACTAATCAAGTTATCAAGGTTCATTACTAACAGAAATGCAAAATAAAACAAAAAATAACTAAAGGTAAAGAAAAACTAAAGTAAACGTACAGGTGGGTTGCCTCCCACTAAGCGCTTTTTTAACGTCATTAGCTCGACTGCAATGACGACTCAAAGGTGATGAGAATCCCTGGAAGGATCAGGGAGTGGTGGCGGTGGGTTGAGACGCGGTGCGCATACCCTGAGGTCATGCATGTTCAGCTTCAGCACTTTGCTCAACGCATCATCTAGAGCTGCTTGTCCCTGCGCTTTAAGTTCTGGGGTGATAAGTGCTTTAACCTTAGAGAAGGGTTTAGACATACCTTTGCACTTAACCTTATACTCGATGGCGTCACCAACACGTCTCTGCGGTGTCAAAGTTATATGAGAACCTTTGTTCACTCTGTTGCTCCTTGGCTTGTCTCTGCGCTTGACCTTCTGAGATGTTCCGTGACGGGTGTCGATCGACACTGGTGGTTGGTGTCGATCGACACCATCAGGCTCTTCCAAAATATTAATGCAGGAGATGTGTTTGGGAGCTCTTGTTGTGGGGATGGCTTTATAGGAGATCTCCTTGTCAATGTAAGAGAATGAGATACTCTCACTGGGCGAGTCTATAACTGCACCAACTGTAGCCATGAACGGTCTTCCAAGGATCAAAGGCGTACTACAGCGTTCACTCATCTCTACAACCTAAAAATCAATAGGGACCAAACAATCTCCTACTTTAATGAGTAAATCAGGGATCATACCATATGAAAGTGAGGTGACAGAGTTCGCAAATGTGAGAGGCATCGATGCAGCTTGAATACCAATTCCCAATCTCTCTGCCATTGCCCTTGACATGACATTGACGCTAGACCCTGAATCAACGAGAGACTCCTCGAATTCAACTCCGGAGATGGAGCATGGAACTGAAAATTTTCCTGGGTCTTCTCTCTTAGTTAACTGCTTCCGTGATGCAGTTGGAATATTACCTGGATCAGGGAGCTTCTCTGGTAATCTACTGTGAAGAATTTCTGAACACTCGAGATAAATCAGATCCACAACATCATTAAGACAGATCTCTTCAGCATATGCCTTGTCGATAACCTTCTTCACATTCGGCAAATCACGAAATTCGTGAACTTCTGGAAATTGCCAACTCATCTTCTGCACCAAAGCATTATATGTCTTAGAAGCTCTAGGGTCTGGTGGAATAGGCTTGTAGACGCGTTCCCCAACCATCTTGGGTGTTTTGGCGATCTCTGGATCAGTCTGCGAGGAGTGACGATCGTCACTAGGGTTGTGTCGATCGTCACTAACACTTGGAATGAAGTTTGTGTCATCTGTGGCTGTTGGTGGCGATCGACACCAATGGGTGGTATCGATCGTCACTGGTTCCGGAAGTTCATCAGCTTTGACTTCGATCTCCTCCGATAGCTTGGCAAAATATTTCTCATCCATTTGCTCAAATTCTTCAGCACTGATATCACCGTTCAACGTAATGGCATTGCACTGATACCTTGGATTAGCGTCTGTCTTCCCAGGAAGGAAACCGTCCTGTCTCTTAAGAGCTTCAGCTGTCTGAGCAACCTGAGTGTCTAACTTCTTGACATGAGAGTTCAGTTGCTCAAACTTCCCATTCAAATCCTGATACAGTGAGTCTAACTTTCCATTGAATTCCACGGTGATCTTCTATTGACCTTCTAGAATCTGCTCAAGCATCGATTCCATCTTACTCTCTGTAGTAGGTGGTGGAATGCTCTGATATGAAGATGAGCCATAGTTCCTCTAACTGAAATTGTTGCTGCTCTGGAAAGGCTTCTGATAATAAGGCTTCTTAGTGTAGTTAGATGAGGACTGATTCCCGGAATAGTTGCCTCTCGGACTGCCTTCATTGTAATTTCCGTGGTGGGTGTCGATCGACACTGGTGGTTGGTGTCGATCGACACATTGTGAATTACCAAAGCGTTGATAACCGACAAAGTTGACATCCCGCTCTTGGTCATTGTTTGGCTCAAATATTTCAACCTCTGTGGCAAACTGAACCTGCTTTTTGTTAACTAGAAGGTTGTGTACCGTGTCTAGCTTCGCACTAACCTCAGCTATCTAACTTGCCTCCAAGTTCCCTGCTTGCTTCTTCCTTTCGAAATCAGCGTTCTTTGTGCTGTTACTGGAAGCCAAATTCTCAATCAACACCACAGCATCTTCAGGGTACCTGGTGTTGAAGTTCCCGTTACTCGCAGTATCCAAAGCCATCTGATACCTCCAATCGATACCCCTGAAGAAGACACCTAGCAACTGAACCTCGCTGAAACCATGGTGTGGACAGTCTCTCTGATACGCCCTGAATCTCGCCCAGGCGGCCTTGAAAGCTTCAGTCGGTCCTTGAGAGAAAGTTGAGATCTTCATCCTCAGTTCCTGAGATCGTGCGTCATCGTAAAAATTACTCAGGAACGCATTCTTTGTATCCTCCCAAGTGGTTAGCGATCCCGGTTTCAACTGCTTAAGCCAATAAGCTGCTTCCCCAGATAGCGAGTATGGGAAGAGCTTACAGAATAGGTAGTCATAGGAGACTCTGTTCGCCTTTATGCTAGTGACTAGATCTTCGAACTTCTCAATGTGATCCATAGGGTGCTCGTGAGATAGCCCATGGAAAGGGTTCTGACCCACAAGAGTGTAGTATGCGGGCTTGAGTTCGAAATCATTCTTTTGGAAAGTAGGCGGACGGATAGCACACCAGTTGGCATAGAATTGCTCAGGCCGGTTGTAATCTCCTAGTGTCATCCCACGTTGAATAACAGCACCAGCTGCACCTTGAGCAACGTTACCAGCGACAGCAGCTGGCTGGTGACGATCGACACCAGGTAGTGGGTGTCGGTCGACACCAGCACCATGGTCGAGTACCACAGCTTCAACAATGACTTGGCCGTTGTCATCGATCCTTTGGCCCTCTGTATTGTATGCAAGGCCTTCTCTGTCCCGGAGGACTCCAGCTTCGTCGGGTCTGATGATTGTTCGCAACATCGCCGCCAAATTCTGATTTCTTCGATTTCTTCTTATTAACTCCGCTAGCTCTTGATTCGAGAGGTTTACTAGCGGAAGATTCTTGTTGCTCCGGGTTTTGCGATTAAGCATGCACCTGAAACACACAAGAAAAAGAAAAGAAAAGCGAAGTTAGTAACAAAATAAATTAAAAATTTAGACAAAAACTTAAACCTAAATCTAATGGTAAACTCAAAGTCCCCGGCAACGGCGCCAAAATTTGATATGCTCAAATTTACCCTGAGCTACTCTCTCAAATTAAGAGATCACTGTAGTACTTAGGGATCGAATCCACAAGGACTTGGTTACACAATAGATTATCGATAAAAGTATTAAGCTAAATAAGAAATATTGTAATTAAAGAAAATAAAACAAATAAGTAAACGAGATATAAATCAATGGAGAAAGACGCTAGGCATAGAGAAATCTTAGGAATCGTCAGAACTGCGAATCAATCAATTATTGGGATTATAATTAAGAACCGTTCTAGAACTCAAATCACTAAGCTATAATTAACCAAGTCGTCATGAAAACTATCTAAATCTAAATTCCAGAATCCCAAATTTCTTTGCAAATCCTAAGAATATAAATCAGCCTTAACGTTCAGGTTCGATATGTTCACGAAATCCCTAAACCAAATTCCTTTGCGAATAAGTAATTTTGCTCACCTTAGATAGATCAGATTATCAACTGCACTGTCGTGCCTAATCAATCAACCTAAGATCTAAATTCCAATTGCACTGTCGTGCCTCCTAGAATTAGCTTTGAGAACAACCTAAGGCGAAGAACTCTAACGATTAATCCCAATAATATAATCAATTCAAAAATTCATCAAAAACCCTTGAAAACCCTAAACCTAACTATGAAACTACTAAGACATATCAATTGAAATCAAAGACATGATTGAAATAGATATCATAAAAGTAGAAAGAGATAGAGGGGTTCAAAATCTTCTCTCAAAGGAGAAACAAAGTATAAGATCAGCCCCTAGGTCCAAGCTCTCTCCAAAGTAAACATAAAGAAGAAGATATATAAAATAAAACCTAAAAACCTAATTTATAAGGCTAAACACGATCTGGGGTCTTCTGTTAACTTTCTGGAAGTTTTGGGCCACTTTGCAATTTATTAAATGTTAAATTCCACGTCAGAGTTGGTCAGTGTCGATCGTCACCATTGCTAGTGTCGCTCGACACTCATGGTTATGAACTCGGCTTGCTCTATTCGCGTGACAGACTGGACTGCTTCCACGAAAACTGGCATAACTTTTGATCGCACCGTTGAAATAACCTCAAACCACTTTCAGATGAAAGATAACTCATTGATCTATCTTGTCTCAAAATATTAGCTCGATCATTCGGTGGAAAGTTCTTCAACGAATGCCAAACTTCTGTCATCTCTGCATGACTCTGCATCTGCATATGCTCCAAAAGCTCCAGAAATACTCCAAATCATCCAAAAGATCCCAAATGTATATAAACCTGTAAAAGACTCTAAAAAGACTCGAAGCAATATAAAAGACTCGATAAAAGACATATATCATGGCATAAAACCGGTAAAAACCATGATATATCAACTCCCCCAGACTTAGCTTTTGCTTGCCCTCAAGCAAACAGAAAACTGAATACAAGGAAGAAGTTTGAAAACATGAAACTCACAATGTCATCAGAATATCACAAGCACATCAACCTTAGTTAAGTCACTAGAAACTCTTACCTGACAAGATCCAGACCACCATGTAATTCATCGCAAGCATTCACAGTTTTCCTGATAATACCCACAACCTCGCAACATAATCTCCTAGAAGGTCTTCATCACTCGCTCCTCATGTCAGATCTCAATGCCCAGAACCTTCTAGACTTTATCGTCATTCAATACCAAGACAAGACAACATACACAACATATGGTACTCTTTCTCTCCCCCAGACTTATTCTTTTATTTATTCCCTTTTTATTATATTTTTTTCTCTTAATAAAAGCACAAAGGGGCAAGCAAATAATGGTATCACGGGAAAATCCTAACCTTGCCGCGGCCTTTGCTGATCATCTCTTATATCCATGTAAAATAATGAGGTCACGGGAAATTTTCCTACCCCTTTACACGGAAGAGAATCATCTCGACTTTTAACAAGAATTTATTCAACCCTCTCTATATATATCAAGGTTTGATACGCGAGTATTGATGGTGTTTGCCACCGAATCCCCGGTTCATCCCCTCTATATATATATATCAAGTACATATCATTTTTCGCTATCTTCTAACAGGGGAGAGGAATACCATTTAATTACCTCGAAACTTGTATCATGTCTGGTATGGATGAGAAAGTCAAGCTCTTAGAACACTGAAATCGTCGAAGAGGTTAACAGTTCAAACCATAGAACTAAGGATTTCTGCGGAAGTATGGGAGTCTCAAGTCCACTGGTCGGCCTTTGATTTTTCCATTAGTCTCGGATTCATACCAGACTTGAATCAATGGTCACTTAAGCTTCTGCAACTGTGGTTAATTCCTCAGTAAAATTATAGTTTCGGACAAATTTTAACTCAATAAAACAAAAACAAAAACTTTTTTGACTCTAAGAAAATAATAAACAACGTTAGTAACTACCTCCCCCAGACTTAAACAACACTGTCCCCAGTGTTATAGAAGCATGAGTTTGGTGAAAAAGAAAAACAAACGAAAAGAACGTTGAAATCAAGAAAACTACCTATGTGTTGCCATTAGTGTCGATCGACACCCAGCCTGGTGTCGATCGACACCAAGCATGAACGACTGCGGCTGAATGAGTTGCTGACATAGATTTTTGCAGACAGGTTGTAGATTTGGTATGCACACAAACCGTAACCTGTAGCTAATTAAGAATACTCAAGCAAATATTAAGCAACAACACATAGTATACTAATCAAGTTATCAAGGTTCATTACTAACAAAAATGCAAAATAAAACAAAAAATAACTAAAGGTAAAGAGAAACTAAAGTAAACGTACAGGTGGGTTGCCTCCACTAAGCGCTTGTTTAACGTCATTAGCTCGACTGCAATGACGACTCAAAGGTGATGAGAATCCCTGGAAGGATCAGGGAGTGGTGGCGGTGGGTTGAGACGCGGTGCGCATACCCTGAGGTCATGCATGTTCAGCTTCAGCACTTTGCTCAACGCATCATCTAGAGCTGCTTGTCCCTGCGCTTTAAGTTCTGGGGTGATAAGTGCTTTAACCTGAGAGAAGGGTTTAGACATACCTTTGCACTTAACCTTATACTCGATGGCGTCACCAACACGTCTCTGCGGTGTCAAAGTTATATGAGAACCTTTGTTCACTCTGTTGCTCCTTGGCTTGTCTCTGCGCTTGACCTTCTGAGATGTTCCGTGACGGGTGTCGATCGACACTGGTGGTTGGTGTCGATCGACACCATCAGGCTCTTCCAAAATATTAATGCAGGAGATGTGTTTGGGAGCTCTTGTTGTGGGGATGGCTTTATAGGAGATCTCCTTGTCAATGTAAGAGAATGAGATACTCTCACCGGGCGAAGTCTATATAACGCACTAACTGTAGCCATGAACGGTCTTCCAAGGATCAAAGGCGTCTTACAGCGTTCACTCATCTCTACAACCTAAAAATCAATAGGGACCAAACAATCTCCTACTTTAATGAGTAAATCAGGGATCATACCATATGAAAGTGAGGTGACAGAGTTCGCAAATGTGAGAGGCATCGATGCAGCTTGAATACCAATACCCAATCTCTCTGCCATTGCCCTTGACATGACATTGACGCTAGACCCTGAATCAACGAGAGACTCCTCGAATTCAACTCCGGAGATGGAGCATGGAACTGAAAATTTTCCTGGGTCTTCTCTCGTAGTTGACTGCTTCCGTGACGCAGTTGGAATATTCCCTGGATCAGGGAGCTTCTCTGGTAATCTACTGTGAAGAATTTCTGAACACTCGAGATAAATCAGATCCACAACATCATTAAGACAGATCTCTTCAGCATATGCCTTGTCGATAACCTTCTTCACATTCGGCAAATCATGAAATTCGTGAACTTCTGGAAATTGCCAACTCATCTTCTGCACCAAAGCATTATATGTCTTAGAAGCTCTAGGGTCTGGTGGAATAGGCTTGTAGACGCGTTCCCCAACCATCTTGGGTGTTTTGGCGATCTCTGGATCAGTTTGCGAGGAGTGACGATCGTCACTAGGGTTATGTCGATCGTCACTAACACTTGGAATGAAGTTTGTGTCATCTGTGGCTGTTGGTGGCGATCGACACCAATGGGTGGTATCGATCGTCACTGGTTCCGGAAGTTCATCAGCTTTGACTTCGATCTCCTCCGATAGCTTGGCAAAATATTTCTCATCCATTTGCTCAAATTCTTCAGCACTGATATCACCGTTCAACGTAATGGCATTGCACTGATACCTTGGATTAGCGTCTCTTCCCGGGGAAGGAAACCGTCCTGTCTCTTAAGAGCTTCAGCTGTCTGAGCAACCTGAGTGTCTAACTTCTTGACATGAGAGTTCAGTTGCTCAAACTTCCCATTCAAATCCTGATACAGTGAGTCTAACTTTCCATTGAATTCCACGGTGATCTTCTATTGACCTTCTAGAATCTGCTCAAGCATCGATTCCATCTTACTCTCTGTAGTAGGTGGTGGAATGCTCTGATATGAAGATGAGCCATAGTTCCTCTGACTGAAATTGTTGCTGCTCTGGAAAGGCTTCTGATAATAAGGCTTCTGAGTGTAGTTAAATGAGGACTGATTCCCGGAATAGTTGCCTCTCGGACTGCCTTCATTGTAATTTCCGTGGTGGGTGTCGATCGACACTGGTGGTTGGTGTCGATCGACACATTGTGAATTACCAAAGCGTTGATAACCGACAAAGTTGACATCCCGCTCTTGGTCATTGTTTGGCTCAAATATTTCAACCTCTGTGGCAAACTGAACCTGCTTTTTGTTAACTAGAAGGTTGTGTACCGTGTCTAGCTTCGCACTAACCTCAGCTATCTGACTTGCCTCCAAGTTCCCTGCTTGCTTCTTCCTTTCGAAATCAGCGTTCTTTGTGCTGTTACTGGAAGCCAAATTCTCAATCAACACCACAGCATCTTCAGGGTACCTGGTGTTGAAGTTCCCGTTACTCGCAGTATCCAAAACCATCTGATACCTCCAATCGATACCCCTGAAGAAGATACCTAGCAACTGAACCTCGCTGAAACCATGGTGTGGACAGTCTCTCTTATACGCCCTGAATCTTGCCCAGGCGGCCTTGAAAGCTTCAGTCGGTCCTTGAGAGAAAGTTGAGATCTTCATCCTCAGTTCCTCAGATCGTGCGTCATCGTAAAAATTACTCAGGAACGCATTCTTTGTATCCTCCCAAGTGGTTAGCGATCCCGGTTTCAACTGCTTAAGCCAATAAGCTGCTTCCCCAGATAGCGAGTATGGGAAGAGCTTACAGAATAGGTAGTCATAGGAGACTCTGTTCGCCTTTATGCTAGTGACTAGATCTTCGAACTTCTCAATGTGATCCATAGGGTGCTCGTGAGATAGCCCATGGAAAGGGTTCTGACCCACAAGAGTGTAGTATGCGGGCTTGAGTTCGAAATCATTCTTTTGGAAAGTAGGCGGACGGATAGCACACCAGTTGGCATAGAATTGCTCAGGCCGGTTGTAATCTCCTAGTGTCATCCCACGTTGAACAACAGCACCAGCTGCACCTTGAGCAACGTTACCAGCGACAGCAGCTGGCTGGTGACGATCGACACCAGGTAGTGGGTGTCGGTCGACACCAGCACCATGGTCGAGTACCACAGCTTCAACAATGACTTGGCCGTTGTCATCGATCCTTTGGCCCTCTGTATTGTATGCAAGGCCTTCTCTGTCCCGGAGGACTCCAGCTTCGTCGGGTCTGATGATTGTTCGCAACATCGCCGCCAAATTCTGATTTCTTCGATTTCTTCTTATTAACTCCGCTAGCTCTTGATTCGAGAGGTTTACTAGCGGAAGATTCTTGTTGCTCCGGGTTTTGCGATTAAGCATGCACCTGAAACACACAAGAAAAAGAAAAGAAAAGCGAAGTTAGTAACAAAATAAATTAAAAATTTAGACAAAAACTTAAACCTAAATCTAATGGTAAACTCAAAGTCCCCGGCAACGGTGCCAAAATTTGATATGCTCAAATTTACCCTGAGCTACTCTCTCAAATTAAGAGATCATTGTAGTACTTAGGGATCGAATCCACAAGGACTTGGTTACACAATAGATTATCGATAAAAGTATTAAGCTAAATAAGAAATATTGTAATTAAAGAAAATAAAACAAATAAGTAAACGAGATATAAATCAATGGAGAAAGACGCTAGGCATAGAGAAATCTTAGGAATCGTCAGAACTGCGAATCAATCAATTATTGGGATTATAATTAAGAACCGTTCTAGAACTCAAATCACTAAGCTATAATTAACCAACTGTTGTTGCGAAAACTATCTAAATCTAAATTCCAGAATCCCAAATTTCTTTGCAAATCCTAAGAATATAAATCAGCCTTAACGTTCAGGTTCGATATGTTCACGAAATCCCTAAACCAAATTCCTTTGCGAATAAGTAATTTTGCTCACCTTAGATAGATCAGATTATCAACTGCACTGTCGTGCCTAATCAATCAACCTAAGATCTAAATTCCAATTGCACTGTCGTGCCTCCTAGAATTAGCTTTGAGAACAACCTAAGGCAAAGAACTCTAACGATTAATCCCAATAATATAATCAATTCAACAATTCATTAAAACCCCTTGAAAACCCTAAACCTAACTATGAAACTACTCAGACATATCAATTGAAATCAAAGACATGATTGAAATAGATATCATAAAAGTAGAAAGAGATAGAGGGGTTCGAAATCTTCTCTCAAAGGAGAAACAAAGTATAAGATCAGCCCCTAGGTCCAAGCTCTCTCCAAAGTAAACACAAAGAAGAAGATATATAAAATAAAACCTAAAAACCTAATTTATAAGGCTAAACACGATCTGGGGTCTTCTGCTAACTTTCTGGAAGTTCTGGGCCACTTTGCAATTTATTAAATGTTAAATTCCATGTCAGAGTTGGTCAGTGTCGATCGTCACCATTGCTAGTGTCGCTCGACACTCATGGTTATGAACTCGGCTTGCTCTATTCGCGTGACAGACTGGACTGCTTCCACGAAAACTGGCATAACTTTTGATCGCACCGTTGGAATGACCTCAAACCACTTTCAAATGAAAGATAACTCATTGATCTATCTTGTCTCAAAATATTAGCTCTATCCATCGGTGGAAAGTTCTTCAACGAATGCCAAACTTCTGTCGTCTCTGCATGACTCTGCATCTGCATATGCTCCAAAAGCTCCAGAAATACTCCAAATCATCCAAAAGATCCCAAATGTATATAAACCTGTAAAAGACTCTAAAAAGACTCGAAGCAATATAAAGACTCGATAAAAGACATATATCATGGCATAAAACCGGTAAAAACCATGATATATCAAAGTTTAACCTAAAATCATAGACTAGGTGATCAAGCTAATCTAAGCATTATGAATCCCTATTGGCGAAGACATTATAAATTTCAATACCTATTTGTGCTCAGCCATTAACATCCTAAATCACCATTGAAAACTTTAACCTAGCTAAGGATCTACTCACACATGGCGAAATCAAACACAACAAATAAATAGAATGAATTCATGGTATTATTAAAGAGATTAGGGTTCAGAATTCTTCTCAAAACAAAGTTGTGGTCTATTTTCCTTCTAATCTTGCAAAGAAATAAAAATCTCTATGTGATGTTCTTAGCAAAAGCGTAAGCGTGTCCTTCGAAAAAATAGAAGAAAAAACGATATATACAGGTCTGGAGGCAGCTGGGTGAAGATTAGGGCGTTGTTGGCGAAAAATTAGGAAAGTTAGGATTTTTCCCTTATTTGCTCCATCAGGTCATCGTGAGCGGTCGCTCAGGAGCTGAGCGGGTGCTCAGCGGCTGAACTTTTGACTTTTCTCCAATTTCTGCTAAGTTCCTCCCAGAAGCTCCAATCTTCATCCTTAGCCATCTTTTGACCTGTAATGACTCAAAATAAAACTAAAAGACTCGATAAAGACTCGAAAACAACTGTTAGAATGCGCCAAAAATGCAACACATCAATCTCCGAACTCCTTATAAAACCAAACACAAGAAGACTAACCGGATTCAACAGCAAGCCAGTCACAACCGCGGGAACAATTAAACTACCTGTCCAAGCGGGAAACGTTCTCAAGATGGTCAAATTTGTTGTCGTAGACAAGCTAGCGGTATACAATGTCATCATGGGCACACCATGGATTCATGATATGAGAGTGATACGCTCAAGCTACCACCAGTGTATCCGTTTTCCATCCGGATGAGAAGTGTTTACTATCAGAGGGAATCAAGTTGTAGCCCGCATATGTTTCATCATCGAGAAGAAACTCCACACGCAGCCTGCGACCGTGCACACCATAACCGAAGACAAGACAAAGCCACAACCACCACAGTCGAATAAAGAGATCGTGGAGATGATCAATCTTGACCCTGCTTACCCAGATCGACTCGTTGGAGTGGGATCGCAGCTCGACCACGGCTTGCGAGCCACGCTGGAAATCTTTTTAAAGGAGAATATATCAACATTTTCCTAGAGCATTGAAGACATGGTCAGAATCGATCTAAGCATCACCACTCACGAACTCAACGTCAACCCCACCTTCAAACCGATACGTTAGAAATGAAGAAAGCTCGGGCTAGACCGAGCAAAGGCAATTAACAAGGAAGTAGACCGTGTTACTAAAACTCGGGTCGATCTGCGAGGTGAAATACCCGGAATGGCTAACTAATCCGGTGGTGGTGAAAAAGAAGAACGGCAAGTGGAGAGTTTGCGTCGATTTCACAGATATCAACAAAACCTACTCTAAGGATTGTTTTCCCTTACCTTATATAGATCGCCTGGTCGAAGCAACCGCAGGGAACGAGCTCTTATCCTTTATGGATGCTTTCTCTGGTTATAATCAAATAAGAATGCATCCCAACAACCGAGAGAAAACAGCAGTTATCACAGATCGAGGGACTTACTGCTATAAAGTGATGCCTTTCGGATTGAAGAATGCAAGCGCAACATACCAAAGATTGGTAAACCGAATGTTCGCCGACCAGCTGGGCAAATCAATGGAGGTCTACATAGACGACTTGTTGATGAAATCTGCTCAGGCCGAAGACCACGTCAACCACCTGCGAACGTGTTTCGAGATACTAAACCAGTATGACATGAAACGTAACCCGGCCAAATGCACCTTCGGAGTAACTTCCGGGGAGTTTCTCGGGTCTATCGTGAAAAAGCAAGGCATTGAAGCAAACCCCAAACAGATAGAAGCTATACTAGATCTTCCATCTCCGCGCAGCAAAAGAGAAGTTCAGCGCCTATAAAGAATCGCCGCACTCAATCGGTTCATCGCGAGGTCAACCAAAAAATGTCTTCGTTTCTATCAGTTGCTACGCAGCAACAAAAACTTCGAATGGGGAGACGAATGTGAGAAGGCTTTCCAGGAACTCAAGTTATACCTATCAAATTCTCCAGTCCTAGCAAAACCCGATGACGGCGAGACCTTGTACCTCTACATCGCCATATCCGAGGTAGAAGTAAGCGGAGTACTTGTCAAAGATGAGCGCGGCGAGCAGAGACCGATCTTTTACATTAGCAAAACACTGGAGGCAGCAGGAACTAGGTATACACCATCTGAAAAAATTGCTTTTGTAATCGTTACTTGAGCTCGGAAGCTCCGACCTTACTTCCAGAGCCACCTAGTCATCGTACTGATATAAACATTCGGACCATCCTCCATTCTCCGAGCCAATCAGGCCAACTCACCAAATGGGCAATCAAACTCAGCGAATACGACATCACCTACCAACCAAGAAAGGTGCACAAGTCTCCAGTCCTAGCGGATTTCTTAGTCGAACTACCTCAGGAAATTACTACCAACGAAGAGGTCGAGCAGACATGGGAGTTATACGTAGATGGAGCTGCATCACAGCAAGGATCTGGAGTCGGTATAAAAATACAGTCACCAAATGAAGAAATACTCGAGCAAGCCTTCAAACTAAATTTCAAGCCGACCAACAACAAAGCAGAATATGAAGCCTTAATCGCAAGACTCCACTTGGCTAAAGCACTTGGCGCAGAACATCTGAAAGCCCACTGTGACTCTCAACTGGTAGCAAGCTAATTCAGCAGATAATATGAAGCAAAAGACGACCGAATGGGGAAGTACCTTCAACTGGTCCAAGAACTTTCGAAGAACTTTGCAATATTCAAACTCGTTAAAATCTCCCAAGTAGACAACAAATCCGCTGACGCACTAGCTGCCTTAGCCACCACAACCAACCCCAGCCAAAAAAGGTCGATCCCAATTGAAGCAATCACCAAACCGAGTATTGCTTTATCCCAGGACATGTGCACAATAAACGAAGAAGACGATCAAGAAGAGTCCGAGATTAATCTGAACAATCTCCCTAGTAACTTGACAAGCGACTGGCGCACCCCTATCAGAGACTACATAGTTGACGGCATCATACCGGAAGACAAATGGGAAGGTTGACGACTCAAAGCCCGAGCAGCACACTACACAGTGCTCGAAGAAAACCTTTACCATTGGAGCGCATCAGGTTCTTTGCTAATTTGCGTCTTCAGTGAGGAAATAACCTGGATACTGGCAGAAACACACGAAGGAGCAGGAGGAAATCACTTTAGCATTTAACATCTGCAAGCATGGACACTTCTGGCCAAGCATGGTAGCAGACTGCAAAAAATTTGCATCAAAGTGCGAGCAATGCCAGCGACACGCACGTACCATCAGCTCCCCAACCGAGCTACTCACAACGAGCACGGCACCATACCCCTTTATGCGTTGGGCCATGGATATCATCGGAACTTTACCAGCATCACGAGGCAAGAAGCTCCTACTCGTCCTAACAGACTACTTCACCAAGTGGGTAGAAGCCAAAGCATATCCAAAGATACGCGACGAAGACGTGCAAAACTTTCTTTGGAAGTACATTATCTGTCGGCACAGCCTCCCGTATGAAATCGTCACCGATAATGGAACGAAATAGAGGGATTCTGTAACAAGTGGAGAATGAGATTGAACAAGTCAACTCCTCGCTACCCTCAAGGAAACGGCCAAGCAGAAGCTACTAATAAGACTATCTTGGATGGCCTAAAAAGAGACTCGTGAAGAAAAAGGGCTTCTGGGCAGACTTTGGTCGTATCGGACCACCCCAAGAAGAGCCACTAACCGCTCTCCTTTCTCACTAGCACACGGAGTTGAAGCCATGGCACTGGCAGAAGTAAACGTTTACACATTACGGCGAGCAAAACTGCCAGAAAATGGCAACCTCAACAATGAGATGTTGTGTAACAGCCTCGACGAGGTAGAGGAATTGCGCGATCAAGCCTTACTCCGGATGTAGAACTACCAGCAATCGGCAGCTCGATATTACAACAAAAAGGTCAGTAACCGGTTTTTTTAAGAAGGCGACCTCGTCCTTAGAAAAGTTTTCGAGAATACGAAGGAGTGTAACAACAAGATAGGAGCAAGATGGGAAGGCCCCTACATAATATCAAAAGTTATCAAGCCCGGAGTAAACGAGCTTACAATAATGTCGCTACAACCAGTCATGCATTCGTGGAACCCCACAAGTCATGCATCCGACTTAATTCCGCCTCAACGGGTACATAGGCAGCCCAAACCTGGGTCTACTCTGTTAAAAAAAAAAAGAAGTCACTTCTACTTTCGTTTCTTTGTAAGAACTACGTTCGGCTTGATCCCATTAAAATGGGTACGTAGGCAGTCTCTCCGGGACGCAGCTATGATACTTAATAAAATTATTTTCTACTTCGTTCATACACGTACTGCCTATCATCCGAGCACCTAAACTCGTGTGGCTTCACACCGAGCTCAAGCTCGTCTTCTATGTAAACCGAGCTCACGCTCGTCTTTTATGTAAACCGAGCTCACGCTCGTCTTCTATGTAAACCGAGCTATGATATATTAGTATTTTGTCCCATTTTATCTAGTCTTTTCATATTGTTTTCGAGTCTTTTCTAGTCTTTTTGTGTATTTTCAGGTAATTTAAAGCTCTGGAGCATGGATTGAAGATGCTGGAAAACATTGGAGCAAAAGGAGCAATTTTGAGCCAAAAGACGATTTTCCGCCTGTGCGAGCACCTGCTCGGACCTGGCGAGCACCTGCTCGACCTATTTTACCTAGGGACGCGTTTTTATTTTATTTTATTTTATTTTTAGAATAAATAGAGGCAGCCGCCTCATACTTGGGGAGATTCGATCACGTTCTTTCTCAGACCTCAGTTTTTCGTTCTAAGTTATTTTGGTTCTAAGACACCACCACTTGTTCCTTTTTCGATTTGGATTTGTATTACTCAGCTTTGGATCTCTATTCTCCTATCATCGATCATTCCACAACTCTGTTTGAGAAGTTTTCCTGAACCTTATTCTTTTAATAAATCATGAATTCATCTCCTTGCTTTGTTGTGTTTGATTTAACTATGTGTGAGTAGATCCCTAGCTAGGTTAAGGTTTTCAATGGTGATTTAGGTTGTTAATGGCTGAGCACAAATAGGATTGGAATTTATATGTCTTCGCCAATAGGGATTCTTAATGCTTAGATTAAACTGGCCACTTAATCTATGATTTTAGGTTAAACTTATTCATGAGAGTGCTCTAGGTTTGCTAGATAAATCATTGGTGAGCAATTGGTGCGTAGCCAGCGAGAGTTGATTGCTGCGATTGATTGTGAACATATTGAACCCATTTGTTAATGCTTATCGTCTTCGCTAGGTACAGACGAGAGTTTCGGTATCTAGGTTGTTAGATAAAGTTGTCGATACATCACGAGAGTGGAGCGACATTTATTTATGTTCGAGTTCTAGACCGGTAGTTAGTTAGCCCTGAATAGTTGCTCAGCCTTGTCTCCGAATCACCAGCGAAACACCTTAACCTAGTGCTTTTTATTAATTGATTTTACACCGTTTTAATTTATTTGTTGCTGTTCCAAAAATTACACCAACCAATATTTTGTTTTAGCTTTAAATTAAAATCTATAATTTCATAGTGTAACCTTGGTCTCTGTGGATTCAATACCCCATATACTACTGCGTGTGTCTGTGCACTTGCAGAAAATATTTTGGGTTAAAACTCGACATATCAAGTTTTTGGCGCCGTTGCCGGGGACCAATTGCGTTACCTTTGATTTTTGATTTTTTTTTCAGTCTAAGAAACTACTAATTCTTTTCCCTTTTTATTTTCCTTTTTCTTATGTTTCAGTTGCATGACCAGTAGAAGAACAAGAAGAAATTGCACCGAGACATTACTAAATCTTTCAAACGACGAGCTAGCTAGGCTAGAGAGGGAGAACCGACAGCTAAGACCAACTACCACCAACATGGGCGAACAAGACAATGGAATGGCTGCTCAGTTGCAGATGCTTCGGGATGAGATGGAACAGATGCGGAGAGATAGACAAGAACCTCAGCAACAACAACCGAGTATTGGAGACTCGGATAATCCACACGCCTACTACCAAAATCGAGCTGCCATTGTGCCTCCTACTATTCAGAGGCAAGACTTTGAAATCAAACCTCAATTGATTTCATTGGTGAAGCAACACCTCTTTCATGGACTCCCAGCTGAGATTCCGATGGATCATATTGAAAATTTTGAGGAAATTTGCAGCACCACGGGTTATAATGGAGTGCCTAATGAGTTTCTGAAGTGCAAGCTATTCCCCTTTTCGCTTGCAGACAAAGCTTCACGGTGGCTGAAGTCACTACCACCGGGTTCGTTGAAGACATGGGCTGAATGTAGAGCAGCTTTTCTGGATCACTTTTACACTAAGTCGAAGACTGCAACCTTGAGGAACAAGATATCATCATTCCAACAGCATTCCGGGGAAGCTTTTTGTGAAGCTTGGGAAAGACTGAAGGAATATCGCAGAGAGTGTCCACACCACGGGTTTAAGGATGAGCAGATTCTGGGTATTTTCTATGATGGTGTTTAGTGGGATTACCGAAATGCGTTGAATGCAGCTAGTAATGGCGACTTTATGACCAAGACTAAGGAAGGCGCTTTTGAGCTGATTGAGAACTTAGTGTCGAGCTCAAACAACAAGTCTCCTGAGTATGATAGGTCCAAGAAAGTCAACAACATGAAGACACAAACGATTGATGAGCTGACAGCAAAGGTAAACATACTCCTTAGGGGAAACCAAAAATTAGTTCGCTTTGTGGATGAGAATGGGAGTGCACCAATCTCCAAAATTTTTGAAGAGGATGATTGTGCTGGTATGCAAGAGGTCAGTTATGTGAGTGGACAAGAATATGTGCAGAAACGTGGGTTCAATTCAAATTATAGGAGCCACCCGAACCTTTCTTACCGAAGCACCAACGTCGAGAACCCACAAGACCAGATTTATCCACAACAACAAGGAGGTATGAATCAATTGCCACAAGCTCAGGGTTTCCAGAATTTTTACTCCAGCAACACTCAGGGGAAACACTATGTCCCAAATCAGAATCAGAATCAGTTCCAAGGGGGAAACCAACAGCAAAACGCCCAATTCGCTACATCACCGCAAGCTGTCTCCGCGCCTACATCTCAGAATGAGCTGAAGAGTCTTATGCAGCAACTCTTAGTCAATCAGCAAAAGGCTGCAACAGAGATCAATGCCAAGGTAGATCACATGTATAATGATCTGAATGCGAAGTATGAAGCTGTTACCGCTCACGTGAAGAAGCTTGACATGCAAGTTGCCCAAACCCCCCGAAACTGTCAAACGACAGCAACTAGTTCTCTCGGCAAGGGGTGAGCATACCCCCAGGAATGGAAGCGGTTCTAGTGGCTCAAGTGCTCAAGTGAACTTCATTGGGGACGAAGAGAATGAGCTTACATGGATGATGAAACTGATCCTTGATGGACAAATCAAGAATACTCAGCAGATGAACGAACGGATTGCTACTTTGGATTGGAAGGTTCAGTGCCTAAGTATTGACTTACAACGCGAAGTTAGGAAAAACTTCACCGCAGTGGAGCTGAGAAGTGAGAAAGTGTTGGCACCTCCAACTAGCCCTAAAGTCATTGGAAAGGGTAAAGAGCAAGCTACGGAACACAAGACCCAAGGAAAATCTCTTGCCACAGATGAATATATGCTGGGACATGGTTCACACTCAGAAACACAGGTTGAGACTGCTCCACCAAAATCTCAGACTAAATCTATCGAGCACCCAAAGCCTTCTCGGGAGCACCTGCTCCGACAGGGTGCTCTGGCCAGTTCTGCAGAAACTCCTCCAACGAGGATTTATTCTCCCAAGGTTCCTTTTCCAGGTCCAGCTCCAGCTTTTAAACGAAAGCATCTCCCCAAGCTCGGAGATCTTGGAAAGTTTGTAGTTCCATGCTCCATACTCGGAGTTGCTTTTAAGGATTCTGTTTGTGATTCCGGTTCTACGGTAAACGGAATGTCAAAGGATCTTGCTAAGTCCTTAGGAATTGAAAACATCCAGCCCTCTGACATGACCCTCAAATTTGCAGATGGAGCAACATCAACTTCACAAGGATTTATCAAAGACCTCGAGGTAAGCATTGATGATTGCTTGATGCCTTGTGATTTTCAGGTGGTCGAGATGAGGAATAATGCTTACATGCCATTGATCCTGGGAAGGCCGTTCCTTGCTACTGCAGGAGCAATTGTTGACTTACCTCAAAAAAGGGTCTCTCTCTCTAAAGTCAACAAGGATTTATTCTATGTAGCGATTTCTGAGGGCAAGCAAAATGGCTCTTATGTTGTCATAGAGGAGAAGGCTAAGTCTAAGTCTGGGGGAGCACCACTTCAGGCTCATGTCTCCTTAACACCCCAGAGACGTGTTGGTGACGCCATTGAATATAAGATTAAGTGCAAAGGTATGTCTAAACGCTTCTCTAAGGTTAAAGCACTTATTACCCCAGAACTTAAAACGCAGGGACAAGTAGCTGTGGATGCAATGATGAACAGGGTTTTGAAGCTAGATTTCAACCCACCGCCAGCCCCACCTGATCCTCCAGCGGATCCACCTTCTCATGCCTAAACGGTGAATGCGTCAAGCTATTGACGTTAAACAAGCGCTTGGTGGGAGGCAACCCACTGGTAAGATTCTGTACATAATTTTGAATTTCATTTTATTACTAATTTTTTCTTTCTCTTTTCCAAAAAAAAAAAAAAAAAAAAAAAAAAAATTCAGCGAGCACCCGATAGGGTTCCGCAAGCACGTGCTCGCTGGGGGTGCTCTGCATGCGTGAAGAGAAGAGCTGGACGCGATGCCTCCACACACTAGCCGGTGAATTCTATCCACACTTTCTTTTACCATTGTATTATCCATTTTTATCTTTTTCATTTTTCAGTCAATCCTTCAGTTCTTTTTCACACCGGGGACGGTGTGATTTAAGTCTGGGGGAGAGGTCTGCTACTAACTATTTTTCTTTGTCTTTGAGTCTTATTTTTTGTGTCTTTCGTCTTTTTCTTTGTCTAGGTCTGACTCAGGTCCAGCTGCTTGCAGCTAAGTGTCAGTTTTTATTTTTATTTTTATTGAGTCAAGCTTGTTTGGGAATTATGACCTTGATCTATTGGATTATTTGGACTATGAATTACTTGTAATGACTCACAGATGGGTGGAGGTTTTGTTTCGGAAGATCATGGGCGGATTAATCACTCCCCAAAGCTCCTTTTCATTGGGAAATAGGTTGAACCAAAGTTATCTCTAAATCTTATTGAACCCTAACCTGATCTTCAATTTCTTTCTCAGGGGTTTGATGTTCATTAGGGAAGACCTATTCGAGCCAAACAAGACCATGCAACTCTCCACAAAGTATGATATTCCTCTCTCGCTCCCCTTCATTACACGGAGAAAAAGAAAGAAAAAAAGAGAAAAAGAAAATAAAAAGGAGAAGTTCAAAGCAACAAGCCGAAGTGAACCAAGGAATGATGCGTAGACCCATGTATCCTTTGTGACCTCATGGAAAGCTTGTTGTAAGGGAAACTAAAAATCGAAGTGAACCAAGGGATGATGCGTAGACCCGTGTATCCTTTGTGACCTCATGGAGATTCGTCCCACAAAATAAAGAAGAAGCATCAGAAAAGTGATGGCTGTGATAAAGGGTGAAGCATCGGCAAATGAAAACCGATGGCTGTAAAGAATAAACAGAAAGATGGTGGCGTGGAAAGAGGGGAGAGGAAAGTTATATGGGAGAGGGTCTTTGGTTTGAAGAAGTTGGCACCTTTTGGATCTATTACTCCTGGTAAGACCACTGCACTTTCATTTCACTAATCTATGTAAAGAGATAACAGAGGGGATTCCGAAAATTCCTTTGGTCTGTGAGCAACTAAGGGGTGGTGATGATGTTCATGGTTGAACGGGGCAAACTCCAACGCCCAGTCACGAGCGGTATGAAGTTCCAAATTTTTCCAACAAGCAAGTGAGTTCCCGTGATTTTCAAACCTCTTCTCAGTTCTTGATCTTGTTTTGTTTGAGGACAAACAAAGGTCTAAGTCCGGGGGAATTGATATATTAGTATTTTGTCCCATTTTAGCTAGTCTTTTCATATTGTTTTCGAGTCTTTTCTAGTCTTTTTGTGTATTTTCAGGTAATTTAAAGCTCTGGAGCATGGATTGAAGATGTTGGAAGACATTGGAGCAAAAGGAGCAATTTTGAGCCAAAAGACGATTTTCCGCCTGCGCGAGCACCTGCTCGACCTATTTTACCTAGGGACGCGTTTTTATTTTATTTTATTTTATTTTTAGAATAAATAGAGGCAGCCGCCTCAGACTTGGGGAGATTCGATCACGTTCTTTCTCTGACCTCAGTTTTTCGTTCTAAGTTATTTTGGTTCTAAGACACCACCACTTGTTCCTTTTTCGATTTGGATTTGTATTACTCAGCTTTGGATCTCTATTCTCCTATCATCGATCATTCCACAACTCTGTTTGAGAAGTTTTCCTGAACCTTATTCTTTTAATAAATCATGAATTCATCTCCTTGCTTTGTTGTGTTTGATTTTGCTATGTGTGAGTAGATCCCTAGCTAGGTTAAGGTTTTCAATGGTGATTTAGGTTGTTAATGGCTGAGCACAAATAAGATTGGAATTTATATGTCTTCGCCAATAGGGATTCTTAATGCTTAGATTAAACTGGCCACTTAATCTATGATTTTAGGTTAAACTTATTCATGAGAGTGCTCTAGGTTTGCTAGATAAATCATTGGTGAGCAATTGGTGCGTAGCTAGCGAGAGTTGATTGTTGCGATTGATTGTGAACATATTGAACCCATTTGTTAATGCTTATCGTCTTCGCTAGGTCCAGACGAGAGTTTCGGTATCTATGTTGTTAGATAAAGTTGTCGATACATCACGAGAGTGGGGCGACATTTATTTATGTTCGAGTTCTAGACCGGTAGTTAGTTAGCCCTGAATAGTTGCTCAGCCTTGTCTCCGAATCACCAGCGAAACACCTTAACCTAGTGCTTTTTATTAATTGATTTTACACCGTTTTAATTTATTTGTTGCTGTTCCAAAAATTACACCAACCAATATTTTGTTTTACCTTTAAATTAAAATCTATAATTTCATAGTGTAACCTTGGTCTCTGTGGATTCGATACCCCATATACTACTGCGTGTGTCTGTGCACTTGCAGAAAATATTTTGGGTTAAAACTCGACATATCAAGCTCACGCTCGTCTTCTATGTAAACCGAGCTCACACTCTTCTTCTATGTAAACCATGCTCATGCTCGTCTTCTAGGTAAACCGAGCTCAAAGCTCGTTTTCTATATTAGCCAAGTTTAAGCACTTGCACAACTTTTTAAAAAAAGGGGGAAAAATCGTCACCCTGGCCAGGTGTTCGACCCTTATAAAGCCGAGGTCAGCCTCGCACTCCAAGTCGCCCGAGACAAATAAGTTGACATTCCGCACAATCGGGGCCTGACTTT
This sequence comes from Cardamine occulta, assembly GCA_028015245.1. Lineage (NCBI taxonomy): Eukaryota > Viridiplantae > Streptophyta > Magnoliopsida > Brassicales > Brassicaceae > Cardamine > Cardamine occulta. The sequence continues at coordinate 17,856,144 of CM051376.1, read as the reverse complement.
TGCGAAAAATGAACGGGGAAGTGTAAGTCAAGGTCACAACTCGCATCCGTAACCTAAAGCCGGGGCCAGTCTCGCACCAATAACTCCAAGTCACCTGAGACAAATAAGTCGAGCTAATCTCGCATAATCAGACCCTGACTTAGACATAAAAAAAGGGGCGAGTATAAGCCGAGCTCTCAGTTTGTATCTTTAAACCGTAAAAGCCAAGACATCTCGCAAATAACCGAGTTCGAATACTCAAAACACAAGCATAAAGCTTATCTAAGGTAAGCCGGGAGACGTCCCGCCCAAAGGATAAGGCTTTTACCATTTCTACGGCAAGCTCTTATTAAGACAGAAGTAAGATTAAACCTTTTACGTTCCAACCAAACCCGGCTTCGCAAAACCGATCATAAGGATCGTCTGAAAAGCCGAACCCTATCTTACGGTTCATTTCACAAATCGGCACTCGCCATTTTCGTCTAGTTCAAAACAAGCAATAAAAAAGACAGTTCAAGTGAAGCATCAATACAGCTAAAAGAATTATAAGGAAAATGCGACCGAGAACAAACCAAATGTTTAAACACACAACAAAATATATCAAGTAAAAACCCCTTCGGGCAATATCCAATACAAACGAAAAATAAATTCAAGCAGTTGAAGGGGGTGTGGACGAAGGGGTCCTCATAGCACGAACTTCTTTGTCGCCAATAATCCCATCATTGGATACATAAGCGTCCACTTCGACCTGAACATCAAGGGGTATCCCATCAACGGACAAAGGGACCACCAGATCTGATTCCCTCACCTCGGTCACTACGAGCTCCTTCGACTGCTTATCGTACTTCTCCTCCCTCGCAGCAAAGTTGGCGATCATCTCGTAAGGAATGGCGATCTTCTTCTTATCTCGCAGAAACTCCAGCGCCTTCTGAACCCCCTGGGCCTGGACAAAAAGAGATCGAGTCTCCTCGACTTTGCTTGCATCACGAAGATGGGACTTAACTTTGTCCAAAATATTCTGGCAGCCCTGGCGAAGCCCATTCTGGATCTCGTGCTCATTGGAAACCCGAACAGCCCTGGATTTCCTTAGCCGAGCACATTCAGACGCGAAGTTTGCCTTTAAGGCCTCGTGCTCGGCCTTTAACCTCTGGAGCTCGGCCTTCAGAGTCTCATTCTCAGACTTCAGCGATGTGTTCTCAATACTGGCGTTAGCACACTTAGTCATGAAGTCGCTACGATCATGCCGCACCTCAATCAACTCCGCCTCCAGCGTCTCAGCTCTCTGATACTTGGCATCATACTTTCGAGTGGCCTCTTTAGCTGCTCGATCAAGATGCTTGAGGCTGATCAATTCTTCGTCAGCTCGTTTAAGCCTTTGGTGTAGAAGACCATACAACTCGTTCACGGCACCGATCGCCTGTTAAAATTTTTTATAACTTAGCAATAGCAAAACCAAATAAATAAAGAAGGAAGCATCCATTACAAGGTTATTCACCTGGACAGTATGATTGGCGAATCGTTGATACACGGCCGGCTCCTCAAGCTGAGCAAGCTTGGGAAGGTGATTGCCCAGACCACCAGTGATCCTACATAGCTCCGCGCAACCTACGGCGTTCTTATACAATGGAATATCCCCGCCATATCTAAACACGAAGGCCTCTGTCCCCTTAGGGATCTTCGGGGGACGGGCGTTGGCGTCACCAAGATCGGCATCGTTGGGGTCCCTCTTGTGAGAGCCCTCCTCTGCAGCCGGGCTAACCTCTACAGACAGAGCCTCCACAGCTACAGCAGCTCCCTCCACCATTTCCACATCCGTGGCAGCAGCATCAACGCTCCTCTTACCAGCGGCCTTCTCTGCGGTGCTCATCTTCGGGCGAGCAGGCCTCACCGATACCTTATCCTTCTGTTCGGCGTCCTTGGACTTGGGGCCAGTAGGAACTGAGCTCGGACCCTCCAGATGGGTGTTGGCCGAAGATGCAGAAGTTCCTTTTTTGGTTTGAGGACGACTAACTTCATCCTCAGCGAGCATATCATCCAACAAGCTCGGAACCTGGAGGGAGAACAGTGGCATGTTTTCTTCAATCTCCTCTACTTCCTCAACTTCTTCTACTCGGTCTCCCTCAGAAGATGACTTAGGAACAGGCTTGAGAAATTTAGAATCCCACTTAGCTAGAAACAAAAACAAAAAATCAGGGTAAAGCTGCGTAAAAGCCAATAACATGTCCAAAGAAGAATGAGCAGGATAGTACCAGACGCAAGCCGAGCTTTACACGCCTTAACACGGCTACGGTGAATCTTCGGCCACTTAATCGTTCCCAACTCTCTTATCTTGTCAATGCCGCTTAAGAAATCCTCAGGAAAAGGCTTCCCAATAGGATGGCAATCTCCAAAAAGACGAACAAAAGCATTAATAATCTTAAACTCCAAGAAAAAAAACCTTATAAAAGGGGCAGTCCGGAGCAGCAAAAGTGTGCTCGTCAATCTTGGCGAAGAAGTAGAATCTGTCCCACTGCTTCACATTCTGCCCTCGTCCATGAGTGATCAGCTTTAATTTTGTCTTCGTACTGGTGTAGAAGACCCTTTCGTGATCATGGATCTTCTTTATCAAACACGCCTCCTCCAAGAATCGGAGATCGATGTTGACATCCAGATCGCCCCCAAGAAGAATTAAACCGAGCAGATTAATTACCGACATACACGTCAGTTGGGAGATGGCCTGACGTCTGTCAAGGCAATAATGAATGAGGGGAAGAGGGAGCGGAAACCATAGCCGAGCAGTCAGAAAATACGACTCGTAGTGACACACATAGCCGTTAGGACAATCCCAGGGCCTAGCTCTTAGGCCTAGGATGATGATCTGAACCTGGTCGGAAATGCCACATTTTGATCGCATCATTCTGATCGACTCTTCTGTGCACCATGAAGGAAGAATGCCGGCATCGTTATCACAGACTAGATACTCGGCGCCCTGTTCGCTCCTTTTAGCTCGGGAGCTCTTACGCTTCATTGAGGGCGAGCTGAAAAGCTCGGGGCCGGATCTTCCCTTTCAGGAGAGCATTCTGAGGTTGGCTCGTCGACCAGACTGGGAACCTTCCTTTGATCCGCCGACTTACGACGAAGTAGTGCCGGAAACTTTAAAGACGTGACAGTAAATTAAGTTACTCAAGATCATAGCAAAAGAGTTACCTTTTTATCTGCGGACGAAGAAATGAGTAAATGACGACACGAGACTCATTTTTATAACCAAAAAATGACCCTTCGGTGCCCAACCTCGGTAACGCCTCGACTTCTGACCTAGAAATCACCTACGAAACGCATAATCCCGAAATTCAAGGAAAAGAAATATTACTGAAATATTCGCAATGATTCACTTTTGTCTCAAACTCCACGTCACCGCACGCGTCAAATATAAGACAAATTACGTCTAACGGTCCATTTAAACTGTGCGGACATAAGCCGGACACAAAGTCTGCATCGTAAGCTGTTATAATACGTCATGACAGGTCGATCTCAATACTGAATCGGGACTTTTCTCTTAAAAATTTCGTTGAACTCAACTGTGCAACTGTGCAAACAAACTGGGGGGGACTAACTGTTGGTACCGGGTTTAGCACCCTATACCAGACCCGACCCAGATTCAGGTCGACCGCTCGGCCCAAACCAGTTCGGCCCAACGTGCTCGAAAGCCCATAAAGTAGAAGCTTCTGGGCCAAGGTAAGTCGGCGGAAACCCTAAGAAGCCCGCAGAAACTGACCTAAAAAGGGATATAAATAGGGAGAGCCATTAAGGGAAGAGGCATCCGAAGAATCCTAAGAAGACTCAAGACCTAGATTTCATATAGTTCTTGTCTTCTTAATAAACCCTAATCGTTCTTGTTACTCTCTTGAGAATCTTCAATAAAGTCATCCATAAATTCACAATCTTTACATACTCTTCTTCGTCCACAACCCTATTGAACTTTTACAGTTCAACAAAAAGCTTAAAGAGATTAAGAAACTTAGAGATTCTTGATCTTTCTTTAAAACGATTCAACAACAGCATATTTCCTTTTCTTAATGCTGCTACATCATTTACAAGTCTTTCTCTTCGGGATAGCTCAATGGATGGCCATTTTCCTTATAAAGGTGCGTATTTGCATTTATACCTACTTCCCCTTTTAATTGATGTATCTTTGTTTATGTGCAGTGAAGAAGACCTAAAAACTATTTTAAAGGAAACAAACAAAATAAAAATTGTATTAAAATTAGTATGTTGTTTTAAAATATTTTAAAAGCGAAAAAATGTTGTATATTGCCAAGAAAATGTTTAAATGATACATTTAATTATCATCATATAAAAAATTTGAACTGCAAAAACGAATATAAAGATTTGAGCCTGGAGGGGTACGTCTGTTAGTTATTAGACAACTGTTTGTTTAGATTTTAGAAGTAGGGAACAAAGAAAGAGGAAATTAAAGGATACTACTATGTGTGGATAAATGTATACAAACATTTAAGGAAATGAAAAGATAGTACATATAAAGTTTAGAAAAACCAGAAAAACCTAAAGCATATAAGTAAATTAAGCTTACAATGTTATGGATTTCTTTGAACTAGTACAAAAAAATAAATGTCATTTGGTTTTTATATGCTCTGATATCTCTGAAGATAAGATATAAAAGAGATTTTCCGCCAACAAACAATAAAATATAGAATTTTAAAAAATAGTACAATGTATTGTCGGTATTAAAAATTACCATTTATCGCGGGTATGAGTTGTAGAACCGGAAAAAATCCGGATATAAAAACTGCGAATAAATAATAGAATTACGAAAAGAAACAAGATAAAAAATGATTTTAGAAAACCGAATAGAGTGGAAGCGAGATATGATCTCTTTCCTTAATTCTTAAAATCGTCCGTAGTGTGACGGTTATACAAGACTTAAAATCCCAGGATACAACCACTAGGAGACCGTATTTTCGACACTAAAATGACGGAATATGTGAATAAAATAACTATGCTATACTTTCGAAACACACTTACGTTTGGATGAGAGAAAGAGGAGAGAGAAGAGTTGCTAAATTATTTTGTTGTTGGAGAAAATAAATCTGAATAGAAAATAAAGAGGAAGACACTGGCCTTTTATAATGGTCTAAGCATGTAACATTTCCCACAAATGTAGCTAGTACATTATTGGTTTAATTGTGACTTAATTACCACAATAATTGAGAGAATAATTTAACTTCAACGTTTTAAACGTCAAATGCATTAGTCATGCATTAGTTTTGAAACCACAAAATCTGCATAATATATTTGACTTAATAATGTCAAAATATTTGATTAAATTTAAATAAAACTAAATATATAGATTTAGTCCAAATCATTTATGTAAAATCCAGTCCAATTAAAATTGTTATTGGGTGTGTGGTCCACTATCTCCCATGCACATTTTTGTGGGACAAATGCATATGAATGTCATTTGATCAACCCGAGTTGACTTTTTAAGCTTTTAAATTATTCACTTTGAATCCTTATTTCTTATTCAATTTTAATCTAATTTTGACAAATGAATACACTATAATAGTGTTTATTGTAAAGAATCCAACTCATTTATTATCCGATCAATTCGACGACCGTATGTCATCGGAAAAGTTGTCAGAAAAATAATTGGTTCCATTTGTCTAAAAATGGATTCCAACAGGGGTAACGGGATAACATTTTTATTGTGGTTTGGTATTTCGATAACTCTATGGATATCTCGATATCTTGTGAAAGCATAACATTATCTTAGCAGAGATTTTCTTTCTACTTTTCTGACACACACAATAACATACGCTATCTTACATTATTTCTCTCTACGTATATTAACAGATTGCGTTGTATGGAAGTAGAGACAATTATGTCATATAAAGTATAAACAGAGAAATTAAACACGCACAATACGAAATAGGAAAACTAATTTTTCAATCGTCTATTGATAGCCTTTGCAATTACGTTTTCACGTGACTTGAATTTTACCAAATTAACCGAACTAATCAAAAGTTATACTTGTGAACATACAAACATCATTTAAATATACTTCTTTTTTGGTGCAATTGATTATTTTTTGTTATATTTATATTTTTTTCTCAAAATTCTCATTGGGAATTATTTTCCAAAACCAAAAAAAAAAACTCAAAATATGAAAATCTCAAACAAAATTTAACAAAAATAAAATAAAAATACCCTTGGGCCAGTACTTTTTTTTTTCTTTTGTTAAACATTGGGCTAATTGTTGGGATAGTTGTGGATACAAAAGCATTGTTCAAAAAGAAAGGAAAGCTTAATTATTCCGATGGAAAGATATTGAATTCAATCAATCAAATGGGCTTTTGTCATCGAGATTCCTTGTTGGATTCGTGGACAAATATAATAAAAAAAAAGTAATTAGATCGAAAAATAAAATATGAAGAAAAGAAAATAAAAAGTTACTTTCTTATTTTTTTTTTGGGATAAAAGCCTAAAAATACATGAACTGGGCTACCTAAATCCAAAAAATACACAAACTAAAAAAATACTACACAAACTTAATTAATACACCAATTCATATAATACATTATATAAAATACACAAACTAAAAATGTACTGTCTTTAACAAAAATTTGCTTTAACGGAGTGAAATCTTTATGTGAAGAATAAATATTTTTTACCAAACTAAATTTGAAAATTCAATCAACTCTAAATATTATGGTTTATAGAAACCCTTGTTTTTACATTTTTGTGTAAAAGGGAATGAAGTTGTGGAGAAGAAGTGGTAAATCTTTCATTTTTGCACCTCCATTTAGGAATATGCCAGGAAGACGTAAGTAATATAATAGAATAAAAAATCCACACGAGTCTCCATCCAAGAAATATCGTCTAACTCGAGAGGAGCAGGTCATGACGTGTTCTTTATGTCGACAAGAAGGACACAGAGCTAACAAGTGCACAAATGCTCCTAATATACAATACGGTCCACCTAACCGGAGGGGTAGGCCGAGAAAATTAATGGTAACATCTACACTCTACTTTCAATTTCACATATCATAATATCATTCACTTGGTTATCTAATAACCTTTTAGGATCTGAACTCAAGTTTTTCATCACAAGCTGTGCTAGCTTCACTTCAAGGTGAAGCTTCTACTCAAGCAGAATCATTATCTTAGTCAACTCAAACAAATGTTTTACGTACACTTGGAAGTCGGAAAAAAGCAGCATCTCAACCCATAATTATATCAAGCAGTAGTTGATCTTCTTCTTTTGTTTCAAATTATTTGAAATATGAATTTTTGAGGTGAAAGAATTTCGATAAAAGATTGAATTGATGCTGCTATGTTAGTTACGTGACTTCGATATTTCTCTCTTCTTATAACTTTTTTTTGTTATCGAAAAGAGACAAAATTGTGTTACACCATATGATTTAATATTGAGAATTTCATTTTCTAATATTTAATTCAGTTTTTTATTTTCTCTTAAAAACATGTTCTTAACAGAGTTATTTAATTCTCCGTTAAGAATTTATTTGTTGAAAGGAAAAAATGATCAGTTTGTGTATTTATTGGAATGCTTTATAAGTTTGTGCATTAATTTGAAAAATTAAAGTTTGTGTAGTATTTTTTTAGTTTGTGTATTTTTTGGATTTAGGTAGCTCAGTTCGTGTATTTTTAGGCTTTTATTCCCTTTTTTTTTTTCATAGAACGAAATAAAACTGGGGTGAACAAAAAAAATTATCCCCTTGGAAACCCAAACAAGCATTTGCAAACAATCTAAGGATAATTAAAAAAAAAAGTCAAAATCTCAAATCTGTAATACCATATCCTTCTCCTCCATTGATACACTCTACTTCTATTTCAATGGACATTTGATTTCATGAACTCCTTCGTTAGGTGAGTAAGATGCTTCTGTACTTGTCTGCTTCAGTTTACATGTTTCTTTAATCAAATAGATCGAAGTAGAACTGTCACTTAAAAGTACAAAACTAGTGAGCTCATTGCTAAAGAGCTAAAGAAACTTTGTCTTTGTTTTTTCTCTTTTCTTAGTTTAGCTTTAGATTTTAGTTGAGCTTAGATTACTTTTGGGACCAAAAGATAAGTAGATTTTGCTGTGACACTCATTGGGTTTGGGAGGTAGAGTTGAGTTTTGTTGTTAAAATTTGCAATGTGTGGGTTAAGGATGATAAGCCTGATCTTATGTTAACGTTTTAAGTTTAACTAATGTTGATTGATTTATTGAACTTTTTAATTCTGGAAAATGTCAGTATATTGATTGATGTACTGAAACATATATGTCTTTGTTCTTTTACTGTGTTTGTAGTTTTTAACCATGGACTCTGAAAGCGTCATAGCTTCTGATGAGGTAGATTGTGCTATTGCAAATGGTGGTGTGACGAATGAAAGATACGGTTGTAATGAAAATGGTATTTCGGTGAATTCGGGAGGTTGTTCCACAGAGCATCCTATGGAGACCTCTGAGGTTAGTTACTAGAAATTTCCATTTTGCTTTGCCCTTTATACAAATCCTTGTTATTTAAATTGGAGTTTTCTCGCTTTTTTCCAGGGCGCGGAGATTGAACAAGTGGATGACTTAAAACATATGAGAGGCGAAAAGGTGGAAGTGAAGGTCAAGCATGAGAAGACCTCTGGGGTAAAGAATATTTCATCAGTCTTGGTGAAGAAGAAAAATGGTGGGAAAGTGGTGGCATCAAATGGTTCAAAGTCTCTCAATGGTAGAGAGGCTCATATCACCAAGGTTACTAGTTTCTTTGTTTGCTCCTCAAATGCTTCATCTCAATGCAGATTCTTTTATAATTTTGTTCGATAGTACTATTACTGGGCTGAAAGTTGTCTCTGATGTCTTCATTTTTTCGTATCAGCATGGGAAGAATGACTACACCAGTTGAAGAAACCGGGTACCAATATCATTCTTGGAAACACGACTTTTTTTATATATGGTCCTGAACACTTAAGCTTTTGCATCAGTTTGTTGCCAAGAAAACCCAAAAAGTTCAGAAAAGAATCCACCCACATTTTTGTGTTACCACTCAGAAGCTTCTGATTTATGTATTAGTTCTTAACTTTGAAACTGATAGTTTGTTTATCTTTTTGATACAGAAACAAGCCAAAACTGAAGCCAACTAGGAAACAAGTCAATGACACATCTGAAGATGATGCTCATTGTTCCAAGTAATTTTTGTTTAGGATTTACTCTTTATTCTCATGTTCATAGCATTTTTTTCTGATTCTAACTTATTAGTAGTCCAAAAGAAGATGATGGCAAACCTCGTCGAGCTAGTGCGCTTCCAAATTATGGATTCAGTTTCAGATGCGACCAACGGGCTGAAAAAAGAAGAGAGGTTCCATTTGGTTCACTGTACTCTTTATCCTCACAACAAACATGCAAACAAAAATAATATCTTCACTGTTGTCTGCTGCAGTTCTATTCAAAGCTTGAGGAAAAGATCCATGCGAAAGAAGAGGAAAAGAATACCGTACAAGCCAAGTCTAAGGTTGTATTCTACGCCCTCTTGTTCGTATGAAGCCTCCTGTAAACATTCTGTGATTTACTTGCAGGAAAACCAAGAAGCTGAGCTTAAGATGCTAAGGAAGAGGCTGAACTTCAAAGCCACCCCAATGCCTACCTTCTATCAAGAACCCCAGGCACCAACAACAAAGTTAAAGAAGGTACATTTCTACTTTTCTCTCATTCCATCATTCTATAAATACATAGTATCATGTGAAATGCTATGTACTTGTATGTAGATGCCAACAACTAGACCAAAATCTCCAAAACTTGGGCGAAAGAAGACTGATTCTAGAGCAGATTCTGAAGAAGCCATTAATATTCAAACCCCTGGCTTTGGTAGGCTGAGCTTAGATGAGAAAGCTTCTAAAGACAACAAAAGAAGTCTACCTGTTGAGACCAAGAAGCCACCAATGCGTAAGTCACTTCCGAGGTTGCCTTCTGAAAAGACAAATCTTTCCAACGGGAAGACGGCTCCAGCAAAAGCTGTGACAACCTCATCAAAGGCAAAACTCGAAAGAAAGAAACAGGATAAAGATTTGGATATCCTAAACCAGTCAAGTCTTGTAGGCGACATTGCTGACCAAGAAGATTTACAAGAACAAGCTCCAAGAGTTAATGAAGACAGAACCGAATCTCAAATGGTAGTGGAAGTAGTTGCAGTTGAGCCTTAAAACCTGTGGTACTCTTGTTGTGACCTCCAAAATCTCAGTCGTGTATTAGTTAAGGAGCGAAAGAAGAACAGAAACAAGAAAGGGTGTGGTAAATGGATGAAATGAAACTGTTTAATCAGAAGCTGGACAAAAAAGATTGAAAGAAAGAGATTCATATTTGATGATGTGTTGCTTCACAAGTTTGCTTGCTGCTTCTATATTTCAGTTTTGAGAGCTTGAAATGTGTCTCATGATGTTTGGTCGCAATGCTTCAATTCTATGTGGTTGTTTGCGCTAAAGATCTGTTTTTTATTTAGATATGTAACTTAAAAGGTGAACTCTGAGGAGATTGTGATTGCTGTGCACAAAGTTACAGGGACATTGACACAATTTTCACTACAATTCTGGAATATAAACAGGTCATTTTGGAAGGAGATTGCAGAAATCAAACTCTCGACAACTATAGAAGACAATTGAAATTATATGTGTAACACAAAGGTAACATGTGTGCACTTCTCTCCTTAAGGGAAGTCTCAGGCTCGATCTACATGGTGGAGATCACGTGCACTGGTATGTATTCTGGAAATGCCTGCACATTTCTCTCCCTAAGGGAAGTGAAGGGAAAAATGGTTGCAGTGTTTTTACTCTTTCTTGAATGGAAAAATCATGTGGTCTTATAGCAACAACAAGGCTTCTGACCCTTGTTGAGCCTACCATACCATATCTCCTTGAAGCAGCCGAATCCCTCGCTCTTGGGAGCATATTCTTCTGATCCCTAGAAGTCTATAACTGTTGGACATTTCTCTGGTATTTATCCAAGTTGGAAGGAGCTGGAGCGTTGCTGATAGGACTCTTACTAGAAGGCATCATGTATTGGATGACATTAGAGATCGTTTGATATTTCACTCATTAAAAGAGTGGCATCGGAGTCGTTCTGGTGTATTACTTCGCCTATCTAGCAGCGTTGCTATTGACAACAATGTCATGTGTATACACTGAGAAAGATGAGTTTTGTTAAGAGGAACTTTGTTTGATTTGGTGAAACCAAAGAGTCATACAAAAATCTCCAACATACTCAATCGGTACTCCGAAAAAAATATTTTCCGATAAGTGATAACTAAAGCTGTAGAAGCCTACCTTTATGCTAAGTAGCATGGAAACTCCGTCTAAGATCCGTTTCCCATTTTTGAAACGTTTCGAAAACGGAAATACAATGGAAATTCTTGGAAACATGATTCTAAAAAACGCAATTTGAAAATGAAAACATCTATTTCCATTTTGGAAACACAATGAAAACTTACCTTTCTTTTATTTGGAAACTTAATAAGTAAATAATTTGAAAACATTGAATATATATGATATTTATTAATTTTTAACTTACAAAAATTTTAATTAATTTGAAGAAAATTTTTTTTCTCATATATATTAATCTTTGAATTTGATGGTTTTGATGTTTTATCTCTAGTTAAACTAATTAATACTTAGGTGTTGTTTCAATTTTTTTTTAAGATATGGTTTTGATATTTTGCCATATATTTTTAATTTTATATATATATATATATATATGTGTGTGTGTGTTCATGTTTCCAACACGTACCCGTTTCCTAATGTTTTGAAAAAATCGTTTTCACGTTTCCGTACGTTTCTCTTCCGCATATTCGTTTCCGTTTCTGTGCTACCTAGCCTTTATGTAGAATAAAGCCTTGGTTCAATTCCTTGATATATGAAATGTTTTGAAACAAAAAAAAATAGATCGAAAACTAGTCCACAATGAAATTTTTTTGGTACAAAGCTTTATGTGTCATAACCTTTTTTAGAGGAAGCATTCTTATGTTCATAGTTTTTTTAGCATGTCTTAGAGCCTTTTTCCAAGATTTTATTTTCATAAGTTACTGTGTTTTAGAGTCAATCAAAGTCCTGTGGTTGTTTAAGCCCACGATACGGTCAAGATTCTCGGTTTAACCGTGACAATGTTTGATAAAAGGACAAACCATATCACATAAAAGAAAATGGATATATATTATTATTGTTTAAATAGTTGGTATAATATAATCAATTTAAAACATAATTTAGTTATAATTTTCAACCAGATAGTGGTGGAACAGCTCCAATTTCAATAGAACATCGGTGCCATATTTTGTTAGATTTGAAAATACGTTTAGAACTAAAGCGTTTGAGATGATATGTTTCGAAAAATAACTTCATCCATTCCATGTGACATTCTTTGGCAGCTTTCAATATCATCCGACAACAATCCTTTGAAACACCTTTGTTCCTAAGAATTTCGTTTCTCACTTCAATGATACATTTCTCCGAGTCAGGTCCCATTTTTTTCGAGCAGTTTAAAAGATAATTGTAACGTTTTTCTGATTCTGGTTGACTATAGAATGTCAAAAATTGAAAAAAGTGTTCCCAAATGCCATCTTTATGTTTTTTGTTTTCTTTAATAATTTATTTTAAATCAAAACTGATAGAAAAGTCCAAAACCCATGCTAAGTTCCTAAAATTACAAACTCAACATGAAGTATCCAATTACCCACCCCAAACCCTATGACCTGACCCGAATCATCATTAATCTCACACTCTACATTCTTCTCTTTCCCAAAAAAAAACCAAAAAATGGATCCTAATGTTGAAGTGACAGCAAGAAAAAATGTTGAGAAAACCTAACTCGGCATAATCCGCAGAAGAAGAAAACCCACTCTCCGTTATCCCTTCCACTACAAGAAATTTATCGCAAAACCGACGGAATTTCCGATGGAATATAAATCCGTCGGAAAATTCCGACAGATTTACGACGCATTTCCGATAGACATGAAAATTGACGATCCCGTCGGAAATCCGTCTGAATTCCATCTGAAATTTTCCGACGGATTTATATTCCATCGGAAATCCGTCTGAAATTGACGATTCCATCGGAAATCCATCTGAAATTTTCCGACGGATTTCAGACGGATTTCCGACGGATATTTGACGGAATTTTTTTTTTTCGGCTTGTCTAGTCATATGTCAGACTAAACCTTAGAACGCGACACGTGAAACCGCAAAACCGTCGGAAATCCGTCGGAAATCCGTCGGAAATTACCGACGGATTTCCGACGGTTTTGTGGTTTCGTGGTATTTTACGATCTTTTTAACTTGAAATATGTTTGTATTATGCTATGTTACTCATTTCAATCATAATATAATACCAAAAACCTTGCTATATATCATATATACCAAAATTAGAAAAATTCATACAATCATGTTTACATGTTAGACAATGATACATATACTTAAGCGATGATTTATATATTAATATTTATTCCGAATTAATTTTATATATTAATTATAATTAATTGCAATTAATTAATATTAATTACAATAAATTAAATATTATTAATATTATTAATAAAATTTTATATCCGTCAGAAATCCGTCGGAAATCCGTCTGAAATATGTCCATCGGAAATATGTCCATCGGAATGTGTCTGTCGTAAATCCGTCTGACGATTTCCGACGGATTTGATATCCGTCGGAAATCCATTATAATTTTTGATGGATTTCCGACGGAATTTTTATTTTCGATGCGATAGAACAGACGGAAAAATCAGTCGGAATTCCGACGGATTTTTCCGTCTGTTCTAGCGTGTTTTCTTGTAGTGTTCTTCTCTACCAATCACGTCTCTTTCTCTGATCTTCATCCCCATCTCAACACGACGATGGACGATGGAGAGAGGGTTAGCGGAGATGGTGGATTTGACAGAGATTCTAGAAATTAAAGGAGTAACAGAGAGAGAGAGAGAGAGAGAGAGAGATCATATGAGAAACGGGGCCTTTTGTGCCAAGTTTCTGATTGAATATTTTCAGAGCTCATGAAGAATCCCCAAGCACGTGGGTCTAATTTGGTTGTTCGGGTCCGAAAACCCGAATCTGTTTTGGTGGAATTGGCCAAGGAGATTGGAGCAGACTCGGTTTATGCTCACAAGGAAGTGGCTCATATATCCTCATTCGATGTTCAGCTTTGGCTAATCTTCAATGTTATAAAGTAATAGAGATGGAATTGGTTTTGTAGGTACACTTGGTATATTTAAGTACAACATAGTTGTCCTTAAGTGTACAGTTGAACGTTCATCCTCATAGTTGTATTTTGGTGATTTTTGCGTATTTTTAGTTGGATCTTGATATAAATTATTATGTTGTAGTTGGCCAAATGATTTTCTCCTATTCATTATCATTTAGAAGGTTTTCATAATACAATTTGCAAAAAATCATAGTTTTCACATCTTTTGTATCATAAGAGGGTAACCACTTCTAAAGTCTTCCTTATACTATAAGTAGCGTAATTACCCTCTATAGTTAAAATATATGTTTGTGTGGTTGTTCATCACCGCCTCCAAGAAATAGAATAAAATAAAACACAATTATGAATTATACAAGTTGTCACAATAACACCATTTGTACCAGTTGTCTTATTATCTATCAGTTATACCATTTGTACTATTTGTCCTATTATCTCTCAATTAAACCATTTGTCATATATCTGTAGATTTCGTGAAATAGGACGAGATGCCGAAGATATGACGACGGCCGGCGAGCTCTACTTTGGGAAGAGGTCTAGACAAAAGGGAGCAATTTTTTTTTCATTTATGTTTTTTTTAATTAAATAGAGTAAAAGATTTCAGTAAAGGTAAAAAAGGAATTACATATATTGAGTAGCACATAGATTAATTATTGGCACGCCATATTAGTTTTTCTCAATTTGTGGTATTTGAGAGAGACGCTTAGATGCTCTTGACATCAAGTAGGCAATCTAGTTTGGGTACGACTTATTCGTCTTTTATTTTTATGTGTTCGTTTTAAAAAAAGATGAAACCAAATAAAATAATTGATAATTTGGTTTCATTTAGCTCAACACTTGGATTATCAAACTATTTATGTTCATTATAAAGAGGTTCGATATTAATGGAAATTTCGTAGAGTACTTGTTTTGGGGGAATTTAATCGATTCATAAGAATCTACGGAAGGCAAAGAATATAGTTGAGAATCGTGGGTTTTATTGATCAAATATCGATTGCGAATCACAAGACACAAGAAATTATCAATCAATATATGAACTCTAATTGTCACAGAGGTTGATCGCTGATAGTCTTGTAGTTTCTTGCTATTGCTCTCGATTTCTTATCCTTTGTACTTGTGCCTTGACCTCCTTATTTATAGAGATTTTCTCCTTATTCCTAATCCCGTGAGATTCGGAGTGGGTAGCTAGATTCTCTCTTTGATAAGGTCACTCGCGATATTCGCGGATAACACCAAATCTTTCTTGATATAATCTCGCAAGATTCATGTTGATCAATTTTTACAGCCCACATATCATGTTTTTACCTTCCTTGAAGTCTCTCCACCTCATCTCCTTAGAACTAGACAAAGACTGTAGCCACTTCACCTCTTCCTTCGTGAGTCATCCATATCTATTTGCTTTCAATTATCATTGAGGTAAAAAAAAAATCAAAACTTCCTTTAGATCCATGATTTTTTTCCTTTACTATATTATTGAGCGATAAATTGTCCATCGTAAGACTTTAAATCACTCTCTATGTTGACTATTTGCATTTGTTGTGCATTTTTTTGGAGATTTTTACACTTCATGTCCTATTTCTACTTTTTACTATACCCCATGTCCTTTTTCTCAAATCACTCCAACTGATGCTTTTTATATAAATAAAAAGACTTTTTTACCTTTCTCTTATTTTAATTAAAAATCTATCTCTTATTTCTTTCACTCTTTCTCACGTTACTCTTTCTCACGTTTCTCTTTTTCTCTCACACACGTTTTTCTATACAATTATATTTCATCTCTTTACCCTTTCTTACATTTTTGTATGTTGGATCTAATTTATATGTTATTTACAATTAACATGTGCACCATTTTGTGTCACTATTGTCACACAACAAAAATTTCACAAATCCACTTAAAACGGGATGATAAATGTTTGTTGCTAATAATTTGTCCACAATCTCATTAATAATGTGTGGAAAATACTCCTACTAATATTGGTGGACAAGATTATCAAACTTGCTAAGATCTTAGTGCCAAGGATGGAGATTACTATGATGGACAAAAAATGTCCAAATTTATTAATATTACTTGTCTACATGGACAACTCATTTGAAATGATCTCATCCATTTATAACTCGTGGACACTAATCTCATTAATATTAGTGGACAAGAATGTCAAACTTTCTAAGATCTTAGTGTCAAAGATGGAGATGTACAATAATCTACTATGATGGACAAAAAGATGTCCACATTAGTTAATATTACTTGCCTACGTGGACAACACAATTGCAAGTTATCCCACTCGTGTATAACTCATGGAAAATAATCTTATTAATATTAATAGACAAGAATGTCAAGAGCATACTTTAGGGGGTATATTCCACCAGGCGATACATTTAGAGAAATTTATGTTGTGGACAAATTAATCGCACTTGTCTACAAGTTGAAATACATGGTGGACAATTAAGATTTGACATATACACAATTCTAAATATTTTGGTTATGTAGACAAGAGAGTGTCTTATTTATACGTGTGTTAGTTTTGAGTTTTCTTGTTAACTTTGATAGGTTTGAGGTGTTTTAAATATGATTATTATTATTATGTTATCAAACAACAGAAAGCAAAACATAAGTAAAAGATTCATGTAAAAAGATGAGAGAAGAGATAGAGAAAGAAGAAGAAGAAGAAAAATGGAGAAGACAAAGCATCAAAAATAAGAAAAAAAAAATTTGAGAAAAAAGGAGAGGGGAGAGAAAAAATTCCGAAAATAAAAGAAGAAAAGTGTGCGTAGGGGTAGTACCGTCATTACTCAAAATTCATACCCTCTAAAAATGGTATTTTTGCAATGCTCACTAAAAAGGACATTCATGAAACTCTTCTTCCTTTTTAGGGTATATTGAGTAATATTCTTTTTTTATTATTATTATTGTTTGGTGTTCTTTGCCTCTAGATACAAGTATCATAACTTTTTTTTAATTCAGTACAAAATGAAATTTATCCACTAGTGTCACCATATCTTTTTCGTTGCTGTCTTTTTTTTTTAAGTCTTCTTCAATAAATTGTTGTCCCTCGACCATTTCCAGCTGTTTTGTTTCATGTTTTATGAGAGCTTTTGTTTCTTAAACTATCACTGTTGCGTAGACTATTAGTAGACGCAAAAATGTCATGCATGTTACCACTGTCGTGCTTCTTCTCCTTAGCTCAACTGCGTCACGAGCCGCATGTAGTTTATTAATCTTATATCTCATAGCATACTTTTACCTCGCGTCTTAGATCTTACATTCATTATGTAGATTATCTTTTCAATTAATGTTGACGAACGACTCTTGGAATCATCATCTTGATACACATGCTGCGCACACTAGGCCGATGTTGCATCGTGTGTCTAATTCATGTCATTTTGTCTATCACAAGATATTGAATGAAGAATTGGGTGAGATCACAGAAACTCCTAGGGACAGTTTAGGTGATGATGTTTTGTACGATAGGCCACCCCAAGACAATCCCGTGACAGTTTTGACTGCTAGAGATATTTCAAGGATTAGGTGATTCTACAATCTTCCTTCGTATTTGGTTATAAGGCTTCCATTCAACATATGAGTGTGTTTCCGATGCGTGCCTTCACAAGATAGTGGTCTACCAGACTACCTTCGCCTCAGGTATTCGACATATCATTCCTTCTCTTTTCGCCAAAGTAGCTGCGACATTTTCTATTACTCTAGGCCAGTTATCTCCATTCGCTTAGAGAACATTGATGGCTAGTCAAGCTTTTGGAGAATATTTTTCGCTTGATATAGGAGTAGACGAGATTTTGTATGCGTACTACTTTTATGCAGATGGTCACTCTAAGGGTTATGCAGAAGGAAAACCAATAGTTTCGCAAGTGCTTACATACACGACCGAGTTTCGTTCTATCGAATTTCTTACTAGCGAATTTGTTTTGGAGTCTTGTAGCTTATTGGTTAGAGACTCATTTTTTTCCTCCTCCTTTGTATTATGATATTTATCACCTTGATATATTATCACCTTTGTATTTTTCTTGCAGGATTTGATATGTCAAGTAGTCAACCATGTTCTATACCTGATGTTTTTGCGCAATTCCTTGCAGCACAAGCGAAATTGACCAGGACTAGCCAAGCGGCTCCTCTTCAGGCACTGCCAGACTCCGCAGAAGAAGTGAAATTTGTTGAGAACCCTATTATGACTAAGCACAAGGCTTATGAAGATACCGTCGTGTCATCTATACCGAGGCGAGCGAGGGCAACTGACGAACCAAGGGCACCGTAGCTATCTCCTCTTACCAAGAGATTCTCGTTAGCACTGACGCTTCTTCGGTTATTGATGAGCTAAAAACCAAGGTATTTTCTAATGATTTGGGGAATTAGATGCTGATTGTGCCATTGTCACTCATTCAGACCTTCTTAAGGTATTTGCATGTCTTTGTAAACCAACGCGAAAAATTTGTTTTACTATTGTTAAACTCTTGGTGCGAGATACATATTTTGTTTCTCTTAAGATAACAAAAAATCAGATCATTCAAAATATATGGTTGAATACACTCCTTAAAAATCAGATCATTCGTTTATAATATTACTGTTACAATAGTTTAGATATTCAGCTTTAATACAATCTATTTAAAACATTATTTAATAAGAACAATAGCTCCGATCTTTAACCAGAAAATGGTGAATTAGCTTCAATTTCAGTAGAACATGTGTTCCATATTTCGTTAGTCCTCTTGATCATACTTTTAGACCTAAACTGTTTGAGTTGATAGAATTGAAAAAATAAGTTCATCCATTCCTTGTGACATTCCTTGCCAGCTTTCACTATCATCCAACAACAATCCCTTGACGCATTTTTGTTCTGAAGAATTTCGTCTCTCACTTCAATATTACATTTATCTCCGCCATGTCCCATCTTTAATCCACATGTGAAAAGATGTTGGAGATGTTTTTTTTGAATATCTACGGAGGACATTGAAATTATAATCACCCGGACTCGGCCAATTTTTAAAAACTGGACCAAAAACGGTGTGTATCATCTCGTCAAAATCGTCTTCTATGAATAGGAAAACGATAGCAAAACCATGACTGAAACAAATGCCATTAAAATGGTTTTATTCTCCATTTTTTATTTGTTTTAAGCTTTAATCATTTTTGTTTTGTTTTATGTCACTTATTAATTAGGATTTGTGGATGTATATATAGTGATCGAATTTTGTTGTTTATTTCTCATCAACAAAATATCTTTAATTAGTCAGTAGAATTAATATCTTTTGACGTTTTACTTCTTTCATAAATTAATATGGTTCGTTTAATACATTTCAGTTTATGAAAATATGAAATAAATTGAGTAAAAATCCTAAACCTAAACAGAATCAACAGCAGGCTTTGAATCCTTAAGTGTGTGCATTTTAAGCTTCATTTATAAGTGTTACTAGAATTTTACCCGCGGTACACCATGGGTGTATGTATTTTATTTACAATTTTATGTAAGCAAATCAGTTTCATCTGAATAATAAAATATTTTCCTTAATTAATTTGGAATTTGTGTATATGTGTACCCGTGTAGGGAATGTTTTGATTATATATGTTAGGTTGAATATATTTTATTTTATTTTATTAACCTTATTTTGGGTTAATGATGTAATTAGAATATGTGTGTAAAACCTTAAAATTTTATCTTTGTGTAACAGAAGGAGTAAATAATTTTTATTTTATTGATGACAAATCATCAATATCTATATATGTAATCGGGGAAGAGGACTGAGATTCCGAAAGAGTTGAGAATGGGTGAGTCCTATTCCATACTAGACGTGCTTTAAGCTCTACTAAGTCTTATCTTGACTTGGCCTGTTCTTCGTGTTTTCTTTCTTGAATTAATTGATGGATTATGCAATATTGAAGATTGGAGATTTATAGAGTGTAGTTGGTGATTAACAAAGGGGCTTCATCTATTGTCTCAAGTTATGTATGAGGATCAAATAAAATCTTATGTTTCCATTGGCTTTCCCTCATGGCTACAAGAACTCTTTTATCAAGACCGAGTAAAGGTTGTTGTCGTTTCTTTAATTTTGATTGATTGTTAACCTACTTTTGGCCCAGTGTTTTCCACATTATCGTTGAACTTGATTTCAATAAGAAACTGCTTTTGGAGGGAGAACAAAAAAAAACTATCATTATACTATTAGTGTGTTACAATATGTTGTACTATGAATGAAATTCGAAATTGATTTTTTTTTTTGTATTAGCTATTTTTCTTTTACGCAGCATTTTTAATGAGACAAAACGCAAAAAAACGATGAAAATGATGATAAAGATCCATCTAGCCTACACTAACTCTTTTTTTCTCCCCAAGAAATAAATCAAATAAGAAAACCGAAGCCTTTAAGCTCCACACAAAACCAAAACTTATTTTAATGAAGTCATAATAAGTATTGCATTTGAATATCCAAAACATAAAAAGCCATTTGAATATCTCAAATTCAATAAAAATTTAATTGGAACCGAAGAATAGATATTACCTTATCTTAATAAACATATTGGACTTTCTACATGGTCCAAAAATACTTCAACAGAAGTATAGACAGTTCCAAATCCTTCAATCAGAACTTTTCTAGCACTGTTTTTCTTGAGAATGTAACATAGAAGAAAGTACGGCTTAGAGTAGCACGGTGCAAATATAATCTCGCTGGTTCTAAGTGTACCCCTGAACTTGAAAGAGTGATTTCCAACTAAATTTCCCCAAGGCTGAACCACAATAGAAAACTTTTGACCATTCTTGTTTGTTGGCATCATCTAGAACCCACTATTGGTATAGTTAATGCACAGCTCTCATTAGATTCATGTATGATCATAAATAGGTTCATGTATGTTCATTGTCTCTTGAGGTTCTTGATTGTGGAGATCCTTGTCTCTCCTTGTACAAATATGTGTATCATCTTATCAATGAAGATCAATTCTTAACATTACCACATGGTAGCAGAGCTGTTGATCCTAATCTAAATTTTCTCTTCGTCTTCCTTTCCATTTCTCTGTCTCTCTTCTTTTCTTTTATTTTCTCATTTTATCTCTGTTCTGACTTCATCATGTTGACAGATTCCTCAGCAACCTCGGCTGAATCTACCACCATTTTTAATGTCTCCAATTCCAGAGCCTCTCTCATCTCTCTCAACATGTCAAACATCACGAAATTAACTCCATCAAACTTCATCCCTTGGAGTCTACAGATCTCTTCTCTCCTTGAAGCCCATGAACTTCACTGATTCGTCAGTGATGACGATCGCACTCCTCCAGAGACGATCACCTCCACGACAGGCGAGGCCATGTCCAATCCAGATTTTGCGGCCTTGAAACGACAAGACAAGCTCTTGTACAGCTCTCTTATTGGGTTGCTTTCTCTTGCGGTTCAGCCAATTGTTGCGAGAGCCACTACTTCTCATGAAATTTGGCAAATTGTTCATTGCACCTATGGCAAGCCCTCGTGTGGACACATAAAACAGCTGAAACAGCAGATCAAAAGCATCACCAAAGGAAATCAATCGATTCATGAGTACATGCGCCTCATTCTCAACAAAACCGATCAACTAGCATTGCTTGGTGCTGCTCTTGAGCATGAAGATCTTCTTGACATTATCACCGACAGTCTTGGTGAAGACTATAGGGCCATTGTTGAGATGGTCAATGGAAGAGATGTGCCAATCACGCTTGATGAGCTACATGAGCTACATGAGAAACTCATTAATCGTGAGCTTTCCCTGAACTCAACGAAAGCTTCTCTCGCTTCTATTCCTGTCACAGCGAACACAGTTCAATTTCAAAATCAGACAATCGTGGTGGATTCTCTAGTTCTCATGGCGGATCTTCTAACTCTCGTGGTGGCTTCCGTCCCTCACGTCCTTACCTGGGAAAATGTCAACTTTGTGATGTCCAAGGTCATAGAGTAAAGTGTTGTCCTCGATATCAACAACCCACAACTTCACCTCAGTTTCATCCACACGGAACTTCTCCATATTGTGGCACTGCACCTTGGCTAGCTCCGCATCTCCCTCTTCCACCACCACAGTGGTATACTCAGGCGCACCACACAACCACCAGCTCCCCGGATCTCTCTCCATGGCTGCTTGACAGTGGTGCCTCGCATCACATCGCAAGTGATTTAAGCAACCTCGCTCTCACTCCATTCTCCGTACAATGGGGGAAATAATGTGTTGATAGGAAATGGCTCCGGTCTTCCAATCACTCATACGGGTTCTGCTACTCTTCCTCTCAACACTCGTAATCTTCATCTCAATAATGTTTTATATGTTCCGGTTATGAGAAAGAATTTAATATCCGTTAACAAGTTGTGCCAAGCAAATAACGTCATTGTTCAATTGTGTCTTCATGATTTTAAGGTGAAGGATCTCAGCACGGGGACAACACTCTCAACGGCAAGGCCAATGAGGGAGTGTACGAATGGCCGACGAAAAACACATCCTCTCACACTCATATTTCTGCTTTTCCGTGTCTGAAATCCTCACTCTCAGATTGGCACTCTCGTTTAGGACATCCAAATTCCCAAACTCTCCAAAATACGATTTCTCATTTCTCTTACCGCTTTCTTCTTCGTTGTCATCTTCTTTAATTTACAACTCTTGTTCTAGTAATAAAAGCCATAAATTACCATTTTCTTTTTCCACTCTTGTGTCGAAAAGTCCTCTTGATATTATTTTCTCTGATGTTTGGACCTCACCGGTTATTTCTGTTGATCATTCCAAATATTACGTCATCTTTGTTGATCATTTCACTCGATACTCTTAGCTTACCCTCTCAAAAAAAAGTCCCAAGTCGCCCAAATTTTTCTCACATTTAATCCCTTATCGAAAACCTTTTTAAAGCAAGGATTACCACCTTATATTCTGATAATGGTGGTGAGTATCTTGCTCTAAGATATTATCTTGCCACACACGGTATCTCCCACCTCACAACCCCACCACACACACAAGAACATAATGGTTTAGCTGAACGATGACACCAACATATTGTTGAAACAGGCCTTGCGCTTCTTTCATATGCGGGTGTTCCAATAACATATTGGACATATTCATTTGCTGCCACCATTTATCTAATCAACCGTCAAACCACTCCGAACCTTGCCAATTTGTCTCCCTATCAACTTCTTTTTCAGTCCATCCCAAACTACACCAAACTATAGACTTTTGGCTATCTTTGCTATCCTTGGCTTCGGCCTTATGGTCATATATAATAAGCTCATTCCTAAATCCACACCGTGTGTTTTTATGGGATATTCCTTAAGTCAGAGTGCTTTTTTGTGTCTTGATGTTGCTACATCTTGCCTTTATGTCTCTAGACATGTTGAGTTTCATGAGTCCGTGTTTCCCTTTACCACTTTTTCCAAACAGTCATCTTCCCTATCTATACCATTTTCACCTTCATAAATAGTTTCAACTACTATTGCTCCTGTTTTTCATTGGCCACTCACGTTGGACTCTTGCCCAGCTCCTTCGCTTGCCACAACCACGCAGACACAACTAACACCGTCCTCTTCTCCTATCACACCATTTCCATTGCCAGCTTCTTCGACCTCAGCTTCTACGACCATTTCTCCAGTCACATCAGTGGCATCACCGGACATTTCCCTGATAGTGTCACCGGTTGTTGTTATCCCATAGAGTATATCCACTCATCCTATGACTACAAGGTCTCAAAAAAATATTTACAAGTCAAATCCAAAGTATGGGCTCACAACCATACTCAACAAAATTGAACCAGAAAGTCATTCACAAGCATTGAAAGACAAGAAGTGGCGCAGAGCAATGAGCGATGAATATGATGTGTTTGCTACGAATGATACATTTGAATTAGTTAATAGGTCTTTGACAAAGAACATTGTTGGATCCAAGTGGATTTATCGGATAAAACGGTTACCTGATGGAAGTGTTGAGCAATATAAAGAGAGACTTGTTGCCAAAGGGTTTCATCAACATCCTGGAATTGATTTTCATGATACATTTAGTCCAGGCATCAAGCATGCTATGATCCGGGTTATCCTTGGATTGGAACAGCTGTTGCGCGTACTTGGCCCTTGAAGCAGTTGGATGTCAACAACGCATTTCTTCAAGGTCCTCTCGAAGAAGAAGTTTACATGCAACAACCCCCAGGTCTTATTAATAAGGATTACCCGAATCATGTTCTTCGCATCAAAAAAGCGGTCTACGGACTAAAACAAGCTCCTCGCGCTTGGTATATTGCATTTAAAGATGGTCTTATTGGTATTGGTTTCAAAAACTCTCTTGTAGATGCTTCCTTATTTGTTCTTCGCCCGGGGATACACTTCGTTTACATAGTTGTGTATGTTGACGATATTATTATCACCAGTTCCTCTATGGCTGAAATATCTCTGGTCACATCTCTCCTTTGCTGCAAAATTCTCGCTTAAAGACCTCGGTGATTTATCCTATTTTCTTGGTATGGAAGCTACTCGTTCTTCTGCTGGTCTTGTTCTAACTCAAACCAAGTATATTACGGATCTGCTTCAGTGGACAAAAATGGCTCACTCTAAACCCGTTGCTATGCCCTTGTCTTCATCGGACACACTTACTCTAATGACATGACACGTCCTTGCTGATCCAACCGAGTATCATGCAACCGTTAGAAGTTTGCACTAACTAGGTTTGACACGACCCGACATAGCCTTTATTATTAATCATCTTTCCCAATACATGCATCGTCCTACTTCAGCTCATTGGGATGCAGTGAAGCGGGTGCTTTGTTACTTGGCTGGAACGCCAACCAAAGATATTTTCTTCTCAGCTACTTCGCCGCTTAGTTTTCATGCGTACTTTGATGCGGACTGGGCTGGAAGTAAAGATGATTATTTATCGACTGGAGCATATATTGTTTATCTTGGCAATCAACCAGTCTCGTGGTCATTTAAGAAACAAAGTGGTGTTGCTCGTTCTTCTACTGCAGCTGAGTACCGTGCATTGACAGAAGCTGCGTCTGAGGTCAAATGGATTACTTCTCTTATGGCTGAGATTAGGTTGCACTCCACGAAAATGCCAACTATCTATTGTGATAATATTGGAGTGACATTTATCGGCCAATCTGGTATTTCATTCGAGAATGAAACATCTTGCTCTTGACTACCATGTTGTTCGTAAGCAAGTACAGGCCAAGACTCTTCGTGTATCCCATATTAGCTCAGCTGATCAACTAGCTGATGCCTTAACGAAAAATCTTTCTCAAGCCCGGTTCGTTAATCTCACTTCCAAGATAGGACTCTCTTCTAGGCGTCCTTCTTGAGAGGGCATATTGGTTTAGTTAATGCACAGCTCTCATTAGATTCATGTATGATCATAAATATGTTCATGTATGTTCATTGTCTCTTGAGGTTCTTGACTGTTGAGATCTTTTGTCTTCTCCTTGTATAAATATGTGTATCATCTTATCAATGAAGATTAATTCTTAACATTATCACACCCATAAGTTAAGGCTACCATCAAATAACATACTTGTTACAGCTATCTTTCCGTTGTAGTTTGCTAGAAATTCGGCTTTGACATTCTTCATTAACTTAATGACATTAAAGCTTTCAGATCTCAAATCAAAGCATATTAGTGATTGAACATAGTTGATCCAAGCTAAATAATACACAACCCCATTCTTGCATATCTCTTTAATTCCATGAGAAAGAAAATGGAGATGCTTACATTCGATCATTCTCCATTTTTGTTTAGAACCTAGTGTGAAAACTTGATGCTCTTCCGTCACAAAAGCTAGTGATCCATGTTGATAAGGATCCATGTTGGATATAATCACTTTATAAATTGATAAGGATTGACACTAGGTAAAGTTATAAATTGACCGGTAGTAGGATTTTCAATCATCACTCTAGCACAATGATAATTATCCCTTTATTATTTAGGCAACAGATCAAGCCGCTGTTAGGTGGAGAAAAAACATAATAATCATCAACATTTGAAGTATAACAGCTGATCCTATGATGGATGAGCAGAAGATGGATCCTCCTCAGAGGAGAAATGAAAGAATTCATTCCACATGTAACCATGATCGACTGTGAAAAGAAGACATGGCCGAGTCGAAGATGGAGTCAAGTACAAATCAGTAAAATCTTTTCCACAGATTATCGACAACCATAATTTAGAAACGAAGATTAGCTTCGCTATAGATTTGGCCGGCAATATTAAGAGAATATTTATTATCAGATCTAGAGGAAACTTATCAAACGGATCGCTTTGGGCTTGTTTCTTAGACCTCGTAAGACATTTTGAAGTGTTACCGATCGTCTCTTTTCTCCTGACCCTTTTCATGATGATTTTCGATTCCGCTCACAATTTGTTTTTATACTCTTAACCCTAATATCTTTGCTTATTTGGGGCAAATAAATCCGTAGTCATTTTTTGTTTGATTCCTAACTTTTCTATGTGTCAAGGCCGACCCCTAAGATATGGGCTATAAAAAATTCCGGTTTGAGGCTACACATTCACCAAGACCAAAACCCAAACTTAAGCCCAGCTCCGCACAGCGGCGGCGGGTGTGCATGGTTTTGCGTAATGGTCATCCATTTCTCATTCTCTATCCAATGTGAGACATCTACTCATTTTGATACTTAGTCAAAATTACAAGTTTTATAAGCCTTCCAAGCTACACACTTTGGGCCTTCATTTCTCATTCAACTTGAATTCGATTTTGATATGTAAATACACTATCTTTACAAGATTCCAAAGATCTCAAGATCTAGCTGCTCCGGTGATGGACTTCACCGGAAAAGTCGCCAAAAGTTTAGCATATGGTATTTTTGTGAAAATTGAGTTCCAACATATCCAAAAAAAAAAGGAAATCCACATATGACTTGATAGGATTCCTCTGTTGACATTATTAATTTATAAAAAAATTAATATCATGATAAATTAATAAAATATCAAAATTCCGATATTATTAATTTATAAATATTTTACTGTAATACATTTACTTTCTTTTTTTTGCAAGACTAACAATACATTTACTATTGAAGCTTAAAATGCATATATTTAGGGAGTTAAAGCCTATGGTAGGGGTTGGAATTTTATTTCATATTTTAAGAAGATGAAATATATTTAGCGCTTCATTGGTTTTTCCACAACCACTCACAAACGTTACGTTTGCAGGCCGTTACAGTTACTAGTATTTGTCAACAATTGTGAAAATCACTACATAGTGCTCTATAATCGCTAGATTTGAAAGTTATTTTCAACCACGTTTGCAGTTGTAATAAGTTAAAAAAAAAAAGTTGTTTTTATTTTTAAAATCTCTAACTAATAATCAAAATTTACCAAAAAAGCCCATAAAGAAAAACTTTTTTTATTTCTTATCAAATACTCTCTATGTTCCTTATTAATCTTATTTCTAGAATTTTTACACATTTTAATAAAACATATTAAAGTTGCATCATTATTTTTTATGAATAACAATTTACTATAATTTGAACCAATAGTATTCTATTATTTTTATTGAAATTTACAATTTCTCATAAATAGCTGATAAAAATGTATTGAAAATAGAGAAAATATAACTTTTTGAAACAAAATTTTTTCCTAGAAATAGGATTAATAAGGAACAGAGGGAGTATTATCATAGCAAATACTCAAAAATTCATGAAAATCGTGTAAAACAATATTGGGAGAACTAACATGACTTGATCTACGTATATAAAGTTATGTTATAAGATGAATATTCAAGGGGATCTAATCACATACATTTGGGTTTCTTAAAGTTACCCAGTATGATATCTTTCGATTTATTTAACCGATCAAAGAGTTCTAATCTCCAACCATCGTAGAATCCTAATCAACCTTTTAGTCCTCAAAAGGCATTCTATCTCTTAAAGGTGATTTAAACTATGACACACATTTGGAAAAAATTACATTTGACACAATTTCTGATATGTTTGCACATTTTCCACTGTTCAAAATCATCTAAAATCATCCAAATCATCTAAACTTATTAAAAACTTAAGCCATCCAAAGTATATGGTAGAATACACCCATTTAAATCAGATCAATTGAATATAATAGCATTGTTACAATAGTTTAAGGTGTAGTCATTTTTAATACAATCCATTTAAACAATTATTTGATAATGACACTAGCAAATTTAGTCAATGAGATCATTAACCACCACTGATCAAATAAATCTGCGTCAAGAGACCAGGAGGATCCCAGTGGAGGTTAATGCGGGTGATAACGTTGAAGAACTGAGGAAAGAGCTGGTTAAGATGCAAGAAAGCGGTCAAATAAATCTGCCTCAAGAACTACAATTGAAGTTCCTATTTGTGTATAAAGAAATGTATTTCTTGAGGCAGATTTATTTGACCCCTCTCTTGCATCTTAACCAGCTCTTTCCTCAGTTCTTCAACATTATCACATGCGCTAACCTCCACTGGGATCCTTCTGGTCTCCTTAAATGGCATCACCATTACTGTCATCTTCATCGGGCTGGTCTAGATCTTCTTCTTCACATGCAAAATCTAAAACGTTAATGATCTCTTTGACCGAGTCTTGATGTTTGGTAGCATCTCATCAACACATCTTCAATGGCCAAAGTTGGATAGGAAAACGATAGTAAAAACATGACTGAGAAAATGCCATGAAAATGGTTTTAGTCTCCGTTTCTTAAAGATTCAATTGTTTTTGTTTTTAATTTTGCCATTTATTAGGATTTCTGTATGTATATATAGAATTCAAATTTGTTTCGTTATTTCTCGTAAACAATATATCTTTACTTAATCAGTAGAATTAATATCTTTTGACGTTTTACTTACTTCATAAATTATTATGGTTCATTTAATACATTTCAGTTTATGAAAATATGAAATAACTTGAATAAAAAATTCTAAGCATTAGGCCTAGGCGTTTGGGTATCGGTTCGGGTATTTTGGTTTTTTGGGTTTTAGGGTTTAGAGATTTAATACCCATTCGGGTATTTATAATTTTTGGTTCGGGTTTGATTCGGTTCCATCCGGGTTTGGATCAGGTTCGGATATCCAAAATATTGGAAAAAACTAAAAAATTAGTTAAATTAGAATACTTTTTTGTTAATATTCACAAATGTAACTAAAATTTGGGGATATTCGGTTATTTTTGTTCTTTTAGTATTAAAATAATTGATATTTTTGAGTTTATAAATATAATTTTGGATAATTAATATTTTTTGTATATAATTTTATTTTGGATATTTTGGTTACTTATTCGGTTTTTGTTCAGTTCGGGTATAGAAGGTTAAAATCCGTTTGGGTATTTTGTTGGTTAGGTTCCTCTTTTTCGGGACAGATTCGGTTTTTTGGCCTAGGTCTACTAAGCTTAATAAGAATCAATATCAGACAGAACGAAGACCGGCGAAGGTGAGTGAAAAAGAAGAAGAAGAAGTCTTGGGTTTTGTGTAATATTTTTATATCCGACTCGGACAAGGAACCGGATTACCTTCCGGGTCACCGGTCACCCCAAATCAACCATCATTACATTGGTTGCTCTCATGAGAGCTCAACATGTGTCAAAATTATAATTAACGAGATCATGAAACGTGTTATTTATTCGATGAGATTTTGATACGTGTAAAAAATATTATGATATGTTTATTTTCCATAATAGAAAAAAAAAACCACCAAAAACAAATTTAATATTAAAATAGATAAATTTTTGCTTTCTATTTTTCTAATATATAATAAATTTTAATATCTCAATAAAGTTTAAACATTATTTTTCAAATTTAGATTTTTAGAGTTTATATTATTTAAGCTCCAATAATTTTTTTATTACACGTTTTTAATTATTTGAATGAAAATAATAATTATAATTAGCATGATCACGACATATGTCGCTTAATCGATCAAATGGTGACACATGTAAACAAAATGTTTTTGTTATTTTTGTTTTTCTTACTAGAAAATAAAAACATCCCAACAAAAAAATATTAATATATGTAATTTTACTTTCTGTTTTCTAATATAGGTTAAATTTTATTAGTTCAATGAGATTTAAAGTTTACATTTCAAATATAGATATTTTGATTTTTATATTATTTAAACTCCAATAATATTTTATTACACGTTTCTAATTATTTGAATGAAAAAATAGAATGAATATAATCGAACCTAATATATTATTCTAATTTGTTAAATTTTAAATACATCTCGAGTAAATTGACTGGGTTAACCCATGAATTTATCCAATTTAGTGGATCGAATTAACATGTACATGTATTTAATTTTATGGATCAAATGGTTAAATAGACTGAAAACTCAGAGAGAATTTTTATCGTCGGAGCCAATTTTCAAAAAAAATTTTGGATCCTGAGGAGTGATGAAGGTGGTGGGGCTTTTGCTGGAGACTGAAAATGATTGTTGATATCAATCCAAAGATGGAAAAGAAAAAAAGCATTAAAACTAAATATCTTCATAAACAAAGCCAATGATATGAATAAAAAATCTAGAGCTGGTAATGTAAGGGCTGAGATATAAGATGTTGTGGAAGAACGCCAGGAGACAAAGAATGGCAAAGAACTTTGGCGAGTGATTTGATTGGAAATCGAGATAAGATCTGAACCAGAGGAGGGATATGAATCTGGAGATGGGAGGAAGATGTGGAGCTTCTGTTAGAGATTAAAAATTAAGATAGGTGGGAATAAGAAGACGGAAAAGAAAAAAAATTGCAAAAACCAAACAACTTCATAAATTGAACCCCATATAAGAATAAAAAAAATGATGACGGAAGGACTGAGTCATAGAATGTTCTCGGAAAACGATAAAGATAAAAAAAATGGAAAAAGACTTTGGCGAGTGAAAGTACGAAAAAGAACATATAATCGCTTGAAAACTGAGATAAGATCTGAAACATAAAGAGCAGATGGACAACATATATTTTTCTGGAAGAACACATCCCCCATATATGAACGAGAGCATAACTGTCAACCACCGAATCCGTTTTTCAAGATCTCACACGGTGTTCGAAAAAACAAACGACAAGATAAAACCAAAAAGTATTGTACGTGTTCTAGATTTTAAATATGTTAATAATGATATTGTAATATAAAAATTTTAATTAATTTATTCATGTTAAAAAAACAAACTTATTAAATCACTCACTTTTCTAACGAAACATATTTTCTACTTATTTCCTAAAACATTTTTTAAATATATTATTAGAAATATTTTTTTTATTTTAAGAAATCCATCCACCGGACGGGACCTAAACTAGTTTTATATATTATTAAGTATATATAGATACAAAACAATAGAAAAGATAAAATATAAGAATATTTTATTAATAATACTTGTTAAGAAAATAAAGTAATAATGATCATAAAAGAATCTAATAATATTAATAATTCTATGTACTATATCTAATGTGAATCGTTACAAATTTAGTTAATTTTTAGAAGAAAAAAAGAAAGAGAAATTTATAAGTAAAACAAATAAAACCAAAAAGAAAGGTTCAAAAATTATATATTCAAATAAATCAAGAGACGGACTAAACAGTTGGAACAAAAAGATAAAATCGATGTTTTAAAATCTAATCCTCTATTTGAAATAAAGATGTTTTAAAATCAAATTCTCAAAAAATTTAATAGATTTTCTTTAACCGATATCTAACCGGTTTGATTGACCCATTGGATCTTTGGGCTAATAACGAAATTTTTCGAAGGTTTTGGTTTTTAACTTGATACCCGAATCGGAAAAACATCCGGTCTTAATCTCAAAACATTTGTTTCGTGTCATAAAGAAAACTTAGATTCTAGATATATATTTTTTCTCTCATATATATGCATAAAATATATATATTTATTAGTTTATCGACCTGTGATTAACCCGAAATGTAGTCCAGTTTGGTATCCGGTCGAATAAAGAAACATTGGATTTTATGGTCAAGGTTGTGTGAACAAGACGCACAATTCACTATGACTCTGTCTCCACTTTAAGGGATCATAATTTTGGAAATCTGGCCCATCTTAAGAATAAAATTAAAGATTAGTCCACAATGACAATAATAGCTGACAACGAATACAAATAATAATAACTCTTTTCCCACTTTATTTTAATCCCACCCAAATCATATCGTATCGAGAAAAGAAAACGAAATCGCTGGCCAGATTCTTTCCCTCAACCATATTCATTGAACATAACCATTCATTTTCAATTGGACACAAACAAAAGTCGATTAAAGTCAAAACTCAGGTTCACACAATCTGATTTCTGTCCCACACGTGATCAATAGCTTTAAAGGTGGCGTCATCTTTCAGATCACGAAGGACAATTAAAAGAGAAACGCAAACTTTATATTATACAACGAAATGAGAATTTTATTCAATACTCATTAAACCATCCCAAAGGGTATTACATAATTTAGTACAGTATTCATACAGATTTTAATACAGCGCCTGGAAAAAAAAAACGAGGGCTCTGGCAAAAAAACAACAAAAAAAACTCTAATTGAGTTGCAACAAAAGCCAGAGCAACCTCTAAGAGAACCGAGGCCTGAACAAAACCTGAACCGGTACAAATCACACAAGACCCTTTTGAGGAAAACCAAACCAAACAAAGACAAACGACGCAAATTAAAAGAGAATAGGCTTTGTAAAAGACACCAAAGCAAGCAACAGGAGGATGATAAACCCGAAAATCTCGGATATCCGG
Organism: Cardamine occulta; assembly: GCA_028015245.1. Taxonomy (NCBI): domain Eukaryota; kingdom Viridiplantae; phylum Streptophyta; class Magnoliopsida; order Brassicales; family Brassicaceae; genus Cardamine; species Cardamine occulta. The sequence continues at coordinate 17,823,261 of CM051376.1, read as the reverse complement.
TAAATATATTCTCAAGCAACACACGACCTTCCGATTTCGATGTAAGCTAGAGGGAATCTAGCAAAAAAACCATTGACTGGAAAAAAAGAAACCGGAAGCCAAACTGCTTGGAAAAAATAGGAAAACCGGGTACCGAGCCTAGCAAGAGACGCATAGATCACAGAGCCTGAAAAAGAGCTGACACTTGACAAACGAACTTGGACGGACTAAGATACCTTTCATTATAGGTGGAGAAGTTGATGGTGGAATTGTTGATTAGGAGAGGATGTCGCATTTGTAAAGCCTCTCCACTAAGAAGTCGATGGTGGAATTGGGGATGGATCGACACTGTTGGAGATTTAATCCCAATAAAGTCGAACCCAACCTTACGATGGCTGGCAAGCTTTTGTGTGTGACCATATAGCAACCAGCCATGGATAGGATCTGTAGTTTCAGCATGTCAGAGGAAGCCAATGCTTGAATCCCAGAATCTGAGATTGAGCATTTCGAAAGATCCAAATCACTGAGAATGTGGCAGTTTGCTGCAATGGAGACTAGGCTGGTGTCAGAGATCTTGGTGCATCCATCGATGTTTAAGACTTCGAGAGTCCAACCATTACGAGCAGAGATGGCAGAGATCACTCTGTCTGTCAAATTGGAACAACCGCTGAAGTTCACCTTCACAAGAGAGTTCTGGATTAGATGTAGAAAACCAGACTCTGTTATCCCCTTCAGCCCACACAGCTCAATATCCTCGAGCTGAGGGCATAGCTTCCCAAGGGCAGCAACATTTGCATCACCAAAGCCAGGGCAGTTACGAATAGACACAGAGCGCAGAGCACTGCAATGTGATGAAGCAGGTAACCCAGTGTTGAGATCTCTAATGCCCAAACAGCTCACCAGAGAGAAAGCCTTCAACTTTTCACTACAGTTCAAAAGAGAACCAAAAAACCCAAATTGGGTGACCCTGTGGCACTCTTCAAGATGAAGATTCTCCAATGAGAAAGATGCTTTGGCAAAAGAGACCAACCCATTGTCAGATAACAAAGGGGATTTACTGATGATAGCCCTTTTCATGTTCGGGCATCCCTTTCCAACAGATTCAAGCCCCATGTCAGTCACTCCCTGGCAGGCTGTGATGGTTAGAGTGACTAGTTTTTGCAGACCGACGCCATTTCCCATTACCCAGAATCCCTTCTCACTCACATGTGACAAACCAGCAAGTACAAGATCAGTGATCGACAAGCCGTAATGACCCACAACAGCAAGAGACACATCAGTAACATTGAGCATCTGAAGCTTAAGTTTCGCCAAGGTAAAGGTGGTGTAAGACAGCAGCGATGTGATTCCTTGATCCCTAACAAGAGGACAGTTCTTGATCGAGACTGACTTCAACTTGGAGCAGGATCGTGCAATGGCTAGCAGACCCTCATCTCCAATACTTGAACAAGCCTCCAATGTCAGCTCAGTCAAGTTAGGGCAGCCCTTAGCAATCGCTACCAAACCCTTGTCAGTGATTGTAGAGCAGCGGTTCAGGTCAAGCTTCTCAAGATGATGACAACCCTCAGCAATCTCCAAGAGACCATTGTCAGTAACGGTAGAAACGTTGCACAGAGAAAGAGACCCGAGAAAAGGACAGCTCCGACCAATCGACCTAAGACCAGCATCTGTAACCTTGCTAGCAGAACCGCTTCCCCGAATAAAAAGCTTCCCAAGTCCTCCACGACCAGCTGTTCCAACAGCAATAGCAGCTAGTCTAACATCTGTAGCTTTCTTCCCATCTAAGTTCCTAGATAAACATCCATCACAATCATCACCATCTTCAGTTTTGTTCGGAGTAACATCAAGCTCCTTTTGCCTGATACTACTCACAAGTGTAAGCCAATGTTTCGATACAGAAGCGCAAGCCCTCCTCTCTGGTGGTCCAGACAAACGCCTAAAGATCTCGAAAAGGCACTCTTCTGGGAGCACATCAATGGAAACTGGCTTTTCCTCAAAAGCACTGAACTTCGAAGGCGCAACGACACGCGACCTCTTGCTAGGAGGGAAATAAACATCAACGAAACTACCAAGAGACAGCAAAAGACTAGCATCCTTTGGATTTGGGTATATCGCACCACGACGGTAAAAATCACTTTCACCTGTATACACTAAAGCAGAGATTCGAATTAGAATTCGTTAATTACGAACAGATTTCGCTAATCAACCTATAAATTCACAGATCCAAACAACACAACATGAAAATTGATAATTAAACTCCAAATCTGGAGATCTATGGATGATAACTTCGCTGATATGATCTATAGCTCATCAAAGGCAACGAAATTAAAACTCAGATCTATCTATTTCTAACTCATCATCATCCAGGAAGAATCAATTCATCTATAAAATAAGATCTTATTCATGAAGATCCAAGAAACTTGGAAACGCCTAAAATCTAACGGAAACATCAAATTCCAAGTGAATCAATCGACGATCGGAGGCTTACCAGAAAAACTATAGATCTGAGACATGATTCAAGCTCAAAACTCCCAGGAAAAACGAAAACGCTTGAATCTTCAAGCGAAAACCTATGGGAAAGAGCAAAAAAGAAAGATCCGAAGACGAAGAAGAAGAAAATAACCAAATCAGCTTCGACTGTAGCGAAGGGAGAGAAGAACATGAAGATTCAAAGATTGTTGGAGGAAGGAGAGAGCGAAGAAACCCTATCGTATAGGGAAAAAAAACGAGAGAGAGAGAGAGAGAAAAGGTGGAGGAGAAAAAAAAGGAAAGGAAATGATGATGGGTCAGTATGTGGTCAAGGTATGAGTTTTATACTTAGGTTGAAATTTACATGCAATGTATCTGTGCCTAAAACTCTGGATATTTTTTTATTTAATATTTTTTATTTTATTCCCACAATACACACAAGTAGCATGAGATACACCCATTTCTTTTTTTCACCTTTCAGAGCGCGTTAAGGCAAGCAATGAGGTGTTTGGTTACAGGGTTGGGTTTATATTATTGTTCTGTTTGGTTCCGAGAACACCTCTGAGCTCTTTTTTTACGTTTGTGTAATGACGTCAGAATCGTTTAGTTTAATCCTTTATGTGATTTTTCTTTGGTTTCAAGGTTGAAAAAACAATACAATTTCTTAACTGATTTGTTGTTTTGCATAGCAGTTTTCACGGGACCAGAAAATATAACGAAGTTTATCTCGACGTATTGTAGAGGGATTGCGTTTTTAGGTGACTATGCTTTTCTATTCCAGCTCTATCATGAATTGTTTATCGATGTAAGCCCTGTTTGGGATTAAATCGCTTGCGACTAAAATAAAAGGTTGTAAATAAAGGTCACTAAACATCCATGTATCTCGCCAACTACACAGACTTCTCAATAACGATCAAAAGAATATAGAAATGGAATCCTTAATCACATATATCTGCAGTTGGGCGGATCGATTCACAAATTTTTTTTTTCCTTGGGTCCACGTGATTGCAACCAAATAGCAGATAAATTGGCAAAAGTAGTTCTTATTCAAAGTGTTACATCTATAACTTATGCATATCCTCCAAGTTGTAGAAAGAGGTTTCTTTTTAACGATGATGTAAACGTTTTCTAGATAAATGAAAAAATCGTTCACAAAAAAAAAACACTCATGTATGTGGAGAGATGATGCGCAACGTTGATTACAGCAACATCGCGACATAAATTTTGATCGCTGAAAATATAGCGACAGCATCACTAGAAATTTAGGTGGCTGATTTCTTCTGTTAAACAACTAACAGAGTCGTTGACTTTATATTGATGTGTTGTTAGATGAGTTGCTAGCTAGCGACTTGTTCCCGAACGGAATTGTATCCAAATTTTCGTATAGTCAAAGACATTGTTCAGCTCGAGCTCTCGAATACGCTTGGATCCGTTATCATTTTATCATTAAAGTTATTTTATTTTCTAGTTATTTTAAAACTTATTGTATTAATCAAATAGTTATGATAGCTCCTTCCTATTCTTGTATCCCAAAAGATTAAGCTAATGAGAAGGGTGAAAGACTCTAATCCAATCTTTAATTAGGTAAATGATAATAGCAAAATTTACGCTTAGACAATGAAAACATTTGAGTTCATTTCGGCCAAATTTACCCCCACGCGCCAGTTGACTTCTTTGCACAATCTTTATAATGTAATGGATATTCATCTTATAAATTAATACTCTATATAAAAATGTAGATTTTCTTTCTTCTCCAGCTAAAGAAAAATAGCAATCATGATAAAAATGAACATTTGGTGACAATCCGGCGAAGCCCCAAAATTTTTTTGGTGAAATCTGGCGAAGATAGTGACAATCCGGAGAAGATATGGTGACAATCCGGTCAACATTTTGTTTCTCTCTCTTTAAGTGTTATCTTCCTTTCTTCATCAAACATTTTTTTTCCTTTTTCTGTAACTTCCTTAGGAATATTGTTCATCAGCTTCTTTTTTTCTCTTGTATTGGTTCTTGTCAGATTTGTAAATATATTTTTAGAACATGTTAAAATACCTTTTGTATCACATAAATCGTATACAAAAGGTATTTTGTATACTTATGTGATACAAAAGGTATAATACATAAGTATCCGGTTTTGCAGATTACTCGACCTCCTTAGTGCAGTCGTACGAGAAATCCAGTTTTACTGTCTTCTTGTTTTGTATACGATTTATGTGATACAAAAGATATAATACATAAGTATCCGGTTTTGCAGATTACCCGACCTCCTTAGTGCAGTCGTTCAAGAAATCCAGTTTTACTGTCTTCTTGTGGTATCCCAAGTAGATGTTCTACGTATATAGTTGTCATCTAATTAGCATCTACTGCTTTCATGGATATTATTTTGTTTATTGTGTATGGTGAGTATTTGTTCCTTTTTATCAATTTTAATAAACGTTTTCACAATTGTAAAGGGTATTTTTGTCATTTTTAAGTTGCAAATAAATTTTATTTTGAATTCATTTCTAAATTTGGTAATGTAACTAAATAACTCAGCATTATGTAGAAATTGTAAATGCACATGTAGACAAAATTATGTAAACCCAGAAAAAAAAATCCAAATATCCAATCATCCTATTGGCCAAAGAACCAAGTTGGGTGTTAAACTTATTCAACTCTTTTCCACCTCATACGGCATGGAACACCCACATGGGGAGATCCTTCATCCTACTAATTACTAAGATCCAGCTAATTACAAACATCATTAAGTGATTTCATTTTTAAGCCGTTTAACTAAAATCAACTTAATGCTTCTAATTCCTCTATTTGATGAATTGAAAAGCATTTTCTTTTTCTTTTCTTGTCTGATGAACCAATAACAAAAACCTCTATATGCATGTTTATACATCCATGTCACACGAATGACATAGTTCATTTATTCACGGACTTGTTGGATTCATTGTGTAATGAAATAATCAACTATATATTAAAAGAATTAACAAAAAAAAAACTATATTAAAAGATAAATTTTTAAAAAGAAATAATTAATTCAGTTATATACATTTTCATGCTCATGTATTTACCAAAGCCGGGACCAGCATTTTAATAAAATATCCCTTCCAACCGAAATTTTTCTTTTTTTTTTGGTTATATTTACATTTCATGTCATTAGAAAATCTTTGTAAATCATATTGTTTGTATAAATTATTCAAATGCCTTAAAATTCAATATCAAACTAACAATATATTTCATATATTTCTGGTTATTATTATTTTTCTAAATCTCATAATATATATTTTTAAGAGATTTTTTTATTTAGTAAGAATAATTTTTTAAATATTAAAAAAATAAAATTTGAATAAAAAAACTTTTAAAGTTTCTCAATCTCCATGTTTTCTAATAATTTAATTATTTTTATATTTATTCATATGTTTTTCTTGCAAAATTATACTATAGATTATTAAAATTTCCTATTATTTTTGTTTCAACGTTAAGTTGATTTTTGTAAATGTATAATGAAACTGTAAATATAAAATTTTAGAAAATAAAATGTAATTATAATTTGCAATTGCTTAGATAAAAAATTCAACTTATACATAGTAAATACATCTACATTTAAAATTTAAAATGCAAGGTAAACACATTCAACAAAATTTGTTATTCAATTTTTACCGGCTGGTGGCAAAATATATATTCAAATTGATCAAAATGACAAATTTTGTAGTCTTTTGTTATGATTTTATTTTTAAATTACCATATCTTATAGATCTACAGTGCCCATGTGGGGAAAATTTGATGTAAGAAGAAGAATCAGATATTCAGATTTGATTAACTTGCAAATCTTTCTACAGCTGAATCACCACTAGAATAATCTCCTACAAAATCCGGACTCTAAAAGTTTCCTGATTATGTAAAATATATCATGATTTCATATTTTACATACTAACTTTAAAAAAATAGGTTCGAATCATAAATGATTATTAATTGAAATCTGAATGTAGGCTATGTAGCTGTGAAGAGGACCCAATGCCCATTATAAACATATGTTATAAAAAGAGAAAGTGAACAAAAGACAACCAAGTGGTCGTGGAAGCATTATCCTTTTCATTTAAACAGCCCATGTATTCTTCTTATTGCAATTCTTCATGTCTTTAACATCATCAACTAGACTTATTCTTTTGGGTCAACAACTAGTACATTTTTTTATTAAACACATTGAAATCGTTTGGGTTTTATTATAATATGATTTTTAATATGTCAAAGTTCTAATTAATTTCAAGTTTTATGATTATAGATGATCTTTCATTCTTTGCAATTTATCATATTCAAAAGCAGATCATTTATGTCAAAAAAACTAGATTGATATAAATGTTTTTTTATTGAATAAGATGTTAAGTCTTTGCCTTATATACAAGTGGTTTAACCTTAAATACATTTTTGTATATTACCCAACTATACAATAATAATTTATTAATTAAAAAGCGAGACTTTACAATTAACACCAAGATAAATCAACCGACTAATGATTGTGAAAGAGACTAATGATTGTTTAAAGGTTTTGCAGGTACACACTTTGGATAATCCCTCTTCTTCCACATTCCAGACTGAAAGGGATTTGCACCAAAAATGAACTTTCTTAAAAACTATTTAGAAGTCATTTTTCAAGCAGAAGTCAAGAATCAATTGATTGAGTGAGGGGGACCAGCATACTATCTTCTTCTACAGAGTTGTCGTTGCTTGGAATTCTCCATCAGATCACTTTTCAGACAAATGGCAAATTCACATCTGATCCAATGATGATAAGTAATATTGCCACTGCGCACTTCAAGCAGATTCTGGCCCTTGATGAATTGCCACAATCAACTTCATCACTTGCCTGGTTTCTAGAGCTTCACACTTTCAGATGCTCAGACCATCAAAAACATATCCTCTCATCCCCACCTACTGCACTTGAAATCCAGCAAGTTCTAAGCAAACTTAACCCCAACAAAGTGCCTGGTCCTGATGGCTTCACATCAAACTTCTTCAAATCTGCATGGGAAATAGTGGGCAGTGAATTCATTGAAGCAATACAAAAATTCTTGATTACAGCTTTCGTACCTACATCTACAAATGCCACCATTCTCACTCTAGTGCCCAAAATACCTAGAGCTTCTCAAATCACTGGCTATAGACCAATCTCTTGTTGCAACACAACATATAAAGTTATATCCAAGCTGCTAGTCAAGAGACTCAAAGTTATCTAATATGACCTTATCCTTCCTAATCAGACTGCATTTGTGAAGGGCAGACTCCTAATCGAGAATACTTTTCTTGCATCTGAACTAGTCCATGGATACCATAAACATGGAGGTCCTAAGAGAATAACCATTAAATTTGATATTGCTAAGGCCTTTGACTCGGTCATGTGGGACTTTCTACTTCAATGCCTAAAGGGTCTACATATTCCTGAATTTTTCCTAAGGTGGCTGGAAGCCTGTATCTGCACTACGGCCTACTCGGTAGGGTTCAATGGAGCTACTTATAGATATTTAAAGGCAAAAGAGTGCTTAGACAGGGAAACCCGCTCTCTCCCTATCTATTTGTCATTTCAATAAACTGTCTATCACATGCTTTAAATCGGGCAGCAGAAGAAAGAAGGCTAAAGTATCGTTCAAAATGCCAGAGAACGAAGCTCACGTACCTTTGTTTCGCTGATGACCTCTTGATATTTACAGATGGTTCACTCAGCTCTGTGGAATGTGTGCTGGAAATATTGAGAGACTTTGAAAGGAGATCTGGACTCGTAATCAGTGTGCAGAAAACTTGTATTTTCTCTGCAGGGTTAAAGGATCATGAGATGCGAATTATAACGGAAAAACCAGAGTTGCCTACTGGAACGCTACCTATTAGGTATTTGGGGGTCCCTCTTTGCTCAAAAAAAATCTCTGTCAGCCAATGTTCATCCCTAACCGAAGCCATTAAGACTCGGCTGCACTTGTGGACTGTCAAATCTCTTTCTTATGCTGGTAGACTCTAGCTGATCTCCACTGTGATTGCTGGTATAATTAACTTTTAGGCGAGCTCATTCATATTACCTCAAACCTACATTTCAGAAATTAACTCATTATGCTCTAGGTTCCTGTGGAAAGGAAAAATAGAAGGCCTTAACTCAGCCCGTGTTTCATGGGAATTTATATCAAAGAGTAAAGAAGAGGGAGGATTGGGCCTAAAAGACTTATCTAATTGGAACAAAGCTTGTGCTATGAAGATGATATGGATGCTCTTCTTCCATAGAGTTCCTTTTGGGCAGTTTGGTTCACCTCTGAGGTTCTGGATGGGAATATCAACAATTACTTGGTTATTAATACTAAACAAAAAAATTCATGGCTTGGAAACCAAATCATTCTACTCAGAGAGGAAATTTACCCGTGGATAGTCCAAGTTGTATGAAACGGTGAAACATCTTACTTCTGGTCAAGCAACTGGTCACAATTGGGTAAAATCACAAATTTTCCTAGCCAGTGACCTCTCCTCTCGATTAGGCATCCCATCAAACTCATCAGACTCCACTCTAGCCGAACTCTGGGAAAATGGACATTGGATTCTCTCGCCGGCAAGATCAGATGTGCAGGTTATGGTCCAAACTCAGCTATCTTTACTTTCACTTTCGAATCTCCCTGATGCCTATGAGTGGAAACCAAACAACATAAGGAGAGATCGATTCAACACTAGAGAAGTATATGATCTAATAAGAAATCACAATCCTCTTGTCACCTAGAGCTAAGAGATTTAGATCCCTGGCCAAATTCCAAGGCATGCTTTTCTTACTTGATTGATTGTCCTTAACAGATACCAAACCCGTGATCGACTTCTCTCTTGGGGGATACAAACTAACGCCTTCTGTCTCCTATGCAACTTGGACTACGAATCCAGATTACACTTATTCTTTGACTGTAGTTATACATGGACTATGTGGGAAGAAATCTCCCTCCGTTGCAACTTTATTACATCATGAAACTAGGAGACTCTTCTTGGCCAACTACGCTGCTTCAGATCTTCAACGTCAGTTAAAAAACTTCTTCTAATTGCCTGGCAAATTACACTTTATCTCTTATGGTCAAAATGAAATGAAATAGTCGCCTCCACATATCCACTTCAAAGCCGGTGGATGTTTCTTCTTAGAGAAGCAAATCTACTTATTCAGAACCGGGTTGCTAGCTTGAGGCATCAAAACTCTGTTACGGCTTCTGAGATGCTTCAGAGATGGATCTCACGCTAAGTCACAACTACCTCTTCGCTTTAGAATTTACGACGATCACTTCTTCTAGATTCTTTATTTCAGATTTGGACTTAGGCATATGTCTCGACAAAGGGAAACTTCTCCCAAAAGGGCTTTTAACTCCTATGCTTTGTAATTGTGTGGTTTATTATACCTGGGCCTTGTGCTTTATAAACATTTTCTTTATTTCGCAATTTCAATAGAAAATCATTTCTCAAAAAACAAATCAACCGACTAACTAATCGACGATATTGATAAGGATCCGTAAGAAGGGCACTATCCGAAAGGGCCAACTTATGGTTTGCTCGATTGGATGAGAAACTGGCTTAGCTCCAAGAAAACTAGTTTCAGAAATAAGACCAAGGGCATACATCCGTTGACACAAGTGCATACCAGATGGATTTCAAGCCACCTCAATACCCAAAACATATTTTAGAACCCCTAGATCCTTAGAATACCCAAATATTATTTGAACTCGGTAATCATCGCCAAAGAACTACACGATACAATAAGATCATAAACATACACCAACACGTGAAATGCTCATCAGCAAAAGTAAACAAAGAGTAATCAGAAAGAGATTGTCCAAACATATAATCGCGGAGAGCATCATAGAGCTTAGAAAAACCAACATCAAGGAGCTTGTCATAGTCCATACAATGATTTATGTAACCAGCACAATTGAGAATTTTCCTCAGTTTGAAATTCTGGTGAGAACCGAATAAACACCTCTTCATCCAAATCACCATGTAAGAAGGCATTATGAACATACATATGGTAAACCTTCATATCCCAAAAAAAAACAAAAACCTCCAAAAAGATTGAACAATCACCATTTAACACAAATGTATAAATGTATAATTATAGTCAAGACCTTCCGTTTGGTTATTTCCAAGAACCACAAGACGTGCTTTATAGCGTTCTAGAGAGCCACCAGACCGATACTTCAAAGTAAACACCCTTTTACACTCTTTTTTCTCCGGAGGTAAAGTTTCCACCATCCATGTACCATATTCTCAAAGTGCATCAATCTCATCCCAAACAGCTCGGCACCAATTTTCATCTTGAAATGCCTCAGCATATGTTTGGGGAATACCTCCCACTATAATAGCAGCTATAACAACTCGATGGTGCTCCAAAAAATTTGAACTATCGACATAGGATTCTTTTGTATACCATGAAGAATCTACAAAAGTTCTATCAGACACAGCATAAATTGTATTTGTCATGTAACCATGCAGCTTAGTAGAGAGGAATTTTTGTCTACATCCTTTTCCTAATAGTATATCGATCAGCCTAGGTGTAGAATGTGTGATTGATGGTTTCAGTATGGTCACTAAAGATGAATTCAGTGCCAGTCTCAGAGGAGAGCTCGGTTCCATCAAAAGATGTTCTCGAACCGGAGTTGTGCTCGTGTCTACTGTAGGTGAAGAAGTAGTTGGGGATCAAAGATAACTCACCAGGTGAAGAAGGTGGCACTGGTACAGTCACAAAGTAACTCGGCACTAGCTCCATAAATTCATCGTCATCTTCTACACATGTATCGCGAGGCACTAATGAGTCTACCGAGGAAGAAGAATCCGAGGAAGGGCTAGCGAACGAAAATTATTCTTCAAGAAACACCACATCACGTGAGATGGACACTACATTACTCTCCAAATCATACACCTTCCCGCCTTTTCACCATATGAATAGCCAATAAAAGAGATTTGTTACTCCGAGAAGCAAATTCATCACCTCTGTGTTGTTGATTATGCATATAGCATAGACACCCAAATACACATGGATGATTCATCGGAGGAGGTCTGTTATATAATAGTTCGATGCGAATCTTTGTTTGTAGAACCGTTGTAGGTGTACGATTAATCAAATATCTAGCTGCAAGATCACAAAACTCCCAAAAATCTACCGGTAAATGAGCCTAAATATCATAGCACTCGCGACAGTAAGTACATGTCGATGTTTACATTCAACACGTTCATTTTTCTGTGGAGTGCCAACACACTATGTCTCGTGTATAATACCCTTTCACGGAAAAAAAATACTAAGACTTATAAATTTAGAACCATTACCACTTCGAATTATCTTCACCTTCTTATCAAATTATCTTTCTGCTAATGATATAAAGTTATTCAATATAATCACAGTTTATGTTTTATTCAGCAATAAATAAATCCACACAACTCTAGAGTATTCATCAACAATTGTGAAAAAAAAATCTTGATCCACAAATTGTTGTTGTCCGGTAAGAACCCCATAAATCACAATGAACAAGATAAAAAAAACTCAGAAGTTTTGTTAATACTCAAAGCAAAAGAGTCGCATGTCTTCTTAGCACGGATACATATCTCGCAAGATTTGGAATCAAAACTACTACTGCTACTACTACTGCTAGGATCTGAGAACTTCATCATCTCCATCCTTTTAGAGGTTGGATGACCCAAGCGTTGATGCCACATGTCTATGGGTTGGTGATCCGAAACATGTGACATTGTTGCAGCCACCACACCTTAAAAAAAAAAGCCATTCAACTACTCACCCGCACCAATCAACATATATGTGATATGGTCCTGAACAACACAAAGATGGTGATAAATCTGGAAGGTACAACCAACCCCTATATTGAGTTAACTGAGAAACTGAAATAAGATAACGCTGCAATCCATCGACAAAGAACGCATTGAATGACTGCAAATGTGGTTCTCAATTAACGTTTCCTTGTTTGTTAGTCATAGTATAACGTCTATCAAGTAGATTTATGGAAATCGGAGGCATATCGCAAATCTTCGAAAGAAAATCAACACCACTAATCATGTGATTAGAAGCCAATGTATCAATGACCCAAGATTCAAGGAAAATACGTACCTGGAAGACGAGAGTTATTGTCTGTAATGCATTCATTGAGCATATCAACCAAAGTCTTCCATTGTTGATCATTCAAATCGGTAAAAGCCACATGATCAACTTCCATAATAGTGGCCAAATTTGCTGGAAAATCAACATCGGAGTTGCGATGTGTTTCGCTTAGCTACTTCAATACAACGTGGAGATGGAGTTATAGAATCGGGACCACGTTTATCACCACATAATGTAGACAAAGCTCTATGTTGTGAATTTCGAGGCTTTGAGCACGGGCGATCACCCCCACCACCAAGGGTATCTAATCGGCAAAAATTCTCAGCAAGGTGTCATGTTCTCCCACACCTAGAAGACACCGCCAATGGGTCCCAAAGTTCCTTATGTTGTTTTAAACGTGAAGAAGCTTGCACCACAAAACTCGTACACTCATGATGTTCTTCCATCATATGACTTGCACGTTTAGATTCTTCATCATGTGACCACATGATATACTTCATCTAGATATGGTAATGGATCACGTGATAGTACAGATGATTTTTTCGAGGCTTTGAGCGCGGGCGATCACCCCCACCACCAAGGGTATCTAATTGGCAAAAATTCTCAGCAAGGTGTCATGTTCTCCCACACCTAGAAGACACCGCCAATGGGTCCCAAAGTTCCTTATGTTGTTTTAAACGTGAAGAAGCTTGCACCACAAAAATCGTACACTCATGATGTTCTTCCATCATATGACTTGCACGTTTAGATTCTTCATCATGTGACCACATGATATACTTCATCTAGATATGGTAATGGATCACGTGATAGTACAGATGATTTTACTACTCCAATCAAATTTTCATCAAGCCGCCCCATCAAAAATTGATGTAGCTTATCTTCCTCTTGTTCTCTTGCAATTTCCTCAACCATATTGGCTCTTTGAAAATCAATGAGGCTTTTCTATTGTTTTTTTAGTCACCCATAATAAGCTTCCACAACTGTACCCTTCTGTTGACAAGTCGCCAACTCTGCTTTGAGTCGGTGAACTCGTTGCCCGTTCTTTACAGAAAATATCTTTTGTATATGCGTCCATAAATTGTGAGCAATCGCAAGATAAGACAGCGACCTGCTGAGATCCGGTGCAGTTTGATCCAAGAAACCACCATATATAGCATTATTAGCCCACCAATCTTCGAGATCCTCTGAAGTTTCATCAGGCTTAGAAATCAAACCAAACTTTTTCCTCGCACGCAGAGCAAGGCGTAAGTTTATCTCCCTCATCATAATTGGGACCACGTAGTTGTGGTTGTGAGATAATTGCACCTAGATTGTTACCAGACGAGAGATCGTAAGGATCAATCCGATGATGTGTAGTGTTAGCATGTGCACGATTCTTCGAGACGACAAACAATTCCTCACCATTCCGTGAGTTAGAGTCATTTGACATAATTGTGTTTTTGAGAACAGAGATTGTATATGTTCGACATAATGATCAAAAAATACATAGGCCAAACAAGGAGAATTGAACAATACAGAAAATCAAACGAGAGTCAAAGTAGGATCAAATGGACCTAAAAATTAAGTTATGCTCTGTTACCATGTCAAAAAAATTAGATTGGTATAAATGTTTTCTTATTGTACAAGATGTTTAGGTCTTATATACAAGTGGTTTAACCTAAATACACTTATGTAAATTACCTAACTGTACAATGGTAATTTACTGATTACAATACAAGACTTTATGTCTCTCTTCATAATTTAGCAAAAACTGCTAGACAATAGTAATTATGTAAACTATGTTCTTTAAGTTTGCACTTCTAAACCGTTTTAATGCATATATATATATAAACTGCAATAAAAAAGCACGAAAACTTAAAACTAACAACCCCCTAAGAAGAGAGCTTCAAGCATATTGAGTCAGTGATACCGTATGAAGAGGGTTATGAGAAACTACAGTAAATTAAGTACTTTAACGGCCTTGTTTGATTATTGAGTTAGTGGGCCGGTTCCGCAAAACCATCCCTAAGTTATGTATATTATCTTGTTAATCAATCTTAGATTAATACACAATTCATGGACATAGTCAAATAAAATAATCAGACAACTGTTAACGGGGAATATTGTATCTATTAATCACATTTTTGTTGGTTTTGGTCATAAGATTAGGACTGGATCCAACGCGTAAAGATTGTTTACTCTAGCTTTGGACTCGATTATATTGACAAAGTCTAAGTCCAACTTGGTGTCGTTTAGAGAGTGGCTATTGAGATGGCGTCGATGAAATCAACATCGAATTGGAGAAATCGAAGGCATTGATTGTGATTGGTATGAACTAAACTAACCATAATCCAGTGAAAAGGCATAAAGTCTTATGATAAGACCCGAGACATTAACATCTTATGTGTGAAAATTATAAGTTTAGTACATGAACTTTCGTTGACAAAAAAAAGGAAAAAAAATACATAAATTTTTCTCTCCCCCTTATAAGAGCACCGTCCAAAGAGAGATCTTCAATCAAATACATTACGATCGATCAGTAACATAAACCAAATCAGTAACATAAATCAAATAATGTTTATATAAACCATCTAATAGACCTAAAAATTTTATGGCCATCGAATTGTAAACCAAATTTTCTTATTTATTTTAGTTCTCTACTTGCATCAATCTGTACGTCTCTAATAACAACGTTAAGTTGATTGTAATCCACATTGATCACCATAGATCTGCCTTGAAACCATTTGAATCAATACTCTCAATGTGAACAATGGTCTGGAAACTGTATATTCTTGCTATTCACTACATTTCATGCATACACCAAGTTCACATTCATGAAATGACTGGTATGTAACAACACACAACTTGAACTCTTTTTTGGTCATTCGCAACGCAAGTTCAATCATTCACAACCCAAAACATTATTGTAAACTCAGCAGAAATTATAATAATAGAGAAACCTAACAGCAACAACATCATATGGTTCTTTATTACGTAAGATAGTTATCACAATGCAAAAAGTCAATTCCCATATGGTTCCAAGAGCATCTCAAAGCGTTCCATAAATCTGACCCCTCTCAATGTTTTGCTCCAGCAGACCACAAATGTAATCACCATAAGCCTCATGTCTAGTAAAGTATCTAAGATCATACAAGAGCACAAAATATTACCTATAACGTAGCAACCAATCTCAACATTTTCTTTTTTTAGGCATCCCTCCTACTAATAATTATCTTTCTTCTTGAGTAGCTTTTCAAATGCGGCAAGTCTCGACATCTTTTGATTAAATCGACGCTTTTCTAAACTACTTTCTTTTATCCTATTGCCTCCTGAAGGTTTCCTGATTTGAATCAAACTTGGAACATAAGAGCAACATTGTGGCCTACCGTATGGGTCTCCAGGTACTCCGAAATCCATTTTTTTTAAGTATCCAGCCTCTCCAATGATGTTAATATAGTCTTTGACATATCCAGTCTCATCGTTATAGACATAATTTAAATCCATGAAGACTTTCTTCTCCTCTTCAATGAAGAAGCTAATTGGACAATTTATCGTAGGTCCCCTATCCATTCTCAAGAACTTGCTCCACGACACCATTTCAACATCAATCTTAGTCGTAATCCATATTTCAAGCTCAGATTCATATTGTTCGTGGTGCTGAAATAAAGCAGCGAGTTTTTCTTCCCTAACACAAGATAAACGCACGTACCCATATTTATCCCTAACGCTAGATGGAAAAGGCAGAAGTGGCCCAAATCTCTCTCTTGTAAAATCAAAACAGATTATGTGATCTGTGCAACCTTCTAAGCTCCTTTTTGCAGCACACCAATAAATATTTCCCTTCAAAGAAATACCGCAACCAGAACAATATATACGCCAATGTGGAGTGACATCAAGAGTTGTCCATAAACCAGAGTCAAAATCGTAGATTTCGTACCAAAAAAATTGCTCTTCGGGTGCTTTAAAGAAATAATCTATAAACCTCAACAATTTAACAGTACGACAAGATTCCTTATCCTCGTATCCGAGAGCATAACTGAACCTGTCATGTCCGT
This sequence comes from Cardamine occulta, assembly GCA_028015245.1. NCBI lineage: Eukaryota > Viridiplantae > Streptophyta > Magnoliopsida > Brassicales > Brassicaceae > Cardamine > Cardamine occulta. The sequence goes on along the minus strand of CM051376.1, from coordinate 17,806,686 downwards.
CTGTACTGTGAGAATATCTGAGTTTGATCCACACTGTTTGGCCCCAATACGGATTCCAAACCACAATCCTAGAAACGTCTCTCAAGATGAATAACAATAAACCCTCAAAGTGGAAGACTTGAGTTATACTGACTTCATCGTACAAGAAACTAAGTTGACCTTGAAAATCCATAGAATGATCAACATTGTTGACGACGATGCAACTAAGTTTACCTTGAAGCTCCAAAGTTGGATTAACGTCGACGACGACGCTTATTAAATAAAGCTTGTGATTCCTTATTGCGATCATCATAGTCTCACCTTCTCTTGTTATTCTTTTACGTAAGCTCTCACTTTTGGATAGATTGTTCCAAGTTTTGCAAGTTAATCTCACTGCTTTCATAGTTTTCAAGGGAACCCTAGAAATAATCTCCTCTATCAAATCCTTTGGAAGATTGGAGATCATCGTCGTCATTGTTTCAAATCGCAACAAGGGTTTTTTTCTTTTCTTTCTTCTGATTTCTTGCGGCTAAGGGAAAGAAACGTATTAACACTGTAATTGAACTTCAAGATACATAAAAAACCCTAAATGAAGCTGGGCCAAACATGGGCTTTAGAATCTAGTCGGGCTTTTTATGATGTTACAAATTTTCACTAACAATATACATAACGTAAAAACAAGGATTCTTCATGTTTTAACTCAATTTTCAGTCGTCATGAGGTTCTTGGTCGAAGGAAGAAGGGAAAAAGAAGTTGCAAGTATACTGAATCAGATGATATTGTTTGTTTTGCAAGGCGTTATTGCGGATAAGGATTACTCGAAAGCAGACAAGTTGTCTGATGAGCTGCTCTTGTTAGGTTTGCCTCCTCATGTTCTTACTTATAATCTGTATATCAATGGCTTATGTAAGCAAAGCAATATCAAAGGCACCATAGAGATGGAGACGAATGGAGTTAACGGGAATAGCTTACACATACGATATTATGATTAATGCATGCATTGAGGTAGACGAGGTTGTCTGAGCTCACGGTTTATTGGAAGAAGCATTGAACATGAACATGTTTGTTAAGAGTTGAAGAATTGTGGAAAAGCCAAGGTTTGATGGATAAAGTCGTCGAACTTTTAGCACACCTGGTCCAAATCTGATACCTGGTTTAAGCGCTTTGGAACAAGATTATGGGTGTGTTTCTCTTAAAAGTTTAAAACTAAAAATATGGAATCAACGGACTCTCACGTAATAACCCTTAAACCATCATTTATTAAAGGGAGAAAAACTTAAATAGCACATAATATAGGTGAAATTACGAAAATGAGTCAAATTTTTTTTTAATTACTTAAATATTTTGCGTTCCCAAAATATCCTTCTAAACATTTGATAACAAAAACGTTATTACACAAATGCTATTACTATTAATTTCCACATCAGCGTAAAATCATGTGTCGCGCCTACGTGTCACAAAAAAACCTACGTGTATTATGAAAGTCTGCCGAGATTTATCTCCTTATTGACGGCTAACTTATTCAACAAAAATGCTGATTTATTAAAAACGGCTGATTTAAAAAATAGAATGGCTGATTTATCTCAGTAAATCAGCTTGTAGTTATAGCAGACTTATAAAACAGTGGCTGATATATGTGCAGGAAACGGCTGACTTATAATAATTCTACCTGATTTATGAGATATCGGCTGATTTATATGTGCAAGAAACGGCTGACATATAATACTTTTTGCTGATTTATGAGATACTGGCTGATTTAAATGTACACGACACGGCTGAGTTATGAAAATGTTGGCTGACTTATATTTTGCTGGCTGATAATCGATTGCTCTAGCTGACTTATTTAGCTGATTTATACTTAAACGGCTGACTTATGTTATCTTGATGTGACTGACTTATGGTTAATCTGCCATTTAGTAGCCGATTAAACGGAAGTCAGGTTATTTACGGCTGATTATATAATCTTTTAATAATTACGGTAATAGAATGCTTTTGATGATAGATTTATGTAATGTAGCGGCTGACCTAATTGTCTGACCTGATTAATGTGCATCTAATGGCTGATTTTTTAAACTTAAAAAATTACTTAAATATTTGTTTCCCCTATTTTTGTGTGAGGGCTGATTTCTTGTGGCGGGTTTTATAGTTCCTTTGGTGGCATGTTTACTATGTCAGCTTCCACATCATTAACATTAACATTATTGCATAAGTCAGCTACAACGTTTAAGAGTTTGTTAGATTTGTAAACGGATTAATTGATATCAAATTTTTAATTCTTGTTCAATTCATCGTTCTTGTTCGCCATTGTTTCAGTTCTTGCTGAGCTTAACAAGGTCAGTCGATTCTTTGTTTCTGTGTAAACATTGATTCGAATTGTGCAATAAACGTATTTGGCTTCAGTTCCGTTTGAATTGAAATTTCTTTGTATCACTCTCTACGCCAAGCTGTACGACAAATACACCAAACTCAATTTTCAGCAAAATCTTCCCTTCAATTCTCATGGGTTTTTAGTGTCTCGCATCTGTGGATTAGATTTGACTTCTCTCAAATTTGATTTCTATTTCCGTGGGAATAAAATTTCCGAATTCGATGAGATTAATAAAGAGGAAGAAGAGAAGGAAAAAATTAATATGGCTTCGATCTAAAAGGAAGAGATTCCTCATGGTTGTACCTGGCGATAATTAAATAAAAACGAAGAAAAGAAGAGATAAATGGGTAAGAAGATAGATGAATGAAATAACGCAGATGAAGAAAAATGCTTAACCTGGCGTAAGTCAGCCAGCCGTTACTGAAGAGTAAGTCAGCCGTGACAACCGAATAAACCACTATTTGATGATGAGTTAGAAAGAAACTTCAATTTAATCGGAACCGGAACCAAATTCGTTTATTGAACAATTCGAATCAATGTACAAAGTGATTCTGGGCTGGGATTCATCTTTTTAAGCTCGACATGAACTTCAACAATGGTGAGTGGACTTTTCCCAAATTCATGTTTTAATCCCTTTCTTGTAACATTTCTGGGCGTGGATTCAATAGAAAGAGATAAATGCTTGAGGAGATTGCTTACAAAATTATGACGAGGAGTTATTATTTTGTGGCAGAGTTATCATTTATTATTGGCTGATTTAGTGCGTAATCCGGGTGAGTTATTGATTATCTGCGGTTGATTCATGTAGAATCATACGATATAATTATATAGAAATCCGCATGAAAACAAATTAAACTGATTAATAAAACCAAATTAACCAAAATAATTTAAATAAATCCAACATAATGTCACCAAAGTAATATCACCAAAGAAAGAAAAAAACCAAATTTTCAAATAGATTTTGAAGGGAAAACAGTATATTAATCTTTTTTCCCATGGAGCGAGTCGCAGTAGTCTCTTAGAAACATTCCCATTGGACAGATCTTGTCTAAGCCGACCTTCGTCCAATCCTTCGGGTCTGCTTCATGCCTGCGAATATCGCTCTCAAGGTTCTGAACTTGCTTAACCAGATCTCGGTGCCTTGTTAATAACGCTTCGTGCTGAACCTTGATCTGTTTACAAAAACATGTATTAAATATCAAAGAAAATTCAAATCAACAAACTAAGTCTACTTCATACTCTGTAACCAAAGCTTTACAAGTTTAAATAAACAAGTAATCTACATATCCATTATAACTGAAGTTACTAATTACTACAAATCTTATTTTAGTTGAGACTTTACCTTATTGACGAAGAACAGAGCCATGCGGTTTTCTTCTTCCGAGAGACTCTCCAACCAATCTTCAGTTGGAGATTTCACCACACCAGGATCGAATATTCGTGGCTCTGGCACGAAATCCGGGAGAGGATTTTTCCATGGGGAATAAAGAACACTACGTCTCTCTTCACGAAATGGATAATGGTCCGTCGGATTGGAAGGAGAAGAACGCACAGGCGATGGAATTCGAGTTCGTTCATAACGACATCTTTTCGCTTGAGGCGATAGAGTCAGTGATTCAGAACTAGAACTGGATGTTGTTTTGGAAAATGATGGGGATGATGGGGTAGGAGATGAGCGGTTAGGCGACGAGGTTTCTGAACCGCTGTTCATTTTGGTAAAAGATGAAACGTTCTAAAGATGATCATATATTGCGTAAAGTAGGTGTATATATACAGAGGAGAATCAGAACGTTGGAACTCTAAATCTTTTGTCGAGAGAATCAGAACGTCGCAACTCTTCAGCATCTCCCGAAAACATAAAAAGTTGCAACTCTTCAGTATCCATAAATAATACATACCATAGCCATATAGCAGCCGTAACGTAAAATCATAAATCAGCCATTAATTTGGTGGCAAACCATAGTTATAAATCAGCCACAACATTGTCATTAATCAGCCAAAAGATTGTCATAAGTCAGCGAAAACATTGTCAAAGTTAGATTTAATCGGCTGTCGAGAGAATCAGAAAGTCGCGTAACTACTTTTCAACTCTCGAAAGCATAAACTTTGCAACTCTTCAGCTTCATTGTTAGCTGCCATAAATCAGCAGCCATAAGTTAGCCAGCCATTAATAAACCATACCACGCTATAACACATCCATAAATCAGCCATTACTTGTAACTAACCCTATGTCAGCCGGACGTAAACTGTAACTCGGCCATTACTAAACGATATATCAGCCGTGAAGCAACCAATTTCATGAACACAATTAACTTCAGAATTACATAAAAACTGTTTAGCATAAAATTGGAAAAATGGTATTTATTAGTCTAAGAACAGACGCTACTAAATATAAACTCCACTGTTCATGTATCAGAGAAAACAATACAACAATTCTATATTAGTTTACAAGTTTTCGCATTATGTCCAACTTGTTTACAAACTGAGCATGCATGTTGCTTTCTTGGGCGTTTCTTCGCACTTGCCAATTCTAAAGCAGATTTGATTCTACATTTCGATGGTCTTCCTGGTTGATTTTTTGGCAATTGGGGGTTACACACTTGTTCCGCTATGTGGTCTGGCACGGTAATCGCCAATCTATAGGCATCACTGATCCTGCATAGGCGTTAAGCAAATACCTACTGTAATAATATGGGTTACATAATGAGATACGAGAAACACCCTTGTGCTGAGCGGCTGCAATTGCATGTACGCATGGTAATTTGTCGATGTCAAAATGACGACAAGTGCATCTCTTCGATCTCAAATTAACAACATGCAAAGATGTTCCATAGATAACTTGTATATTCGAAGCATCAATTATTTGTACCGTCGCATGTATGGCACAATTCACACGGTCCTGTATAACTCAAAACAATAGAATGGGTTATACCTATTATTTCAAAATGGTTGAATTATTAAATAGATAGGCTGACTTATAAAATATATTGGCTAACCTTTAACAATTTTTCAACACCACGTGTAAGTGTTGTTTTCAACGACATTGCTGATTCTCGTCGCTCATTAAACCATCTTGTCATCATTGATCTTATCGTTTCCAATATGCGAACATTGTTGATAACTTCTTGCTTTAGAAAGGACCTTGTTCATCGATTCCGCTATATTTGTCGTCGTTAGGTTATACCTATCACCCGGAAAATGAACACGGGCCCACATGCGTATATCTGCTCTTTCGAGGTAACCATGAAGTTCAGGGTTAATGACTTCAATATCACGGAAGACGGATTCAAATTTGTCAACTCTATAACAATTAGCAGCTTTCTTCACTAAACGGAACAAATTCCCCCCTCTAAATCGTAACAGAATGTTCTTGTATAAATGATAAGTACAAATTCCACGAGATGCCAATGGATACACGGTTCGAATAGCTTTCCCAATTGACTTATGCCTATCTGAGATGATCGCAAGACCGTTATCATCAGGAATAACGTTGTTCAATTGCGAAAAAAACCATAGCCAAGATTCATCATTTTCAGTGTCAACCACCCCAAACGCTAATGGAAAGATCTGAAAGTTTCCATCTTGAGCTAGTGCTATAAGGAGCGTCCCTTTGTATTTTTCATGGAGAAATGTACCATCCACAATGACTACTTTGCGCATAAAACGAAAGCCACTGATGCTTGCTCCAAATGCAATAAATAAATACTTAAATCTCCTAGACTCATCGAGTTCAAGACTAGTAACTGTGCCTCGATTTGCCTTTTGTATCATGTAGAGATAAGAAGGTAAGTCTTCATATCCCTTTTCAAGAGTTCCCAACTTGATCTCTCTTGCAAATCTTAATGTCCTATAGGCCTTCCAGTAATCCATCTATTTATCATTATATAAATAAGTTAGAGCTGTACATAAGTCAATCGCAGAAAAGCCATAAATCAGCCACTATATTAAAGCATAAATCAGCCGTCACTTATAATAAACAATAAATCAGCCACTATATTAAACCATAAATCAGCCGTAACTTATAATAAACAATAAATCAGCCACTATATTAAACCATAAATCAGCCGTAACTTATAATAAACAATAAATCAGCCGTCAGAGGATCATAAACAATAAATCAGCCCGAAACTATACCATAACTCGGCCATTACTAAACCGTATATCAACCACCAACTACAATAAGTCAGCCTCAATGAAGTAGGAGATTACCTTAATTCCAAAGTGCTTAGTAATTGATACTCCCACATGTCTAGGCAGAACTGATGGCTCAGTGTCGCCAATCAAATCCCTATACACTGCTCCCAACACATCCGGTGTTGCTTGCCGAGATCGAGTAGATCGCTCTGTAACAGAACATGTGTGTTCTGAATTGAACTGACGAATATAGAATTCTGCGGATTGTCCTGTTGTAGAAGCACAAACTCTCCATCCACATCCGTTTACCCAACACTTAACGATCAGAGTATCAACACGAAGAAACGATACATCAAAATCAAACCTATCTCTCACGATAGAAGTTTCAGTCGTTTCACCAACGCTTTACTCTCGTATCGTTGACCTACAACGAGACTTAGCGAAGACAGATCTAACCTAACTGGATCAGTGTCTTTCGATAGTTGTTTCGAAATATTATGTACTCTTTTCTTCGGCGGCAGTACCTCAAAATCTTCATCTTCTTGTTCATGCTTCCCCAGTAAGCTGAAGTTATCATCATCAGATGATGCACCATCCGGATTGTCAAAAATATCAAATCTGCTGTCAAATTCGTCTTCTTCAACGTCGTTATCCCGGATCTCATCAGATCTCCCATTACTTAACTCTTCTTCTGGAACATGACTCAGTGGTTGTTTAATCTTCTCTTCCGATTTATCATGATGCATAACTTCACTGTCTTCTTTATCTATAACCTCAACGCATAAACGTAGCTCATCACTCTTGCGTAAGCTTAGAAAACCTCTTAATTGACGAGAATTAGAAATATAAACCGGTGGAGTATCAAGCGCCATTTTTCGCAAAGTCTTGCTCGAGAACATGTAGCTAAGTTGGATCTTACAGCTTACCTCATGTAACCCATAATCCTCAATAATCATCTGCACAAGTTCGTCGAAGGTTGTATGTTCATTGACTTCCAGAACTTGACACCCTCGTTTGTCGGCGTTGAAAATATATCTATTATTCTGTACCCAATTGCCGCAAACTATAATAACCGGGTCCATTTAGGATTGAGTAAGATAGATATCTGAAGAAGATGATGGATGAATGATGAAGATGAAGAAGGATTTAAGTGTCAAAACCGACGGCTATACTATCCAGTAAATAGAGGTAAATCAGCCACTTAATAAGACCACTCAAACAATGTCTGACTTACTAGACACTTTGGCGGATTTATGAATACGGCTGACTTATGTTTAATCTGCGGCTGATTTATAAAACTGATAACGGCTGATTTAATACAAACATCATAAATATTCCTTTCTAACATTAAGCATCTAACATAATTACATAAATTGTGCATACATGTTTGGGACTTCATCATAAATATTCCTTTCTAACATTAAGCATCTAACATAATTACATAAATTGTGCATACATGTTTGGGACTTCATCATAAATCTCAGCTGCCATCTTTTCACGTATGCCCTGGATATTATCATGCATTGAGACCTTCGAAAACGACGCCAAGCGATAACATTTCAATATACTTAAGTGAGAAGACGCCACAATCACCAACGTTTTTATTTTGGGGGATGCCTTTTCTCCTCCTGAATTTAAATTGCTGATTACTTGGCTTTCGGAGGGTAGAGGGAATTATTTCGTTCAACAGCGCAGGCACCATGCGCGTGAACATCCTGCACTGCTCATGTATTAATTTATCAGACTCTACAGTTCCTTCTCCTATGATACTGTCGTAACAATCTATCTTCTCCTTAGCGAAATCAATCTCCAACGTTACCCAGTGGTCTCCGTTAACTTGTTGAACCAAGTACGCGAGATCTACATCCACATACCATTTCTTATTTGTTGGCATGTCAGCAGGAGATTTGCCATTCGCTAAATCCAGATACGATTCGGTGAATTTCCATTTCTTTGGATCTAAACTCCACTGTTTGTAGTCTTTCACCCACGTACACACGAACCATGGATCGATAAAAGCAATCCGGTCAGTATAAAAAGGAGATGGAACGTTCATAGACCTCTTCCGAATCAATCGTAGAAACTGTGTCAAGTGCTGTTATGAAGAAACAATAGTATAAGTCAGCCCAAACTTAGAATTAATTCTGCCGTACTTAAACTTAAGTCAGCCTGTACCTAAACTTAAGTCAGCCTGTACCTAAAGTTAAGTCAGCCTGTACCTAAACTTAAGTCAGCCTGTACCTAAACTTAAGTCAGCCTGTACCTAAACTTAAGTCAGCCTGTACCTAAACTTAAGTCAGCCTGTACCTAAACTTAAGTCAGCCTGTACCTAAACTTAAGTCAGCCTGTACCTAAACTTAAGTCAGCCTGTACCTAAACTTAAATCAGCCTGGACCTAAACTTAAGTCAGCCTGCACTTAAACTTAAATCAGCCATAACATACCTCAGATGCCAGCCATCCATAATCCTTTTCAGGCCAATCCTTTCTCGGAGTGATAAGCTCCCTATAGAGAAGGACATCTTCAGGAATATGTTTTTTCTCTTTGAGGGGAATAGACCTGATGAAAAAAACAACAGATTGAGATCAAGTTTAGGCAAAATAAAATATACATATGTACATACTCATATTGTCGGAGGAATTCTCTAAGTGTCTCCATTTTTCCATGATCCACTCTTTTCAGAGGATCATATATTGCTTTTGAAGGAACCAAACCCTTCCTCATTAACGACATTCCATTCAGTCCTACCATCGGATATGGTGCAGGTGAAGGCCACGTTTTCTTCGGACGCTTTCCAAACAGAAGATGCTCTCCCCCTAGTTCCTTCTCTAGCACATTTAAAGCAACATCCAACTTTGCTTGCCTAAGCTTCTCCTCCTCGTTCTCTTCAGAGTCATCGAGCAATTTATTCTCATCTGCAGCGACTTGATCTGTTATATCTGCCAACTCAGATGTATCTAGCAATAGGAATCTGTTTCATATCATGTTGCTTGGGGTGCTTCTATTGTTTAACTTTTTTAGGCATAAACAACTCCCTTCGTCCCTTATCCTTTACCTTCTCTTCATGGCCTATATTCTGGGCATTGTCTTCCTTCTTGTCATTTCCTTTCTTCTCTTCTTGGTTTTTATCTTCTTCTTTTCTTTTCTTCTCTTCATTGCCTGCTTTTTTTGTCAATGCTTTCAGTTTCCTTTTCTCGACTTCTTTTAGCAGCGCATTGTCATCTATATCAGAAACATTTATCGGATATGGTTTATGCTGTATCAAAAACAATTATATATTAGCCATAATATATAGCATAAATCAGCCATCATTTAAAGTATAAGTCAGCCACCTCACAATTGTAAGTCAGCCATAATATCTAGTATAAATCAGAATATTACCGGGCTAGTCACCTCTTCTCCTTCGAAAACCTTCGACATGCCATCGTTTTGAATGGAATTTTCAATTTCACGAGGTTCTATCAGGGCTTTCAGCCTTTTCAACTCATTCTCCATATCCCCAACTTTGTCTTCCACACATGTTATTCGATGGCCATATTTTTCATCGAACTTAACTTCAAGCTTCTCTTCTATCACCCCCACAATGCTGTTAATGTTTTCGTCAACAACATCAAATCTTCTGTCAAATCTAAGCATCATGTTTTCAACGAGTTTAAGAAGGCCATTCCCAGAAACATCTGGACCATAATCTTCTATTTTCATGCAATCAGCACCCTTTCTCTTCTTAACATTTCCTTCTCCATCCACATCCCCTTCATCAATCTTTTTTCTTTTCTCCTTCGGATGCTCTGATTTATCGACTTTCTTTCTGTTCTCGATAACTTCCACATTCTTGCCTTTGCCTTTCGTCCTAGATGGTTCAACTTGCTTCACATCCCAATAACCTTTCACAAACTTATCTTCAAGAATGTCGACTATCAGGTTCTGAACTTCTATGCTTCGTATGTCATCATCCCATGGAGGATAGATCTCATCAATAGGCTTTATGACCATCCTCTTAACACGCACCTATATCAATATCAAACATTGTTGTAAGTAGGCCAGCTACAATATTGAATACCTACAATATTGAGATATTCAATACTAACTTAGCCACAAAATGAAACCATAGGTCAGCTACAATAGTAAACTAAGTCAGCCGCTATATGAAACCATAAGTCAGCTACAATATTGAGATATTCAATACTAACTTAGCCACAAAATGAAACCATAAGTCAGCTACAATAGTAAACTAAGTCAGCCGCTATATGAAACCATAAGTCAGCTACAACATTGAGATATTCAATACCACAAAATGAAACCATAAGTCAGCTACAATAGTAAACTAAGTATGAAACCATAAGTCAGCTACAATATTGAGATATTCAATACTAACTTAGCCACAAAATGAAACCATAAGTCAGCTACAATAATAAACTAAGTCAGCCGCTATATGAAACCATAAGTTAGCTACAATATTGAGATATTCAATACTAACTTAGCCACAAAATGAAACCATAAGTCAGCTACAATAGTAAACTAAGTCAACCGAAACCATAAGTCAGCTACAATATTGAGATATTCAATACTAACTTAGCCACAAAATGAAACCATAAGTCAGCTACAATAATAAACTAAGTCAGCCGCTATATGAAACAAGTCAGCTACAATATTGAGATATTCAATACTAACTTAGCCACAAAATGAAACCATAAGTCAGCTACAATAGTAAACTAAGTCAACCGCTATATGAAACCATAAGTCAGCTACAATATTGAGATATTCAATACTAACTTAGCCACAAAATGAAACCATAAGTCAGCTACAATAGTAAACTAAGTCAGCCGCTATATGAAACCATAAGTCAGCTATAATATTGAGACATAAATCAGCCGAAACATAAAACCATACCTCACCACGCTGTTCAATCTCCTTACTAATAACCTTCTCTAAATCAGTACGCGTACGATTTCCACCCCATCGAAGAAATGGCAAAAGACTCGACTGATTTCTTCTCCCAAAACGCTCTCCGAATACCGTAATCGATTCATACGCCCAAAACAGCAACGCGTGCACGCAGCCATTGACGGTATACGAATTGCGTTCAAACTGAACCATCTTCACACCTTCTATAAGGCTTTTAAATGCAACCCGACCCCATGGATAACCAGCAAAGTCTTCATCCTTGAAGACTCTTTTTGCTGTTTCTAAAGGCATTCTAGAATTATGATGTATACCATAAATCCCCATGTGTAGAATGCATAGCAACCCCAGCATCTTCCTTTTTGGTAAATCCCATGCACGGCACCTACCAAATGCTTTGGCCAACTCATCATACTTTGGCCCAACTCCATACGGCACACCTAACTCTGCCCAGAAGCTAGTGTAGTCAGCTTCACAACTTTCCTTTGGAAAAACATCGGTGTTTAGCCCAGTAATCTCAGCAAATTCGTAGAGGCTAAACCTGATCGGTTGACCACCGACGAGTACCCATATCTCATATGCATTCTCTATTGCCAACTGACGGGTAGAAAATGCACTGTCTTAGCCGACCAAACGTAGTCGAAATCAACAAGCTTAGGAAGCAGTCCAACAGATGATTCCTTAATTGGTTCCCATGCATCGTTTCCTATAGCTTCTTTAACGCGCGAGAAATTGCCTAGTTGACAGTTGTGATTCATGCTCTTATTCTGCAAAGGCGATTTCCCGGCCGCGTAAAGTGTAATCGGGTACTTCTTTGGTCCATCAGAAGAATCCATCTATATAAAATAGAAATATATCACACATAAATCAGCAATAAATTCTCCAAATCAAACATAAATTAACCATAAATCAGCCGTAAGAAAACCAAAAATCAGCTGCTTAGGGTTCGGCTAATTTATGATAGGTATATGTCATCGCTTATAAATCTTTTACCATAGATAAAGTAACTTAAACACATACCTTTCTAGTTTTCGAAGTGGGGAATTAGAGCTTAACTCTCAGAAATTTGAGATTCAAATTTTTGGGCAGATGAACAGTAATCGACGATGAACAGTTATCTTTATAGTTCGTCTTCTGGGATTCTGCGACAGAAGCGGTCGTTGGGAGACGGACGAGAAAATCCTGGTTTTAACAACGGAAAGACACGGCGTTAATCTGAACCAAATTTAGCAGGGAACTTCTCCTCGATTTCGCAAGAGAGTCGTCGTACAGAAGAAGAGACGAGAATTTTTTTTTTTATCTAACCAAAAGTGAAAGTGAAATGAACAAGTCTCTTTTCAAGTTTTAATAAAATAACTTTGTTTACTGTCCAACCCAAGAAAATTCAAAAAAGGGCAAAATCCCACATGCTTCCACAGCACATCAGTCAGCCAGTACTAACCCATAAGTCAGCCAGTACTAAACCATATGTCAGCCAGTACTTTCAATAAGTCAGCCAACACTAAACAATAAGTCAGTCCGTAACTAAACCATAAGTCAGCCAGTACTAAACCATAAATCAGCCAGTACTAAACCGGACAGAAAACTGCTTAACTTCAAGTAAGTCAGCCGTGACTGAAGAGTAAATCAGCCGTTACTGAAGAGTAAGTCAGCCGTGACTGAAGCCTAAGTCAGCCGTGACTATTTGCGACACTAGCTGATGATCGGTCACAATAAGCTCCACTTAAGTGGAATTTAAGGAGCTTATCTTCTCTTTAGTTTTCACTTATTTTGAACATATTTTAATAACTTCAGCTGGTCTTAGAAGCTTCCTAGGTGTCTCTTAAGGTCATAGAAATCGTGCTCAGATGATCTTCATGTTTGATCTTCAAAATATCCCACTTGACATTTTCGGCTATGATAGGATCCATCAGATATGCCTCCACTGTTGGGCCTCTCCAGGGTGATTGGCTGAGCGGATTGAGGTGATCTTAGATGTTTTGGAAACTAGACTCAAATATCTTTAGATCCATATGTGTCTTGTTTCCTGAGGTTTATTGAGCTGAAAGCGACACTTTAATTAACATGTACTTCAATTCGCAGCTCTCCAACGGCTTTAGGTGTAAATCTTCAAACTGATCAAGACTGATCATCATCCATAAAGTTCCTGAACTATTTTTTATCAAATACTATACTCAACCTAGGTTCAGATGAAATTGGTTTCACGATTTTAGCACAAGTCAATAATTAATGAGAATTCAAACAATATTGGACATAAACTGCTTAACTAATCACAACTGTTCGATGAAATCGATCTCAAAAAATTAACAACACACATCCAAAAATTCTGAAAGCAATTTTAAAAAATACTAGACTCATCCTAGGTTCAGAATCAATTGATTTAACAATTTTATCGCAAGCTAATAATTTATGAAAATTCAAACAAAATCGGACAGAAAACTGCTTAACTTCGCGATGATGCTCTGAAGTCAGCCTCATTATTTTATAAGTCAGCCATGACTAAAACTTACGTCAGCCACGACTGAAACTTAAGTCAACCACTGAATCGTAAGTCAGCCATGATTGAAACGTAAGTCAGCCATGACTGAACCGTAAGTCGGCCACTGAATCGTAAGTCGACCATGGTGAACCATATATTGTACAACCATCCATGACTGTTCATCTTCTTCGATTGAAATCCTGTAAACCTAGAAAAATGTGCGTTAATGATTTTTCTTAAGAATCACTGTCAAACCTTAACATAATAACTTCAAGGTAACTTAAACACAAACCTTTATAGCTTTTGAATTCCCAAATCAAGTTTCATTTGCAGAAATTTGAGTTTCTAATTTTTGAAATTTCAATTGCGGAAGATGAATAACTCTTTGCGATTTTTTTCTCCGGAGATAGTGCAACGAATGCGGTTGTAGGGAGACAGAGGAGAGGAGGCACGATCAAAAATTTGGGGAAAAAAAAACGTTTTTGCTTCTTAAAGTTTTTTTTTTTATGAAAAAAAATAAATCATAATGGCAAAATCCGTAATTTAAGTTTTAAATTTGGCTAAACTGACATTTTCATTACCAAAACTGATATTTCAGTAATTTCAAAAATAAATATCTATGGTAGTCATTTCACAACTTTTCTGATATATTTAAGTAATTCTTTCTTTAGTAAATAACCAAATAATTTACTGTACCAATCATTCCCTAATGATAAACCAGAAATTACATTGACTGATTTATTAGTAAATGTACCTGCAAGCTTTTTGTCCATTGAATTTTCTTACTTGCACACTGATGTACGGCTTGAGAGTTACATAAATTAGTCCATAAGTACCTTTTTATTCACATTCAAAACTTATTTACAAATGGAAATACAGAAATTCCATGATCAGTTTAATTACTTGCAAAGTAGGTTTGTTTTTGTTTTGGTAAGAGTAAGACCAAGCAATTTTTTCTGCAAAATACAAGATCACTAATGGTCAATAGTGAAGGGTAACATAATAAGAATTATAAATAATTGGTGATGAGTGACTATTCACATCATTATTAGTCTTAAATGATTTGCGTTTTGATATAAAGTTTTGCCTTTTAAACGATTAAAGAAGAGCAAGTTTGCACAAACCTAAGAAAGAATTCCCAGCAAAATTTTCCCACGAAGCTTCTTCTCTCCGATCTACGTTCAACGATGAAGCCAATACGGCAAGCTCCTGCAATAGTCTGGGAAAATGGGTGATGTCATCTAAGTGCACGTCCCTCCGGCAAATCCCGTCGCCTCCAGCCTCACCTGTGAAGTCACCAGCAATGCAAGGTCGTGAGAGCTGCTCAGAGATACCAATAAGGAACCCACTGCTGAAGCAAGCAGCTTTGGCCTATGGCAGTGGTGGAGCAAGGTCTTTTTGGTAAATTCAAAGAGGTTTGCTGCGGAGGGCAATGCGGGTGTCACGAGTAGCTCCATGGCACCAGTACTGACGAAGAAGATGATAGTGATCTATTGATGAGACAAAGGACGACAGGTGGAGGATGATAGTTTTTGAATCTGTCGGTTTTGTACATATACATCAAGGTTTCTTTAATTTTTCTGCAAACATAATCCTTCCGAGATGTTTCTTGTCAAGTAAGAAAAGGCATAGAAGAGAGTACTTACCTTTCTTAGTTTACTGGAGAGACTGTTTCTGCTCAAATGCTCTTAGGACCATATACTCCTGGTATCCTCAGGTCACTGCAATTGCAATTTGAGTAAAGACACATTACATTCAAAAAGGATTTGTAGCCAATCAATGTTTCATACATCAACTTACTGTGTTAACATAAGGTGGCACTATGAAAACTGGTCTAATGTGTTCAGAGATTTACATCAGAACCAGGGCATCCACCAGATGTACATCTTCCCAAGATTCTCAAGTGAGACTGCATCGGCAATCAACCGGCGAGCCTGACCTTCTACAACCAACGCCCCGCAGCCGGTCTTCAATGCTGCTTATGGCCCGCTGTAATTGCCAAATCATGTGGTTGTCTCGAGCAATTAGAAAGAGAACAAAAAGAGAGAGGTGTAAGAGAAGCATTAGATCTATGCAAACCTGAGCAAGTGGATTCTGAACTTCTACTCCGCTTGATTTGTGTGATTTTGTCCACTCCACAAGAGGATCATGGATGAAAGTCTCCAGGATGCTCATCAATGTCTCCCTATGTGTCCTCAACACTGTGAGAGTGATTTCACATACCCTCATGAAGATGCCCTCATATCCAGTGATGCCCAAACCATCGATCATGTTCTGCCGTTTTGCAAACAACAATTCATTATTATTGACAAAGGAAAACAAAATACCAACAGAACACACACAAACGATTTTTCAGTTTCTTGCCTGAAGTCTACGTGAACACAGTCACCTGAAGTAGAATCAAAGAGAATATTTTCTCCATGACGGTCACCAAGTCCAACAACGTGCCCAACCATGGACCAAACTGCTGTGGTGTGAGCATAAGCTACACGTGACCTAAACCAAGCAGCTGGTTCAGAAAACGTTGTCAAGAACCATTTATGGAAAACCGGAGGGAACATAGGGAGAATCTTGGTCTTCAGTATCTCATACTCCTTTTTAACAGCACATTGATCGTATATTTTTTTAATTTGAGGATTTGTTTTCTGCCGATCAAACCTCCCACATGTATATATCTTGTAGAATATGACGGAATCCACGTGTATGTGGAACCCACTCCACCAGACCACAGTCCTCAGTTAGAGGAGCTACTGCGAAAGTGCGAATATATAGCTTCCTCCGCCTGCTTTCGGGATATTTGGATAGTAAGCGGTTTATCATCGCAGTAAATTCCATCATCCGAGCATCTTTCCTGAGATCACCCTTGGGCTTGCAGAGGAATGGATACTCAATACCATCATTTCCCAGCAAAATGATCTGAATATAAAAAATATATAATCTATTGGTAAGGCATATTGCAGGACTGATTCTCGAAGATAAAATGACTTTATGCTATGGTATAATGCATATTAGGAGACATATAAAAGGAGATATGAGCAGTGCAGCGATCAAATGGAATTAGGTTGACGCTTTAAATCTGTGAAAAATGGAAAAGCATACCTTCTTTGGACGCTGAAGGGATGAAAGTATCTTGGCTTCATCAGCTATACCAGAAATAGTTGGTAGATCTGAACCAGAAAAGACACTGGCAGAGTGTTGATCGTTGTTGTTCATATCAAATGCTGGTAGGCTAATGGTAAGAGATTGTTGAATTGGCATATGATATCCAGCGGCATCATTCTTTTCAGGGCACTGAATTCAGTCGCTATATTGATAACCTTGGATCTTGGTTGACCTCCATGGAAGCATAGTTTGATGAAATGATCAGTCAAACTAGCAAACTGAATGAACAAATTGTGGCCTCTGTCGCTTTGGTTAAAACCTTTTCGTGCACCTTGTATGATTTCTGCAGCTGCTTCCCTCCTAGCAGGAACAGTAGATTTTGAAACAGCTGCCATAATTCAGAGCCCTTGCTGAGGAAATTGATGTAGAACAGAAGTGATGATATTTTTAACCATCAGTACTGTATCCCCATTTTGGTGACAGATTCTAGAAACCAACTGCGGCAATACTGTTAACCTTTGATAGGTTGGTAGATCCTTTAAGCAGCCTCTCATTAAACTCATTATCTGCCAAAAGAAGAAAAATAAATTATATACGAAAAATACGAGAAGAATTAAATAGTTAACAGCTATGAAGAAAGAGTCCATAATCACCACCTTCATATGAGTACTTTTCAACTCCTTAATTCCTGCGGAACCACTTGTTTGATACATAGTACCAAAATCAAACCATAGTGTTAACAACCTTGGAAGTGCTTGAAAGAGATTCTTGTGCCCACTGTGAAGTGCCTTAGCATAGAAGTACATTCCCTTACATAGGTAATCCCACCCTGCTTTCTCAGTGCTCGAGTTTGATGAGACGGAACCCTTTTTGCTGCCTGCAGAGCTCAATACAAGGCTCTCTTGTTGACACTTTCTTGCATCAACATACAGTTCATCATAATACTTAGCCAAATGGAAATATCCCTTCTCCCAGGGCAGCAAGTCCTTGACTTGGGTGTAAAGATTTATAACATCTTTCTTTTGTTTTTGTCCACTGTGATGGATCCATTTGGAATACAAAAGAAGAGTCTTTGCAAAAATCTTTTTTTTTCATTGAAAGATTGTGTGTTACGAACTGTTGGCTCTGGATTCGAGGGAGCCATCCGTAAGCTATTGATCGAAGAAATTACGGTGGAGTCAACAACTCCCTCAGGCATATTCAGGAGAGACTGTTGTAGCTCTATAATGGCACTGTCCGAACGCCTAGTGATCCAAAGAAGTTTCGCCTTTTCCATGTGTACATTAGGTGCACCAGAAGCCTGAGCTTTCAAAATTGCCCTGTGAGCTGTCTCATAGTGTCCAGCCAAACGGCAAAGCTTTGCATATTGAAGCCAACAGTTCCCAACTTGAGCACCAAGCCCAGAGGCACCAAAGATGAGCCTTCGGAAAGCTAAGAGAGGTTCCCTTGTCCACAATGATGATTGAGTAAATCTGAGCCGATTCTCCCAGAACAAGCAGCCTTAACAAATGATGTATGGATGAGACCCTCGACATAGAGTGTCCCCTCAGTTAGGCATTTACAGATAAGTTTAAGGATACAAGTAGGAAAAGGTTGCAATCGTTTGGCTCCCAATAAGTTCAACACAAGACCACCCCCATCTTTGGGCTTATTAGTCGCTGGCAGATCAAAGAGACGACAAGAATCACCCCAAATGCCAGAAAAGGACATACAGAAACACTTAAATGGAATGTGAAATTGACAGAGTTCCGGTTCATTTGAGTGAAGTGATGCAATAGGTTGCATATCTGGACACATACAAAAGCCACGTTAGTCCAATGTAAGTTGGAGAATTATGGAACAATAGTACGTATTATTAACATTCAAAGAGTCAGTTTTTCAAGCAACAATCTCCAATTGCAAAGTTTTCTAACATTATTTTCACTTATGGAACAAAAATATGTGCGAATCAGATATGTAAACAACATCATAACCGCCTTGAAAAACAATATACTTGTGGTCCAATAAAGTTGTAATCAGGTGGGAAAGGCACATCATCATGATTAACAGGGAAGAAATATGTAAATCTTACTCTTACCTTCAATGGCCTGCAAAGCGTCAAGGAAGAACATCCGGTAACGCAGCAACATAAAGAGAGATCCAACAGTTTCAAGTATTACTCCTTGCCCAGGGCTGCAATTGGTTAACAAGAGAAAGGATTAAAGCAAAACTCTTGAAGAGTAACACCTATTAACCATTTTTCTGAAAATGGTTTTACATAGAAGAGTTACGTGCCTGCGTCATTCTACAAGAGAGAGATACCAGTGAAGATGGTAAAGCAACCCAGAAACATCAAATTTTAGAAAAGGGAATATAGATTGGTGCGTAGAGTCATCATATACACAGTTCAGGAAGAGATTATCATATGAAAAAACCTTACACAAATTCTGGTTCTGCAAAGAAGGGCATGATACGAGCAATAACAGGAAAAATAGCAGCAGGGTTTCCATGATAGAAAACTCCTGGAATGGTTCTAGCTGTATGACTAACAAGCTTCAGTACAGCTGTAACTTCCCTTCCTTTGCCTGTCAAAGAAACAAAATAACAACGCAAGGTATAAGAATCGATGATTGGAGTTCAAATAAACAGTGGAACGAATCGTATCAAAGCTGTGAAAATTCATCAACAAGCAGGAGCACATGGAACTGCAAACATTGAAGCTAATCTAAACTAACGAATTCCCGCAAAATTGAAGCTAAGAATCATCTAGGGGAACGGAAACAAGTGCGGAAATAGTATAATTACCCAGAGAAGGGACAACGACGTAGGCATTCAGAAGATTGGGGATGACAGCCTGAAATCGAATCTGAAGAGCATCGTCTTCTTCGGAAGAGTGACGGAGGTTGTTAGCCGGAGTGGAGGAGGATGCGGCAACTCGTTCACGGAGTTCGTGAACCAAGCTTGAGAGATTATTGTCGTTCGCCATTTCAGTATCGCTTCTCCACTCTCCTCCCCTTTCCCTCCCAATTTTTAAAAGGAACCAAAAAAAAAGTGTAATGGGAAAATAAACAAAGAAAATCAACTTTTTTTTCTTCTAAAAATGTATTTGTGAGCTCTATGAATTTTTGTTTTTTTCTCATGAATTTAATTTTTAACTAAAACATTTTTGTGTTCTACAAAAAAAAGATTGAAACTCTTTTTATGCACAAGTAAATACTCCCTCTATTTCTGAAAAAGTATCATTCTTACATATTTCGCACATATTAAAAAAGACTTAAATATACAAATCTACCCCTATTTAATATATCACTAATCCAATTATAATTTTTTAAATGCAAAGATTATTAATTTTGAGTGAAGGATAATTCTGGAAATTTGTTTTAAAAACTGAATTGGAAATATAAAGTGATATTCTCTGTGAAACAAAAAAATTACTCTAGAACCCACACTCTATCAAAAATGAAGAGATTAAGAGATTCACCACATATTTAATAGCACGATTATTTTTCTTTTTGTCCGATCAACAAAATATATAATTATGATTTTATACAAGAAAAACCTGTTGATACGTACTTAAACATTTTCCATAAGGAGTAGACCAAAAACAGCCACCAGTTTAGACATAAGGAGGCAGTGACAACTGCTGCTACTTTCATTTTAACATCTTCTGATTTATAATTTAAGTGAGTGGAATTGCTCTCATTGCCAAAAACAAAACAAAAAATATGAAAAGATAATTCACTAGAAATGAAAATTAGATTGAATGTTGAAATTGATAGAGATACTAATTAAAATGTTTGTTTGCTTTTCACCTTTGGTTGCAGAGGAATTCATGTTGTGATGAAGTCAGATTTTGAAGATTGCTAGTTGTTAGTATAGATGATGATATTATGTGTCACATTTTTTCTTTTTACATAACCAAGTTATTGTTGCACAAAGAAAGATACATATATATAACCAAGTTCACATTTGATCTGGTGAGCTTGCTCCCCAATTCTCCATACACCACTGCCACTTTACATTATTGGTCTAGTGGTCAACCTACAAATTTTGGAAAGAGAGAAATAAGAGATTTTATGGAAACTCAAATCATTCTCCAAATTTAGTGATCAACCAAGTTGAAACCACTGTCAAGAATCAAAATTCATCCTTCCAAAATCATAATCAACATGTAGGAGGTGAGATCCTGCAACTTTAGTTTTTACTCTATTGATTTCCAGAACACTGTTTTAGTTTTGGCAACTGATATTCATATTCATAGTTTCATACTTTCATATGGACTGCTAGTTGAGCTTTCTATCATTTTTATTTGGTTCAAATTGGTTATGGTTAGGGGTGGGCATTCGGGTACCCGTTCGGGTTCGGGTCGGGTGTTTCGGATTTTTTGGATGTTCGGGTTTAGAGGTACAGCACCCGTTCGGGTATTTTATAACTTCGGGCGGGTTCGGATCTGGTATCTTCGGGTTCGGATACCCAAAGTATTAGAGAAGAATCAAAAATTGGTTATATTTAAATAAATTTTGGATAAATTTTCACAAATATAAGTAAAAAGTTTCGAATATTTTAGTTATTTTAGTTATTTTTTGGTCTTAAAATATTTAAACTACTCGAAGATACCATAAAATTCTTATATATTTACACAAATCTATCCAAAAATAAATAAAATATTTAAAATATCTAAAATATCCAAATACTTTAAACATTCGGATTATTACAAGTATATATATTACCAATATATTATTATTATGTTCTTATAGTTTGAGTATGTTCGGGTATCTATTCGGGTTCGGGTTCGGATCGGGTTCGGATTCGGGTGTTCGGGTTTAGAAATCTAGAAGCCGTTCGGGTATTTTAAAACTTCGGATCAGGTTCGGATCGGGTTTTTTTGAGTCGGGTTCGGGTGCGGTTTTCGGGTGCGGGTTTTTTGCCCAGCCCTAGTTATGGTGGACTAATTAGTAGAGTGAGTTCTTTTTTTCTTGTAAAAGAATGATGGGCTCTATAATCTATTTAAATTAATGTACAAACTTTAAGAAATACACTATTTTCGATATATTAATCTAAATTCTTTCTACAAAATCCATAATTTTCTTGTCACTTTTCTAACACTATTACTAAACATAATAATATGAAAATGCCTTTTGAAGACGTCTCAATTTTTATGGAAATTTTATTCGTTTCATTGCAATATTCAAGTTCAAAATCTTTTTAATAAAATAAAATTTGAAATTTTAAGTGAATAAAGTTTTCGTAAAAAATTCACCATTTGATATGATATCTCTAGTTAGTTATGTTTTTGTTTGTGCTTAGATAAATTTGTATAATTTTTGTTGTAATTTGAATATATCAATTCTTGTATCTGAATTCATATCAATGAATGAATATGATGTTAAAAGAAAATATAAAATATGAAAAATGTTATTAAAGTCTTTTAAGTTTTGATAATTTCCGAGGAAGTAAATTGGGTCGAGATCGATTAATAAGGAAAACATAATGTAACTGGGCCTGGTACGTCGGCCTTTTTCCCCACCAAATTGAGGAAGTTAAGAAATTAAATGCTTAATTTAATTTATTCATTAAAGAGTTTTCAAATCTGCAAAAGACATTCTGAAGTTATTGTCAGTACAGTTGATTGCAATTTCAGCTTCAAAATTCCACGCGCTAATCCTCCGGAGTGAGGCTCACCTTCCGTCATTTATACTGCTGTAGTGCAGTAGAGTATTTGATCACGCGTAAAAGCGCGTGAGGAGAAAACAACCAAAAAATTGGGACCACCTTGTTGTAGTTGTTTGAAAAGAGTTATGAAGACCCCACAGCTTTAAACGCTTTTATTGCACACTCTCCCAAAACGTTTCGCGTTTCGTTTGAAGAAGCGGATGTGTTAACAAAATAAAGAGCCTAACACAGCACTAGGAACGCTGTTTTATTGCTCCTTCTTCCTCCATTACTCAGTCCCAAAGACAAAAAAAAACTCTAAACAAAGAAGAAAGAAACATGCATACTAAAACAGACTCGGAGGCCACAAGCATCGACGCAGCTTTGTCTCCGTCGCGTTCAGCGATTAGACCTCTTTACTACGTACAAAGCCCTTCCAACCACGACGTTGAGAAGATGTCATTCGGGTCGGGTTGCAGCCTTATGGGTTCACCATCACACCCACATTACTATCACTGCTCACCAATTCATCACTCTCGTGAGTCATCGACCTCTCGCTTCTCTGACCGTGCTCTCCTCTCTTACAAGTCTATCCGGGAAGGAAGTGGACACCGCCGATTCATCAACGACGGAGATGAGAAAACGGACGGTGGAGATGATGACCCGTTTCCAAATGTTCGTCTCTACGTCTTCTTGCTCCTCTCTTTAGTCCTCTTGTTCACAATCTTCTCTCTGATTCTGTGGGGTGCTAGCAAAGCTTACCCTCCTAAAGTTGTGGTAAAGGTAAACTAATTTAACTCAGTTCTTAATTCTTCACTCGGTGACTCGAACTGAGTCGACTCGTCTAGTGGACCACTGTTCTATTTTTCTTTCCTTAAAAGAAACAACTTGGAAAAAGCCAAACTTTTGCAATGAAAACAAAAGTATCTGTTGAGATAAGAAGACAAATGTGCATTGAAATGTGATTAGGTGTCAGATTGAAAATAGACAAATGTGCATTGAATTGTGATTAAACTTTTCTAATGAAAACAAAAGTATCTATTGAGACAAGTAGACAAATGTGCATTGAACTGCAGGGGATGGTGGTGAGGAACTTGAATGTACAAGCTGGGAATGATCTGAGTGGAGTGCCTACAGATATGTTAACTCTTAATTCAACGGTGAGGATCTTCTACAGAAACCCATCAACCTTCTTCACCGTCCACGTCACTGCTTCTCCTCTCCTTCTTCACTATTCCAACCTTCTTCTCTCCTCAGGTGAGATGGAGAAGTTCACGGTTGGTAGAGAAAGACAAAGGAGTTTAGTGACGGTGGTGCGTGGCCATCAGATTCCTCTATACGGTGGTGTTTCGTTCCATCTCGACACATTGTCACTGCCGCTCAATCTCACTCTCGTCCTCCGTTCCAAAGCTTACATTTTGGGAAGACTCGTCACTTCAAAGTTCTATACAAAGATCATATGCTCCTTCACTATCAATGCCAATCGCCTCCCTAAACCCATTTCTCTTCTCCATTCATGTACTCATTACCACTGACCACACTTGTGTGTGTTTCTTGTATCTTTTGCGATCAATTATTTTCATCCTTCAAGTACAATACCAACACAGGCATAAAGTGATCACATATAGGTGACAATTAGCATTAAAGAGACAAGATTTTCACTAGGAAAACAAAACAATGCTAAACCCTGTAAACCAAATATAATCATGATACAAAGAACCTCCACTGTCATGATATCTTTAGCATTCGATAGAAAACAGTATAGATGTGCCCTTGATGTTCACTGTGAGCTTTTACAGACTTCAGAATGTTAAGACTCCCCAATTTCAGGCCTTCGATTAAAACATTTGCAAACTAATGAAACTGAAACCAACTCTCCCAAGCACACAATATCCAAAATCAGGCCAGTCCATCAAGAAAGTCTCAAACCTTACCAGGTTATTAGTTACAAAAAAAAAGGCTATGTTTTACTATGAAAAATCTTTAAAATCATTCGCATTTGAAATCTGTATCAATGTGAATAACAATGTCGATATTCTAAAAGCTTAGATGCTCATCTAGATTTGTTGATTTGATCAAATGTGTTGAATTTATACACACTAATGTCTCACTTTTCAAACATGCAGGCTTCTTCGAAGAGATGAGATCTCATTTATCAAAACCAAGAACGATGAATGTTGCTGACTTGCTGAGCAAAATTGGATGATCAGATTCTTTGAAAATCTTGTATCATCCATGACAGGAACCCATTTGTATGTATTCTTTCTTGTAAAATGGCCTATCATAACAAATTCATTTTTCCGACTCTAGTTTAAATACTGAATTAAAACGTAAATGTATATAAATTCAGGCTTCGTACATTACATATTAGAACTACATTTCAGTATGCTTGAGTCATGCGTACATACAACCAAGTTCACATTCATGAAATGACTGGTAACAAAACAAAACTTGTACTCTTTTTTGGTCACACGCATGCAAGTTTCAATCATTCATACACAATCCAAAAAATTATTGTACAAAAACACAGCAGAAATTATAATAATAGAGAAACCTAACAGCACCAACAACATCATATTATATGGTTCTTTATTACTTAAAGATAGTTATCACAATGCAAGAAGCGTTCCATAAATCTGACCCCTCTCAATGTTTTGCTCCTGCAGACCACAAATGTAATCACCATAAGCCTCATGTCTAGTAAAGTATCTAAGATCATACAAGAGCACAAAATATTACCTATAACGTAGCAACCAATATCAATTTTGCCTCTAATTATCCCGTTTTCTTCTTTTGGGCATCCTCCTAATATGTATCTTTCTTCTTGGGTAGCTTTTCAAATGCGGCAAGTCTCCACATGTTTTGATTAAATCGACGCTTTTCTAAACGACTTTCTTTTATCCTGTTGCCTCCTTGTTGGTACTGGATCCTGCACATCGGATCCATCTAGAGCATCGGAGGTCCATCGATTCTCAAAACCCAAGAAGATACATATTGCGAAAATGAGGTCGTCAAATCTTGACAATAATAGGTGATTCAATTCATGAATTAATGGTCATGGTCAAAAGAATAAACTTGTTCAAATAACTCACACGATAATTAATTATCATAAATTAATTATCGTGGAAGTTATTTGGTGAAGTTAATTCTGAAATTAATGGCCAAATAATGGAACTTTGTGAAGAAGTAAGAGACCCACCACAAGAACATTAAGACCAGTGAACCGGTCATCAGCTCGGAAGCGTGAGGTGGAGGATGATGGACCTCCGAACTCGCAGACAAGTCCAACGGAGCAGAAACCCGACAAAAACCCAATCAGATTCAAACTGGAGACGTTACAACATTAAATACAAGATCAAAACAGACACATTTAAAGGAAATCATAGAATTTAGTAGCAACATTTAAGTCTCTATATCGTATATATATAATACCCCTAGCTCTGTAAAGGGGATCTTAATCTTAAGAGAAATATGCTCCATCTTATACAATTTTCACCACCATTATAGACACAAACAATGTTATTTTCCAATAAAATTAAACTAAATACTATTTTTTCTTCTTATGTGATCAAACATATATACACAAAATCTTTCAATAGTTTGATCTCTCTTTTTCGGATTTATAATACTTATTTTTGGACTAATGTACTTTTGTTCATTACAAGTATAGCGAGTTTCATATCCGTATACAATCAATACTTATATTTTGGGTGTTGGATCTAGTATCCACATTATGGCACTAGAAGGAGGGGCTGTATATCCCTTGAATCTCACCAGATCCAGTTCATTCGTAACAATTCACCATGATTGACGTGACAAACATCGTCGAGATTCTTAAGCAGCCACACCTTGCGAGGTGATTTATTGATGCATTTCAACGAACCAGATGACGCAAAACCTATCCACAGAATTCCTTGGGAGTCAGATTTCCAGAGAACTAAACTTCACATCAATCGGAGTTGTCTAATGAGAGTTATTGCAGTTTTTCTGAAATCAATGCAATCTGCCTGAAACCCTAAAATGCAGATCCGTCGCTGTTAGATTAGCCAACTTCGGGACCAATTTCCAGGCAAACCACAAGGAACTACGAAATGATCCCCGTGATGCCCCAAAAGTCAGCTTTCCAGAAAGCTTGGGTTCAATTCAATCGGAGTTATCTGTTGCAAGTTATTGTCAAATATTTGCAACAAACACAACTTGTACGAAATCCTGAAATGCAGATTTGCCGTTGTCAGACCAGCCTCCTTCAAGAGGATTTTTCCGACGAAGCAGAAAGAATCACATGACAATCTACATATCTCCAGAGATCCTCGAGACTTATCATTCCAAAATGACCAAGCTCGCATCTATTGTCGAGCCCACTGGAGCGTTATCGCTGCATCCTAGCATCTGCTTTTAAATTTTTCTTATTTTTCAGGCACAAAGTTGTTATAACAAGCATCAGAAGAAGGAGATACAAGCCATGATGTCATCGTAATGGCGGTGTCAGAGATCGGCTTAATGGAATTGATGGGTTTCAATGATGAGAGGATCTGTCCTTCGAGTATAAGAGCTCGCTTTGGCAAATGTTCTAAAACTTCGTGGCGATTTCAGATCCTAACGCAACGAGGATGGTCCAATCTCTAAGATGAAGCGACAGAGACAATCGAGACTAACAGAGTTGTTCCAACCCAAAGACATCAACAAATGGCTTCAAAAACAAATATCCAGATTGCACTTATGCCTGAAACGAGTTTCAATGCTTTAATGCCTTCAAGAATGAATTTTCAAACCCTTTTAACTTTCAGTTCATCAAAATAGCTTCAGCTCGTTGGTGAACTTCTAGTTTGTCACAGAGAGCTCATCGCCAGGAGAGCTCCCAGTTCTTCGCAGAGAGCTCCTAGCTCATCGCAGAGAGCTCCCACTTCGTCGCCAGAAGATCTCCCAGTTCACCGCAGAGAGCTCCCAGTTCGTCGCAGAGAGCTCCCAGCTCGTCGCAGAGAGCTCCTAGTTCGTCACCAGGAGAGCTCCTAGTTCATCGCAGAGAGCTCCTAGCTTGTCGCTAGGAGAGCTCCCAGTTCGTCGCCAGGAGAGCTCCCAATTTGTCGCAGAGAGCTCCCAGGTCATCGCCATGAGAGCTCCCAGGTCATCGCCATGAGATCTGCCAGGTCATCGCCAGGAGAGCTCCCAGTTCGTCACCATGAGAGCTCCCAGTTCATCGCAGAGAGCTCCCAGTTCGTCGCAGAGAGCTCCCAGCTTGTCGCAAGGCAGCTCTTAGCCCATCGTCAAGCAGCCCTTATTTCATCACTCAGTTAATAAGCTTACACAGGACAATTCATCGTGTTTATGTTATGAAGATGG
Organism: Cardamine occulta; assembly: GCA_028015245.1. NCBI lineage: Eukaryota > Viridiplantae > Streptophyta > Magnoliopsida > Brassicales > Brassicaceae > Cardamine > Cardamine occulta. The sequence goes on along the minus strand of CM051376.1, from coordinate 17,778,752 downwards.
TCAAATTCCCAATCCACTTCGGTGGCCTAATCTCGTCAAAGGAAGCCACTAGACCTAATTTTCAATAAGTAGGTAAGGAAGATCATCTCTAATCACTCATTACATCCAATCACGCGTCAAGATAATTTTTCTCCTGACATCAACAATCTAGATCTTCTCATGATCGAAGAGGTTGACATGTCCTAGCAAGATGAGGCATCAAGAAGAACGAAAAGAAGAAATTATCGATGTAGGCTAGAAGCTATACTTGGAGAGGTGAAAGCCATTACAGTGATGATTTAGACGTTAAATAAGCAAAAATGTTTGTGATCTACATATACTCACGAAGTCAAAATCCAACAATCTTCTACGAAGAGCGAACCATATTTGAATAGAGAACTTTGATGATTTCACGTCACGACAATTTCATTCACTGAAAATTCATTGTTACCATCGGAGAAAAAGCGTCACATCGTCGATCATGGAATAAAGAGCTGCACCGACAAAAAGTTTTCCTCAAAATCTCTTCAACCATGTTATCTGGGAGTATATGAGAACAATAAAGCTCTCGAACGTAAAGGAGAAAATAGAAATTTGTTCCAAAAGAAAAAAATAGATGTGATACTCATGGGCTTGTGGAAGTGCTACAGGTAATTTTGGCCCATGCCATCACATGAAAAATCAATAGAGGCTGGAGCTAAACTTTTAAAGATCAAGATCGATACAATGATAATCGAGATCGTCATATAACTAGGAAGATCTACACAAATCTGAAGTTTTGGAGTTAAGCTTTTCTCCTTGCACGAAGGTTGTGGTGTTCATCACATCAACTCGATGAAGAACTAGAGTTAGACCAGAATATCAGCCCGAATGATACAACATCAATGATAATATAACCAATTTGGCCACCAAGTTTAATACGTTAGAGCGAGATATGGCCACAATAAGAGCCACCTAGGAAACCAAGGAGAGAATGACAAAGACAACAATAATGATGGTCCAATGGAGCTCGAGGATGAAAAAACCAAGCTCTCGCTTCTGATTTTGAAAAAGTCCATCGCGAGCTAAGGGAGATGAAGTCAAAAGTCCATCAGGCGATCGGTTTGGCTCCCTAAGTCGACAGGGTAATCAAGGAGACATGACGGTCTCTGTTTACCCCACGAATCGCAAACTCTTGGATCAAGAATGCACAAAAAGTTAACTTACCATAGTATGACGGAAGAGGTGATCCGAAGAGTCACCTACCTGCCTTCTGGATCGCAGCAGGAAGAATCGAGCTTGAAGCTCATGAGGAGGATGCCGGATATTGCAAGCTCTTTTCAGAAAATCTATATGGCCAAGCCCTTCTCTCATTCACCCAGCTTGAGTCCGAAACAATCATTAGTTTTGATGAGCTATCTTTAATCTTCATCATGGATTATTCCGTACTCATGGAAAAAGTAAATTGGATAGCGATCTTTGGAATCTATCTCAAGGTCCTCATGAGCCATTGCGGAAACATATCTCGAAGTTCAAAGAAATCCTAGCAAAAATCTCTGGAATTTCTCAAACCGCCGTAATATCTGCCTTGTGAAATGGACTTTGGCGTGAATCGAGATTCAGGTTGGAGCTCACCGTAAATCGTCTAGCAACCATTTGTGACGCTTTGTTCCGAGCTAATAATTGGATTGAGGCCGAAGAGGAGAAGCTGACTTTCGAAAAGAAGTTCCGCCCGACTAAACCAGAAGTTGGAGTGCCAGCTAAGAAGTTCGAGCCAAGAATTAGCAAGGACCCAAAACGCTTCGGGGTAGCCCCAAAAAATAATAATATAGGGAAGCCATCCCCTGGAAAAGCAAAGTTCAGAACTCCATCCTCAAACACTTGGATGCGAGACAATAACACTTACTGTGAAATACACCGGGTTAATGGGCATTCAACCAAGGATTGCAGCATGCTTAAAAGACACCTATCCGAGCTGTGGGCTTCATGTGACCTTACAATTCTTGAAACCAAGACCAACGCCTTTAAAGTTAAATGATGGATTCTGTTGGGAGAGAGATGACAGGGAGCTAAAGTGTTAGAGACACCCGAGCAAGATCCTCACTAGCAGAGTAGGAGTTGTCATGCACACAGTCCGATGAGCTACGTGCTCGATTCCCTTATCCGCAAGAAGAAACAACCATTGGCCGACTGAGAAATGTTGTGAGTGCAATCTGATGAGAAATACTCCGATTACCAATTGACAGACAAAAATGGTCACTAATTCACTAGAAGGTCCACTAGTCGCCATTAAAAATCAATTCTCATAAAAAGATAACTCAATAACACAAAGATTTTGTTATTTAAAAAAACAAAAGTAAGCTTACTTATGGGATGACAAACATTATAGATAACTATGGTACTTGCATGAAACAAATATGTTTAAAAGAAATTAAAAATTAATTTTTTTTTCAAATTCTACATTTGTGACCAATAGAAAATAGTGATCATAATATACGTGAATGAAGATTTTAAAACTGTGTACATAGTAGATATCACATGCAAAATAAATAACAAAATAATAATAATAAACATATTTTTAAATCAATCATTTAATACATTTTATATATCTAATATGAGAACTTACCTATTTGAGGTCGATTATAAACATTTCCATGTATATTTTAGTAGAAATGTGAGTCTCATTGGTTCACCCATTTAATTGAGCAATCCTTTATTATATAATTTATAAAATACACGTACTAATTAATTAGAATATTGTACATGTAATCTTTATAATAGAAAAGTTAAAATGATGAGGGTTCGGTGACAAATAATGCACTACACCGCTTATGCTCCTGAACAACACCGATTGGGAGTTTGCTATTATACATTTTAGCTCGGATTTGATAAATAACTCTACTTAGCTCGGGCTGTTAAAAACTTAGAATTCTGAGGGAGATGTTTGGTATGCCATTAATGGCTTATATTCATTCAAGAAGCCATTAAGGTATAAACACCAAAAAGTGCAACCATCTCTCAATTGTGATGATAAGTCAAAGCTTACTTATATATGTTTCAAATGAAATTTGCAAGGAATGATGAGTCATTTTGGGATGCTGATACACAATGTTTTAACTCAATTAAAATACTGCAAGTGCACAGAACAATCGCAGTAGCATAAAAGGAATCGAATTCACAGAGACCAAGGTTACACTATGATTTTATGAGATTTATAAATAAAGCTAAGACAAAATATGCGGTTGTTTAAGTGACAAGTAACGAGCAAATAAGAACGACGTAAATTCAATGAAATAAAGGCACTAGACTAGGGTATTTCGCCGGTAATCCAGAGATGAAACTTGAGCAGCTATTCATGATATAATTCATCACAGGTCCAGAACTCAAACATAAGTATAAGACCGACCCACTGTCATGGTGTCGACAACTTTATCTAGCAACCTAAATACCTAAACTGTCGTTTGGACCTAGAGATGCAGACAAGCATTATTGAATGGGTTCAATATGTTCACACTCAGCCGTAGCATCAACTGTCGTTGGCTAGAGACTGATTGCTCACCAATTTTTCTTCTAGCAACCTAAAGTACTTTTGATGAATAGGTTAACCTAAAATCATAGAATAAGTGATCAATTTAATCTATGCATTAAGCTTAACAATTGGCGAAGACAACATGTATATGGATCCTATATGTGCTCAACTTATCAACTCATGAATACCATTGAAAACCCTAATCTAGTTAAAGGAACTACTTAGACATAGAAACGAAAATCACAGCGATAAGAGATGAAATACTCATGAAATAAATCTGTAAAAATAAAGGGTTTAGAGTTCTTCTCAATGTTGGAGTCGAGATCTCTTTTCCTTCAATCTTACAAGCAAAAACTCTTTCTCTATGTGATATGTTCTTAGCCAAAGCGTCTCCTTTTATGAAAATAGAAGAAAAAATGATATATGCAGGTCTGGAGGCAGCTGAGTGAAGGTTAGGGTGTCCTTGGCAAAAAATTAGGAAAGTTGGGATTTTCCCTTATTTGCTCCCTCAGGTTGTCTGAGCGGGTGCTCAGGGCTGAGCGGGTGCTCAGTGGGTGAATTTTTGACTTTTCTCCAATTTCTGCTAAATTCCTCCCAGAAGCTCCAATCTTCATCCTTAGCCATTTTTTGACCTGTAATGACTCAAAATAAAACTAAAAGACTCGATAAAGACTCGAAAACAACTGTTAGAATGCGCCAAAAATGCAACACATCAATTCCCCCAGACTTAGATCCTTGTTTGTCCTCAAACAAAACTCAGAACTAAACATAAGGGAAAGGTTTGAATAATACGGAGACTCACCTGTTCTTGAAACACTGCAATGACCCTTTTGAATTAGTACTCCACATATCACATAGCCAACTCCAAATCTAACCACCATGTACTTCTCCGTAGACCTTCGCAGCTGACTATACTCCACACATGAATTCACAACCTTATCCATCAAAGCCTTCATCGCCAGTTTTATCTCTGCAGTCAATTACCAAGGACCTTCTAGACTCCTTCACATACAATATCTTGACAAGAACCACTTAAATTTCACACACTTTTTGGTATTTTTCCTCTCTCCCCCAGACTTATTTCTAAACTAGCTCATTTATTATTATTTTATTACTAAGGTCCGAGACGCGAGTACTGATGGTGTTTGCCACCGAGTCCCCAGTTCATTCCTTACTGCATATATCAAGTTCCGAGATGCGAGTACTGTTGGTGTTTGCCACCGAGTCCCCGGTTTATCCCTATCAATATAAAGCATGTACATATCAAGGTTCCGAGACGCGAGTATTGATGGTGTTTGCCACCGAATCCCCGGTTCATCCCCTCTCTATGCAATTCACATACGTAACCTTATTGCTAGCTAAACTTCTAATAGGGGGAGGAGTACCATTACTTTCTACTGGTGGGTTCATATGTCAGATACGAATGATGAGTCAAGCCCTATGGAAATCAACCACATCGACGAAGTGCAAAATTTTGGCTTAGGCTCGGATGAACTCCGCTAGAAACATGGTGTCCTCTAGTTAGCTGGTCATCCTTTGGATTTTTCATTAGTCTGATCTAGAGCTGGTTCTGTAACAATGGTCACTTTGAAGCAAGGTTAGAACAATATATTCAAGAAATAAATCATAATCTCCAACAAATTTTGACTCAATAAAACAAACTGACTCAATGGAAACATGAAAATGACTCAAAGAAAACATGAAAATGACTCAAAGAAAGCAAAAGAAATAAAACAAAAGAAAGAAAAATGGATTAGTAGCAACACCCTCCCCCAGACTTACTTCACACCGTCTCGGTGTGAAACTAAATTTAGAGGGGGGTGAGAAAATAAAATAAATAAAAACCATTTTAGAAAACAAAACTTACTTGTTTCTGGAAAAATCCCCTTTTTATCGGAGCGGGTGCTCAGTAATGAATAGGCGCTTCGTCTTTTCCTGAGCGAGAGCTTTTTGTATATATATATTTTTTATATATATATGAAATCTAAAAGTTAGTAACAAAAGAAATTGAATCGAAAGGATAGATACACTTATCGGTGGGTTGCCTCCCACCAAGCGCTTGGTTTAAGTCACTAGCTTGACTTGGTTAGCCATTTTGCGATGGCTGATTTGGCGAGATACGGCTTTAGGCGCATCGTCTTTTGAGGAGCATCGCCTAAGGGGACAGATTCTCCTTATCCGATGGCTGATTCAGCGAGATACGGCTTTAGGCGCTGACCATTAACAACAAACTCAGTCCCAGTAGCATCCAGCAACACTACAGCTCCGTAGGGGCGAACTTCTTTTATTACAAAAGGGCCGGACCACCTTGATCTTAATTTACTGGGAAACAGCTTCAACCGGGAGTTGTACAGCAACACTTGATCATTCGGTGCAAAGTTCTTGGTGATGATCCTTTTGTCATGATATGCTTTGGTCCGCTCTTTGTAGATTTTTGAATTTTCATAGGCCATGTGCCTAATTTCTTCTAACTCGTGAAGCTGCATGGTCCGCTTATCAAAAGCCGATTTGGCATCAAAGTTCAGTTGCTTCACAGCCCACGCCGCCTTGTACTCTAGCTCCACAGGTAGGTGGCATGCTTTTCCATACACCAAGTGAAACGGTGTTGTACCCAAAGGCGTCTTGTATGCTGTTCTGTACGCCCAAAGAGCGTCATCTAACTTTGCAGCCCAATCTTTCCTTGTAGTGCTCACGGTCTTTTGCAAGATACTCTTGATCTCTCTATTTGAAATCTCTACCTGCCCACTCGTTTAAGGATGATAGGGCGTCGCGACCTTTTGCTTAACACCATTCTTCTTCAAGAGATTGTCAAAGACCTTGTTGATGAAATGGGAACCTCCATCACTTATCACCACACGAGGCACACCGAATCTAGGGAATATCACCGATTTGAACATCTTCACCATGACTCTAGCATCGTTTGTGGGAGTAGCCAGCGCCTCAATCCACTTAGACACGTAGTCAACTGCCACTAAGATATATTGGTTTCCATAAGACGATGGAAATAGACCCATAAAGTCGATCCCCCATACATCAAAAACCTTCACTTCTAATATGAAGTTCTGTGGCATTTTGTTTCGTCTTGAGATGTTTCCTTGTCTTTGGCATGTGTCACACTTAGAGATAAAAGTGTGTGCATCTTTGAACATTGTGGGCCACCAAAAACCCGCTTGTAAGACCTTAGATACAGTCTTAAAGGTGGTGAAGTGCCCAGCGTAACTTGATCCGTGACAGTGGAACAAAACCCCAGGGATTTCCTCATTAGAAACACATCGCCTGAAAATTCCATCCGAGCAATGCTTGTACAGATACGGCTCATCCCAAAAATATCGCCTTATTTCGCTCAAAAACTTCCTCTTCTTATTTCCGAAGAAATGCTCAGGTTCTTTCTCAGCAGCCAGGTAGTTGGCTATCTCTCTAAACCATGGAAAATTTATGTTTCCCCTTGTAGAAACTAAACCGCAAAGTCGACCTGAAGTAGGTGCTTCGGTGTCGAGCAGGTGCTCTGCGCTGAGTAGTTGCTCCGATGTGAGCGGGTGCTTAAACACTTCACAAGAATAAACCGAGTAAACATGTTCATCCGGAAGGCTATCATCTAAAGGTACCTCATCATCAACCTTCATTCTGGACAAATGATCTGCAACTCGGTTTTCGATCCCTTTCTTGTCCTTGATTTTCAAATCAAACTCTTGTAGCAAAAGTATCTATCTCAAGAGCCTTGGTTTTGCATCTTTCTTCATGAGCAAGTACTTCAGTGCAGCGTGATCTGTATGAACAATTACCTTCGACCCAACAAGATAGGATCGGAACTTCTCAAAGGCGAAAACAACCGCAAGCAACTCCTTTTCCATTGTGGCATATCGGCATTGAGCTTCATCAAGGGTGCGGCTGGCGTAGTAAATCACATGTAGCTTATTGTCCTTTCTTTGACCCAGTACCGCTCCCACAGCATAGTCACTAGCATCAGTCATCACTTCAAAAGGTAAACTCCAATCCGGTGGTTGGACGATTGGAGCACTAATCAAGGCACCTTTGATTGTATGGAACGCCTCCAAGCAAGCACTATCAAACTCGAACTTGACCTCTTTACACAGCAATCTCGTAAGAGGCCTAGCAATCTTAGAAAAATCCTTGATGAAACGACGGTAGAATCCAGCATGTCCCAGAAAACTGCGGATCCCCTTAACCGAATTAGGCGATTGCAAACTCATCATGACTTCTATCTTAGCCTTGTCAACTTCAATACCATTCTCAGATACCTTGTGCTTAAGCACTATCCCATCTTGGACCATGAAGTGACAGTTCTCCCAGTTGAGAACAAGATGCTTCTCCTCGCACCTTTGCAATACCCTGCATAGATTAGACAAATAAACAGAAAACGAACTCCCATACACAGAGAAATCATCCATAAATACTTCCATAATATCCTCAATAAGGTCAGTAAATATAAACATCATACAACGTTGAAATGTTGCTGGAGCATTACACAGACCGAAGGGCATGCGGTGGTACGCGAAAGTGCCATAAGGGCATGTGAATGTCGTCTTCTCCTGATCGTCCGGGTGGATAAGAATCTGGAAAAATCCTGAAAAACCGTCTAAGAAACAGTATTATGGATGGTTAGCTAGACGCTCTAGCATCTGGTCAATAAATGGTAACGGAAAATGATCCTTGCGTGTAGCAGCATTTAATTTCTGATAATCTATACACATCCTATGTCCGATTACTGTTCTAGTCGGTATCAGTACACTCCTATCATTTCTAATCACTGTGATACCTCCTTTCTTAGGAACTATATGCACAAGACTGACCCATTTACTGTCAGATATCGCATAGATAACACCAGCCTCTAGAAGTTTCATTATTTCTTTCTTGACGACATCCTTGAGATTCGGGTTTAACCGTCTCTGATGCTCAACAGAAGTTATAGATTCATCCTCTAGGTGTATTCTGTGCAAGCATAAGTTAGGAGATATACCAGTGATATCATCTAGTGAATATCCTATAGCCTTCCTATACTTCCTCAATTCACACAAAAACAAGGTAATCTCTACATTATTCAAATTCACATTCACTGTAACGTGATATGTGGAGTTCGGACCAAGAAAAATGTACCTGAGCCCTGCTGGAAGGGTCTTCAACTCAAGCTTTGGAGCTTTCAGCTCGCTCCAAGAACCACCAAAAATTAAACTTTCCGGAGCAAGTGCTCCCTGGACCTCAATTTTCCTCCACTCTTATGTTAGAATCCAGAAACTTAGCAAATCCATGGGTGTCTTCACTCAGAAAACCGTGCTCACCCTCGGGTTTAGTCAAAGCGACTTCTAGAGGATCACTTGCTAAGATCTCTTCAACCACATCCTCGGACATATCTGATCCATCATGGATCACAAAGGTCTGTCCATCAATCATCGGTTTCTTGAGAAGCTTGCTCATCTCAAACCGAACTAACATATCTCCAAGACGGAGATCCACTATGCCTTCTACGACATCAATAATAGCATGACCGTGCATAAGAAAGCTCTGCTCAGTATCAGTGGGTCCTTGGGTTCTTCATCAAGTTCCAGAACCACAAAATCAGTTGGGATAAGTGTATCCCCAATACGGACGTGCAAATATTTGATAACACCCACGGGAAGCTTCGTAGACCTATCCGCAAAAACCAATGAAATCTTTGTAGGCTTGAACTTGGTGAAACCCAGACGCTTGGCCACAGAATATGGCATCAGATTCACGCTGGAACCTAAATCACACAAAGAACAAGCAAACGTACAAGGTCCTATCTTCACCGAGATAACAAACCTCCCAGGATCTTCTTTCTTTGTCAACACCTTACTCTGAAGTATGGCGCTGCACTCCTTAGAAAAAAATCATCACATTTTCTTACTCAAACACATTTCCAGCAACTAACTCTTTCATGTACCTCTTAAGCGAAGACATCATTTGTACGGCATCAACCAATGGAAGCTTCACCGTTAAATCCTTTAGCATCTCCTTGCACTTAGTATCCTCCAAATCTTTGCGAGATTTCTTAGGAGGTAGTGGGTAAGGAACCCTGGGTACATAAAATCGTTCTGGAGGAATTTCTGGAATTTTTGGAATATTCACGGGAGCACCCTGTCGGAGCACGTGCTCCGGAGCAGAATTGGGGTGCTCGCTGGATTTTTCTTCAACCCCGTTTGGAACAGTTTCTAGAGGTGTCCCTGAGCTTGAGCCAATGTCTACATGTCCATCTTTCACGGCGAAATCGCTTCCTTGAGCCTGATGCTCGGAAATTTTCTCCTTAGCCTTTTCGTGGAAGCTTGTCATCGTAGGTGGTGCCAGCAACTTTCCACTCCTCAACTCTACAGCATTGACATGATATTCATTCCTGGGCAGTTCACCTTTACCTGGAAGATCTCCAGCTGGTCTCTTGATAGCCTCGGCGGTTTGAGCCACTTGTATATCTAGTTTTTTCACATGCGCGGTAACAGCCTCATACTTCGCATTCAGGTCAGTGTACATGTGATCTACCTTGGCATTAATCTCAGTAGACGCTTTCTGTTAGTTAACCATCAGTTGCTGCATAAGACTCTTCAGCTCATCTTGAGATGTAGGCGCGGAGACAGCTTGTGGTGGTGTAGCGAATTGGGTGTTTTGTTGTTAGTTTCCTCCTTGGAACCGATTCTGATTCTGATTAGGGACATACTGCTTCCCCTGAGTGTTGCTAGAGTAAAACTTCTGGAAACCCTGAGCTTGTGGCAACTGATTCATACCTCCTTGTTGCGGATAAACTTGGTCTTGTGGGTTCTCGACATTGGTGCTACGGTAGGAAAGGTTAGGGTGGCTGCGATAATTTTGATTGAACCCACAGTTCAGGACATATCCCCGACTACTCACATAGTTAACCTCCTGTACTCCAGCATCATCATCTTCTTCAAACTCTTGAGAAATAGGTGCAGCCCCAATCTCTTCCACAAATTTAACCGGTCTATGACCCTCGCGTAGGAGTACGTTTACCTTTGCTGTCAGCTCATCAATCTTCCGAGTGTCCACACTATTGATTTTCCTGGATCTATCATACTCAGGAGACCTGTTGCTAGAGCTTGAAGCAAGGTTCTCAATCAGCTCAAAAGCACTATCTCTAGTCTTGGTCATAAAAGATCCATTACTCGCGGCATTCAAGGCGTTGCGGTAATCTCATTCAACTCCATCATAGAATATCCCCAGAATCTGTTCATCTTTAAAACCGTGATGAGGACATTCCCTACGGTATTCCTTTAGTCTTTCCCAAGCTTCACAGAAAGCTTCACCAGAATGTTGTTGGAAAGAAGATATCTTGTTTCCTAGAGCGGCTGTCTTGGATTTAGTATAGAAGTGGTCCAAGAAAGCGGCTCTAACTTCATCCCACGTCCTCAAAGAACCAGTTGGCAATGACTTCAACCATCTCTGAGCCTTATCAGCAAGTGAAAAAGGAAACAACTTGCACTTCAGAAACTCACTTGGAACCCTATTCGAACCGGTAGTGCTGCAGATTTCTTCGAAGTTTTCGATGTGATCCATCGGTATCTCAGCTGGTAGTCTGTGAAAGAGGTGTTGTTTCACCAATGAGATCATCTGAGGTTTGATCTCAAAGTCTTGTCTCTGACTTGTTGGAGAAACAATAGCTGAACGGTTTTGATAAAATGCATGGCGGTTATCAAAATCCCCTATACCCGGTTGTGCTAGCGGAACTGGCGGTTGATCTCTTCTCAGCTGAGCAATTTGATCCCTTAGCAACTGTAACTGAGCAGCCATACCATTTTCTTGTTCAGCCATAATGACCGGAGCAGCTGTAATTCTCTTTTGACGGTTTTGACGTTCAAGGCGAGCTAACTCTTCGTTGGTGTGGATGACTAAATCTTCGGTGCAATTTCTTCTTGTTCTTCTACTGGTCATGCACCTGACACATAGTAGAAACAAATAAAAATTAAGCTTAGTAGTTTCTTAGACTGAATTTAAAATAAAAAATCAAAGGTAACGCAATTGGTCCCCGGCAACGGCACCAAAAACTTGATACACAATGTTTTAACCCAATTAAAATACTGCAAGTGCACAGAACAATCGCAGTAGCATAAAAGGAATCGAATCCACAGAGACCAAGGTTACACTATGATTTTATGAGATTTATAAATAAAGCTAAGACAAAATATGCGGTTGTTTAAGTGACAAGTAACGAGCAAATAAGAACGACGTAAATTCAATGAAATAAAGGCACTAGACTAGGGTATTTCGCCGGTAATCCAGAGATGAAACTTGAGCAACTATTCAGGATATAATTCAGTACAAGTCCATAACTCAAACATAAATATAAGACCGACCCACTGTCGTGGTGTCGATAACTTTATCTAGCAACCTAAATACCTAAACTGTCTTTTGGACCTAGAGATGCAGACAAGCATTATCGAATGGGTTCAATATGTTCACACTCAGCCGTAGCATCAATTGTCGTTGGCTAGGGACTGATTGCTCACCAATTTTTCTTCTAGCAACCTAAAGCACTTTTGATGAATAGGTTAACCTAAAATCATAGAATAAGTGATCAGTTTAATCTATGCATTAAGCTTAACAATTGGCGAAGACAACATGTATATGAATCCTATCTGTGCTCAACTTATCAACTCATGAATACCATTGAAAACCATAATCTAGTTAAAGGAACTACTCAGCCATAGAAACGAAAATCACAGCGATAAGAGATGAAATACTCATGAAATAAATATGTAAAAATAAAGGGTTTAGAGTTCTTCTCAATGTTGGAGTCGAGATCTCTTTTCCTTCAATCTTACAAGCAAAAACTCTTTCTCTATGTGATATGTTCTTAGCCAAAGCGTCTCCTTTTATGAAAATAGAAGAAAAAATGATATATGCAGGTCTGGAGGCAGCTGAGTGAAGGTTAGGGTGTCCTTGGCAAAAAATTAGGAAAGTTGGGATTTTCCCTTATTTGCTCCCTCAGGTTGTCTGAGCGGGTGCTCAGGGCTGAGCGGGTGCTCAGTGGGTGAATTTTTGACTTTTCTCCAATTTCTGCTAAATTCCTCCCAGAAGCTCCAATCTTCATCCTTAGCCATCTTTTGACCTGTAATGACTCAAAATAAAACTAAAAGACTCGATAAAGACTCGAAAACAACTTTAGAATGCGCCAAAAATGCAACACATCAGATGCCAAAATAGGAGGACTCAACAGTTGAAAAGTATACGTTTGAGTGGCTTTATAAACACGAACATCTAGGCTTTATTTTCACCTTTGGCCTTATCTACACCGCTTTGAAGAGCAGAAAAGTGAGAGGTTCGAGATAGTTGCGATTTGGATAATGTTGTCTTTTGGTACACTATCAAAACTGTTCAGAGAATACTCTTTTACTCATATTCCGTCGGATTCTGTTTCTTTATCACATTGGGTTTACCACACTACATTTAAGATAGTTATTTCATCTTTTAAACCTCTTTATAATTTGGCTTTGATCTGTACAAGGCATGGTTAAAATCTATGTGGACTACACTTGCGATTTTCATATGATCACGAGGTTTTACTTCTTTGATCAAAGCCTTGCCTCACATATCACACAAGAAAATAACAAAATAAGGACATGGAATGTGATAAAGGAGAAATGAAAATCAAATGATGTGCGCTAACAAAGTCTACGTAAGCACATTTATTTAAATCGGCCGATGACTAAATATTTTCCATAAGATTTATTAGATTTAACGTAAAAATAAAATTTTAAATAATCTTTAAACATCATTTAGATTTTTATTATGGTCCTTTTAATATTTGGCGTCTGTTTTTATTATGGACGACCAATTTAGATATCATTTATTTTTTAATATAAAATGTTCACAATAAAATTTTGATTATATTTCCAAAAATATATCACCTTGGCCGTCCATATCACACATTATGTTTTCTAGGTGAAATATCAATTCCTTTAGTCGTAGATTTCAAAGTTGTTGCTATTTTTTTTTTAACTTCTGTTTGGGTTTCGATGTTAATTTTTTTTATATATTGCGTGACTAATTATGTGCAACGGTTTCGGTATTATATTTGTTATTTACTAATTTTGTTAATTATATTGATTAGTGTTACAATGATTAATTTGAAATTCAATCTCCTAACAACAAATTATACAATATTACGTCAAAAATAAACAATGTAAATTTATACCCCACATGGCTTATGTTTATGTGTTAGAATTTCCATGGAAATTATTTCAGATATAACACAAATTATTTCAGATTTAAATACATTTAGAGCTTTAGAGATTTCATTGTGTGTGACCAATTACATGCAACTCTTTTCGATATTTGATTTTCTAACCGAATGATCAAGCTCGAAATTGTATATTGTTAGTATTAAATGTCAAAATAAATTAGACTCAACTAATTAAACTTTTTAAAATATTATACAGAAAATATTTTAAACACTTTATACCCCGCGCAAGTCGCGGAAACATCACCTAGCAGTTGCATTCGCTATGACCATTAACAAAATTCAGGGCCAAACTCTATAAAGTGTTGATCTCTATCTTCCTTGACCAGTTTTCTCACACAGTCAACTGTATGTTGCTCTCTCTCTCTCTCGTCAAATCAAGAAGTGGTTTGAAGATTATGGCTCTGATTGGTAACATGAATTACTAATGATGTTCTTTGAGTTATGCCCATAACTCAACCAAACTTCAAAAATGTTACCAATCATGGTGTTTTAAAAAAAAAAACTGAAATTGAGTTTGAGTTAGAATGATGTATGGTTGATATACAATTTTGATGTATGTTCTTTGTAAAAATATTAACTCAAAAGATTTTTCAACATCAAGGAAAATCTCACGTGCTATGCTTGAGTTATGAAACTCCAACGTTAGCCTTTTTTTTTTTTTGCAATTTTTGTTTCTAAAATATCTCCAACAAATCATTAAAAAAATTAACAATCATTACTTTTGTAATCAACAATCATTACTTTTTTTAACGTAAAATCAAAATAACATATCATATCTTCGTCAAAGATTTTATTTTATTTATGTCATTAGTTTTTTTGATACTAAATCACATAAATGTTTTTATTTGTTTCTTTCTAATTATTAAACTTGTAATAAATATTATTATCATTAGTTTAAATTAAATTTATTTTTAATAATACATACTGCAAGTCGGTAACTAAACATCAGATGTTTTGATAAAAATGTAACTCATTCTTTTACTGCAAACTTATCACATAAATCTACTGCAACTCAAGTTTAATACCACATATTTTTTAGTGCAAGTTACATCAAATTATAACATTTACTGCAACTCAAATTTGATACTACATGTTACTACTCAGAACCTATAACAGACGAAAAAAGAAAGCCTCAAGTAACAACATGTAACGTCATTTAAAAGGAGACTTTCCAAAACATAATTGCATCATAGATTACACATCTCTTACACGCTTGTTATTGTATCTCTTTCACGTTTCACATCTCTTTAAAAACTTCTATTTCTGTATTCAGCTTATTATTTTAGTCTTTATTAATTTACTTAAATATTTAGTATTGCAATTTTAATTTTCCAACTGAATACTAAGTCTTATACCCCACGCTAGGCGCGGGAACCTCACCTAATTTAACTTATTTAAAATTTAGAAATATGTCCATCCTATGGCTCCTAATCTAGTAATATATAAAACGAGACACAATTTTTAATATGGAATAGAAAACAACTCACTTGATTTAGCTTCCCGGGAAAGGAGAATAGCATTTCTCAGAATTGACATCTCCATCAGGGAATCATCAAGTTGATTGTATTCCACATTGATTTGCCTTGAAACCATTTGAACCAATACTCTCAACGTGTGGAAATGGTGGATTCTTACTATTCACTAAAGTTGCCATCAATGATCAATGTAGGAAAGTTTAGTAATTTCTCCATTAGCTTCTTTTGCCGGGAACAGCAAGAGAGTTAACATGATACTATTTGGACCAGAAAATTGTGAATTTCTAACCAGATTGTATGAATACAATTCTAAATGATTTATCTCGCATAAAGAGTTTGAAATCATCTGTGGATAGTAGCTGTTTTGTACGTAAGAACAGTCCAAAGTTGGATTCTGTGGTAAGAATTATCACGTCAGTCTATCACAGTGAAGGTCTACGGTTTGAACCCGGGGCCTTTTTTATATTATATAAACATTTTAATCTTTTTTTTTCCTTGGTTTCTGATTTGAATTTAATGCTTGTCTCTTTTGTTTAGATAACTTTCGAAGAAATCAGATATTCATGTTTATAAATTTGAAGAAATATTTGGAATTGAGATTCGGTGATGATTTGTCCTATGTATTATAACTTTTTTCACCTAGTGATCAAAACTCTGTGGGAACCGAAATATAGGTCATTCAATATGTTTAAGCTGTTCATAACTTCTTCTTTTTCTGGCCACTCTGTAACTCTGTTCAAGTGTTCATAACTAATAAACGAGCATGCTTACATATAACAATGAGGTTGATTAATGTATCTAGTTTCTTGAGTATGTGTGCATAATAATAAGTACTTTTCACATACAAGTAAAAAAATCACCCTCTTTTAAATATTCAGTTCTTGAAAATATGATAGGAACACATGAATTAATACAACTATATATGATAGAACCACTCATCATTAAACATAAGTTCAACGTTTTTATACAAAAGTACTTGAAAAACAAGAATAAGAACATATGTATCCATAGTCTTTATTATGATCCTTGAGAATGACAGAGACCTGCATCGAGAGTGACAATGGCTGCATGATGGTCGAGTGTTTTGATTGTTAAGAACTACCTCATATTGCCTTCCAACTGAAGTTTTGAAGGTTCTTCCTGGCATGAGACGTGAGAAATCTCCTAGTACACATTGAACATGCAATGTGGCTATACAATCAGAGCATGTATAGAACCATTTATGTGGTTCTAATTCTCTCTCACAATCATCGCACCAAGTTTTGCTGCTCTCCTTTCCGGCACAATATAAAGTGAGAGGGTGCTCATCATTTCTGTACCATAATTTTTTTTGGCAAACTAGCACAAGAGAAACACAAATCAAAGTCACAACGCTCACAACGGAGCACCTCGCAATGTACTTTTTTATAGCATCCATTACAATGGTTTTTCAGTCGGTCATAAAAATATAAAGGATGTTTATGGCCATCATGGACGAACGGTTCTGAAAGGTAACCACAATGTACATCTATATTACTCTTTCCTTGCGCTGTGTACTTGAAACCATCTGATAATATTCTACAAAATTTGCAGTAATCAATGCTGCAAACACCTTTCAACGTGTATGGATAGATGGAAAATGCAAATTTTTTCTTCATAGGAAGATTACCACACTTTTCATGGAGAAAGAAGCAACATTCCTCACAAACATAGAAGGAGACAAATCCAACTGGATGGCTACATGCTTTACATCGTTTGTACTCATCATAAGTCGTATTTTCCTTGTGGAGCCTTAACGTATGTTCTTTATGACTAATATGGGATATCAAATTATCACCCACTACCTTGAATGGTGTAATCACTACAAGAAATCTACCGCAAAACCGACGGAATTTCCGACGGCCAATAATTCCGTCGGAAAAAATCGACGGCTTCCCGATGGATTTCCAAGATTTAAATTTCTGGGAATCCGTCGGAAATCCGTCGGAAAATCCCGACGGATTTCTGACGGATTGCCGAGGGATTTAAAAATATCGGAAATCCATCGGAATCCGTCAGAAATCCGTCGGAATTTCTGACGGAAGAATGTCCATCATAATTTCCGACGGAAGAATGTCCGTCAGAAATTCTGTCGGATATTTCGACGGAAATCCATGCCGTTATATTCCGATGGATTTCCAACGGAAATCCATGCCGTTATATTCCGACGGATATGTCGTTATATTCCGACGGCTGCTGGAAATATGTCGGATAATATATGAACGTTGCTGCAGCCGTTGAATTTACCATTGTAAACCAACGGATTTCCGATGGAAATCCAACGGAAACGAGTTTATATATATGTTTCTCCCTTCCTCCATCCCATTACACAACAAACTTAATTTCATATCTCTCTCTCATTTCTTGTTTACTTAATACGAATTCTAAAAAAAAGTGAAAAATATGTCTAGATATTTTCGATCATGGATGGACGAACCATTGATGGATCCGGAGATGAACAACTTGAACGAGGAGTATGCACGAGGCATATACGAGTTCATGGAAGTGGCAGGAAAGCAACCGTGTGTTCAAAAATCAGGTAAGTTAAAATGTCCATGTTCAATTTGTAGGAATTCTCGTAATGTTGCGATAGAGATAGTTTGGCATTATTTGTATAGTAATGGGTTTACGCCGGGTTACAAGATATGGTATTTATATGGAGAAACAAATGGTGAGTATGGTAGTACTAGTGAACCAACTATCTCAGATTGTTTAGGAGGTAGCACGGAAGTAGATGTAGGTGTAGGGAGCGTGCAGATGGTGAATGATGCGTTTAGAGAGAATGTTGAGTTTAGCGGTGAAGGAAGAGATAGGTTCGAAGAACCTAATGTAGAAGCAAGAAGATTTTTTGATATGTTAGATGCTGCAAAGCAGCCACTATATAAAGGGTGTAAAGAAGGTCATTCGCCTTTATCATCTGCAAGTAGATTGATGACGATTAAGACGGATTACAATTTGGCAGAGGAGTACGTTGATGCGATAACAGATTGGGCGAAAGATATATTGCCAGAAGATAATCTTTTACCCGGATCATACTATGAGGTATAAAAACTTGTATCTGGTCTTGGTTTACCGTATAAGGTAATAGATCTGTGCATCGACAACTGTATGCTATATTGGAGAGAAGATGAAAACCGCAAAAGATGTTGATTTTGTCGTAAACCACGGTATCGGGAAAGTAGTGGCAGAATTCAAATTCCATATAAACGTATGTGGTATTTACCAATAACAGAGAGGTTGAAGAGGTTATATACTTCTCAGCGCACGGCAGAGCCAATGAGATGGCATGCAGAACATCGTCAAGATGGAGATATTACACATCCTTCAGACGCTGAAGCTTGGAAACATTTTCAATCATTGTATCCGGATTTTGCGTATGAGCGAAGGAATGTGTACCTCGGGTTATGTACAGATGGTTTTAACCCATTTGGGAAGCATGGAAGGAAGTATTCGTTATGGCCCATAATTGTAACCCCTAACAATTTGCCTCCATCTCTGTGCATGCATAGAGAGTTTTTATATCTCTCGATTCTTGTTCCCGGCCCAGAGCAGCCGAATAGATCACTAGATATATTCCTCCAGCCATTGATCTATGAGTTACAAATGCTATGGGAGCATGGTGTGGAAGCGTACGATGTTTCAACCCAGCAAAACTTTAAGATGCGTGCGGTGCTTATGTGGACCATAAGCGATTTTTCAGCATATGGTATGTTATCTGGATAGACAACACATGGGAGATTATCGTGTCCGTATTGCCAAGACAACACTGATGCATTCCAACTGAAGCACAGCAGAAAAAGTTGTTGGTTTGATTGTCATAGAAGATTTTTACCGAGTGATCATCCGTATCGTCGTTCGAGAACAATGTTTACGAAGGGTAGACAAGTTTTTGATGGTCCACCGCCTGAGATAGACGGTGAGACTTTATTGGAGCTGTTGAGAGATTTTGGTGCTGAGATGACTCCTTATTGTGGGGGTAATGGACATGAACCTATTTATGGTGTCGGTGAATTTCATAGCTGGCACAAGAAGAGAATATTTTGGGATTTGCCTTGCTGGAATAAGCATTTATTGCGGCATAATGTTGATGTGATGCACGTTGAGAAGAACTTCTTTGAGAAGATCATGAACACTGTCTTAAACGTCCAAGGGAAGACGAAAGACAATATGAAATCTAGATTAGACTTGCCAGCGTATTGCGATCGAGGTTTTCTTGAAGTGCTCCCAAATGGTCAATGTCCATTTCCATTATACCGGTTAGAAGCAGCAAAGAAAACAGATTTTTTTGATTGGATTCACGACGATGTTAAATTCACTGATGAAGGAAATTTTACTGGAATGAAGAGTCATGATTGTCATGTTGTGATGCAGAGACTTCTTCCATTCACTTTTGCTCATCTTCTTCATAAAGACGTCCACCAAACGATTGCAGGAGTAGGTGCTTTCTTTCGCGATTTATGCACAAGAACACTTACTGTTGAGGGAATCCAAAATTTACAGGCCAATATCCCGGTGATCCTTTGTAATTTGGAGAAGATATTTCCACCATCTTTCTTTGATGTGATGGAACATCTTCCGATCCACCTCCCACGAGAAGCAGAACTAGGAGGCCCGGTTCAATACCGTTGGATGTATCCATTTGAGCGGTATATGTTTCATCTGAAGAAAAAGGTTAAGAATTTGAGTAGAGTAGAGGGATCTATTATCGCCCAGAGCATCAACGAAGAGGCCTCACAGTTTGCTGAATATTACTTCCCGTCAGAAGTTCGTACGAAGAGTAGACGTCCTAGTCGGCATGATGATCGTAATGAGAGAGCGATTTACCCCGTCGTTGTTCCAGAGTTATTTTCCCAAGTTGGGCGAGTCAGTGGAAAAGGAAAAAAGCGTAAATTATCTCAAGAGGAGTTTAAACACTTGCATACGTATATCCTAACCAATTGTGAAGAAATTACGGAATACGAAAGGTAAACAAATTTTTTTTTTGTGTCATTTAATGTATAATTGATTATTTTATATGCTATTATTAACTTGTAAACAATTTTGATTTTCGTACAGGATTTACATGGCATTAATACGCGGGTACTATATGGATAAGACAGAAGACGAGCTTCAAGTCCACAAGGAGGAGGATTTTATGCCTTGGTTACAGTTAAACGCTAAATCATTTAATAAATATTTTTTTAATACTAATTTGTAACTTATTTTTGTAGGTTTTTGAAGGAGTAAGAAGAGGACAAACATTTCCCACATGGTTATTGGAATTTGTTAATGGTCCAAACTACATTGCAACTTCTTATCCTAGATACTGCAGTCGGGGATATGGGTTTAGGGTTCATGACGAGAGAAGGACAAGGCAAACTTCAAATTCTGGTATTTCAGTGAAATCTGGTAATGATGTTTACTACGGCATTCTTCAGGAAATATTGGAAGTGCGGTACCCAGGAATGTTAGACATGAGGTGCATTGTTTTCAAGTGTGATTGGTATGATTCAACACTCGGTCGTGGGCTTCATGTGGACCAATTTGGTGTTACGCCTGTTAATTCAAGTCGGAGACTAGAAACGTATGACCCATTCATTCTAGGATCATAAGCTAAGCAGGTAGGGTACAAATATTTGTGTAATTAATACTCAATTCATTATTTTCTTATAATAATTACAAAATTTATATGTTTTTTTAGGTGTGCTATATTCGTTACCCTTGAGTTACACGGCAGACAGATCCTTGCTGCACAGTTACTACAGTGACCCCGAGAGGAAGACTTTATGGAGTTGCAGAACACGATGCTTTACAGCCAGCAGCAGTTGTTCCAATGGATCCAGTTGAGCCTTCTTGTGATCTGGACCTTGTTGTTGATTTCACACAATTTGGTTTAGTTTTTTCCGAATCAGAAGAAGAACAAGGTGAATTTTATGAGGATTCAGACTCAATTTTCTGAATCAGAAGAAGAACAGATGATGATGCTGATCTGAGGGATCTGAGGGATCAGCATCATCATCTGATGAAAATTAGTTATATATGTGTGTTTTGTATTATTTTTTATTTTTACAGAAAGGTGTACATTTGTTTTTTTGTATTTTATTTATTTTTGACATTACGGTGTAAACCATAGGTCCTCGAAGACCATAGCTGACGAGCATTTTATAAGCTCAACTTAAGCTTTGTATATTTTTATATTGTTAAAAGTAAATAACCATTAAACCACATATAAACATAAACCATTAAACGAAATATAGACAATTAATAACCATTAAACCAAAAATACACAATAACCATTAAACCACAAATAAATCAATATCCGTCGAAAATCTGTCAGTTTTTCTGACAGAAAGATAATTTAAAACCCTAAACACGAACACGTGTTTTCGTTAAAAAATACCCAAAATCGTCGGAAATCCGTCAGAAAAACCGACGGATTTCCGACGGATTTGGATATATTTTTAATTTAATTTGTTATTGACACGTGTAACCCTAAAACTGTCGGAAATCCATCAGTTTTTCCGACGGATTTCTGACGGTTTTGGGGGTTACATGGTTAATTTGTAATTTCTTGTACATCAAGACAATGTTAACAACAAAATTTGACAAACTAAACTAAATTATGTGATATATAACATATTTTCAAAAGGTTTCGTCGGTCGACATGGTTCGACCGAAAGTGTTTGATAGATAAACGTATAGCTAACATACAAGTTTACCAAAAACGAAATAATCTTATAAACTTTTGAAATTTGACAAATGAAAGATTTGTATAAGTTATTTGTGTTTGCAATCATGAATTTATAAAACTAAAAACATATGTTTACTGAAACGGTGCGTAAATAACCACTAAAACCACAAACCCATCGGAAATTTCTAACGGATTTCCGATGGTTTTGTGGTAACACGTGTCCCCGTTTAAGGTTTGACTGGCCAATCAGAAGACATGCATATTTATATTATCCATCAGAAATCTGTCGGAAATGTTCGACGGATAATGAAAATGTAACCGCGAATATCTTTTCGTTTCCCGCGATGCCTAAATTTTCGCGAGTCCTTATCAAGAACGTGCGTAATTTAATTTTTTTAAAAGTGACGGATTTCCGACGGATATATCCGTTGGAAATATCGTAATATATTCCGACTTCTTCTTCTTCCTCCTCACTTTCGCAGAACGTTTCCAAAAACTCAAAAATCGCCAAATCTCCATTACTAAGTCTGATCCTTCATCCTAATGTCTCAAAATCCCCCAAACTTGTAAGTTCTTAAGTTTATATTATGGATTGTTAGGTTTTGAGTTAGATTGATTGGTTTAGAAAATTAGAATTGTTAGAATTAGGTTTGTAATGTTAGATTTAGGATTTGGTTTGTTAGTTTTAGGATTTACCTACTTTATAACATGGATTGTTATGTAAATGATGTTGATTTGGAATTTTAGATTTGTTAGAATTTGTGGTTGAATTATTATGTTAATTAGTATTAAGTTTTGTTATGTTTATTAAAATTATTTGTTTTGTTAATTTATTTATTTATTTAACTTATTTATAATTATTTTCATGCATTAAAATTTTCTTAATTTTGGTATGAATTATTATTTTTAGAAAATTAAGATTATTTTTTTGATAAATTTTTATTATTTTGATAATGTATAATTTTTTCATGTAATAATCATGGATTTCCAAATTTATAATTGTTTTGGAATTAATACTTATAAATATAAATTTATGATGATTTTAGTAATTTATAAGTATTTCCATAAATTATTCATTCTTTTATAAATGTATAATTTTTTTGGACTAATAATGAATTTAAAATATTTTTTTGATAATTTTTTATTATTTTGATGATGTATAATTTTTTTCATATAATGTTTGATTTCTTTTTTAATTTTTCTAGGGATAACGGTCGGTACGACCACTCACGCGGCGGCGTACGTAGTAGTCGACGGAGAGGTAGTTCCGGTTCGAGGAGTTCTCCTACACCGGAGACACATATCCCGGAGACAGTGCCTACGCCGACGCCTTCACCTACTGCACCGACGCAGATGAGTGTCGAGGACTTTGTCGCTCAACCAGGACGAGATAGATTGCCTCGTCTCCATCCGGATTGTGAAGGCAGAGACACATGGTAAGTTTTTTTTAATTTTAAGAATTTTAATATTTATTTACTATTATTACTTTAGTTACAATTCAAATTATTTGCAATAATTTGTTTTGTAGGTTTCATGATTCCGGAAATGGGATTTCCAAGTCCATTAACCGGATGCTCAATGGAATGTTTCGGCATCCGTACCCGACGTACAATCAAATGACAATGTCGGATCAGGAATTATGGTTTCGCCAATTTGTGGTAAGTACCTCATATTTTAAATTGTTTTACTTTTATTTAATATAGTTTTTTTTAATTTATTTTTTGATTTGAAGCAAGAATTTAATTGGGACAGCCACATTACCACCACGGTTAGACGATGCTTCGATAAAAAAGCATCGAGAATGTATTCATGGAAGCTGAACGAGTGGAAGGAGAAGTGGCACAAAAATTATGTCCCAAGGGAGTTGGTTTCCAACCCGAGCCTATGGAGCGGGTTATGCACTTATTGGAGTGAAGAACCGACCAAGACAAGCTCCACAATTCATTTTGCGTGTCGAAACAGCGATCGCAGAGGAAGAGGCAAGGCGACGCACAATCTAGGAGCGGTTAGTTTGGTCACACGGGCCAAACAACTGGTAAGTTTCTTATTTAATTAAAATATTATTATTTTAGTTTTATAATTTTATATTTTACTAAATTTTCATTTTTGTAGTTTCGGGAAGACGGTGTCCAACCTTCCGCTCTCAGATTGCTAAAGGATGCGCATACCAGCAGGAAAAACCATGAAATCCAAGATCCGTTGGCTCGGGAGATCATTGACAACGTCACGAAGATGAGTGAAGACCTCCTCCTTTCTTAGCCACTCACCGAAGGAACGCCTCCAATGACCGAAGTTCTGTTCGAGAAGATTAACGAATTCGTCTATGAGGTAAGTAAAATATATATTTAAATCATTTTTTTGTAATTTCTAATTTTTAACAAAGTTTTCGTTTCTTACCACAGTGTACTCCGAAGACCAAAGGTCGTGTATTTGGTCTTCCGGACGACGGATCTTTTTCTGCAACTTTGCATTTCTACGGCGATTCTCCCGATCTTAGGGCACAGCTCGCACAACGAGACGCTGAGATGGATGCCATGAAGACGCAGCTGCAACACCTCACAGAAGCTCGAGAAGCGGATCGCCTCCAATAAGAAGCGGAACGCGAGAGAACCCGCAAATTGGAGGCGGATCACCTGGCATTGCAGCAACACATGGAGGAATTCTTTTTCCGATTCCCGCCATCGTAGTTTTAGTTAGTTTTAGTTTTTTTTTGTTTTTTATTTGAATTATTTTATAACTATTGAATTTTTATTTGAATTATTGTATTATTTTATAATTATTATTTCTTTAATTTTAATTTATATTAGAAAACAAAATTTTAAAATTTTAAAATTTATTTTTAAAATTCGATTATATAATTAAAAAAAAACTAAACAATTCCGTCGGAAATCCGTCGGTTTTATATCCGTCGGAATTCCGTCGATATTTAAATATCAGAAATCCATCGGTTTTAAAACCGTCGGAATTCCGTCAGTTTTTGATCCGTCGGAAATCCGTCGGTTTATAAATATCAGAAATCCATCGGTTTTCCGTCGGTTTAAAACCGACAGAAAACTGACGCCTTAAACACCGACGGATTTCCGACGCATCTTTTATTTCCGACGAGATAGAAGTGACGGCAAAAACCGACGGATTTCCGACAGATTTTGCCAAATCCAACGGATTTCCGATGGAATTGGCCGTCAGTTTTGCGGTATTTTTCTTGTAGTGAATATCCTCGGGATCATCGGGGATTCCTTCCAATTCTTTCCAATCCCACACAAGAGGTTTCACGATACAACTAGAATGAACTGCATAGTTAGGACAAACAGAGCAAGAATAAGCCCCGTAATACTGACTGATATATTTGAGGCAAACTCCACATTTTGAATACCCAGCGCCAAGATGAGGAGTGAAAGATATGCGATGCTCATGACGATTGATGTTGATAACACGTGGTAAGCCGATACACATTCCATGGATAACAAAATCACACTGAAGACATATATAAGGCATCTTATAACGCCTCTCCATGCCTTTTCCCCCACAAATACCACAAGTAAATGAGATTCTTATAGAAAAGAGAGTAAGTGGATGCATGTGGGTCATAGTATGCTCAACAACAAGGGGTGGTGGGTTTTTGGTACACTTCATGCAGATGGTGTAATTGCAAAAGAAACAATGATAAAGCAGAATTGGTTTATATTTTCCACATAGACAACAAGACTTGTCGGCGGCAACTTCCTTCAGTGTATTAGATGCGATGAGTTTGAGAGGGTGACTAGAGTGGCAAGGATGATTTATCTCTTTGGAGAGATGGACACAATCCACGTGGAAGTACATCTTGCATTCAAGACATGAATAAGAAGGTCCACCAATAGAATTCTTGCATACTTCACAAGGGGCATTCCCCTCCTCTCCTATCTTCATGAAGACAAGTGGATGGTCATGACACAGTGGATGTTTGATAGCAGACGGTGATGGTTTTATCCCACAAATCAAATCTAACTTAAATTCACATGTGGGACAACTATAGCAGGGAGGCAATATGTTTTGTCCACACAAATCACATGGACCATCTCCCGAGGCATTGGTGAGCCGGAGACGATGGTCAGGGTGGGAAAGATGGTTGATCACCAATGGGGCTTCGGCGCACTCATAGCCACTGTAGATAATGTCTTGTACATGGCAGCCTGCACATGTAACAAAAAAAAATCTAACTAAAGGAAAAAGAGGATGGTGGTGAATGGGTAGCTTTACTGGCGTTATAGCCATGTAAGTGGATGAATTAAAGATCTTTAACATGTTTTACGAGATATAAAACTGGAACCGCAAGACATCATTATATATGCCTTCGCAAACCAATGCTAATAGTAGTAATTGTTAAGATTTATTTGCAAAACTAGACCATCACCTATATAAAAAAAGAATAAAAAAAGAAAGCCTTATCTTTCAAAAGAAACAAAGTATCAAGTTTTTTTTGTTGTTGTTAAAAGATATAACAAAGAATCAAAGAATCAAATTCTTCTACCAAAACACAACAATGGGCAATGGGAATTTTTTCTTTCAAATTCGCTTTTCATTTTGTCCGTACATCATGTCGTCTTACTTATTATTGTTGTTTGTAGTTTCTAGGTAGTAAATTTGTTTAATTGTTGGTGAATTTTTACTGGATTGGATTTGGATCTGATGATATTCTTCACTTAAGTGAGAATCAACTCTCATTTAAAAAGAATACGAATAAGATTACTTAAATGAAGAGAGACAAGAAAAACTGTTTACGAATAAGATCTCTTGCTTCCCTCTTAGAAATTAGCAGGCTTCAATATGCAAAATTTGGAATAAAAGAAACATAAGGCTTCATTGGCATGTGCATCAAATAACATAATCTCTCTTTGATAACACATTTTATTACGGTTTTATAGAGTCGTTTTACTAACAAATCTTGAGTCTTTTCATTAACACTACAAGAAAAAAACCAACAGATATCGCCGTCAGATCTATCTTGTCGGAATTGGAAACCACGTTGAAAATCCATCGATATTTCCGACGGATTTCCGACGGAGTTCCAGATTCAGAAATTCATCGGAAATCTGTTGGAAACCTGCCATCGGTATACCGTCAGAAAAGTTCTGACGGTTATCCGATGGTGTTCTGATTACAAAAAACTGACAGTAAACTGACACAATACCGATGACATAAGACCGACGGATTACCGACGGACACAAGACCGACGGATTACATACGGATACCAGACCGACGGATAACCGACGGACATTATACCGATGGTTTTGGTTTTTTTTTGTTTTTATCATAATTTGAAAATTCCAAAATATATAAATTAAAAATAAAATAAATTTAATTTGAAAAATAGAAATAAAAATTAATATTTAATATTATTGAAAATTTTAAAAAATTCAAAAAAAAAACAGAAATATTGTTTTCAAAATAATTAAAACTAAATCTACGGTGGTGGTGGTGGGTATCGAGACATGAAAGCGTCCATCCGAGCAACCATTGCCTCGTGATCCGCCTCCAATTTTTGAGTTCCCTCCCGTTCCGCTTCTTGCTGCAACCTATCCGCTTCTCGGGCTTCTTCCATGTGTTGCATCTTGGTCCTCATTTCTTCCATTTCAACGTCCCTTTGTGCGAGCTGCGTCCTAAGATCAGAAGAATCTCCGTAGAAACGTGGATGATACATCGTCCGGAAGACCAAAAACTCGACCTTTGGTCTTCGGAGTACACTGCGGTAACAAACAAAAAGTTGAATAAAAATTCGAAATGAAAAAAAGTTGATTAAAATATAAACTTTACTTAACTCATAGACGAACTCGTTGATTTTGTCGAAAGGAACTTCGGTGAGGGGCGGGGTTCCTTCAGTGAGAGGTTGAGAAAGCAAGAACTCATCACCCATTTTGTTGACGTTGTCAATGATCTCCCGAGCTACCGCATCATGGATTTCATTGTCCTTCCTGCTGGTGTGTGCATCCTGGAGCAATCTGCGGGTAGAAGGTTGGACACCTTCTTTTTGAAACTACAAAATTAAGAAACTGAGTAATTTTTATGAATCTAAAACTGAAAAACAACATATTGAGTAAACAAAAAACTTACTAGTTGTTTTGCCCTTGTGACCAAGCTAACCGCTCCTAGATTGTGCGTCGCCTTGCCCTTTCCTTTGCGGTCGCTGTTCCAGCACGTAGAATGGGTTGTGGAGCCTGTTGATATGATCCTCCCTATAATCGGCACTTTCGAGGGGTAGAACGAAAGAATAGATATATGGATAGTGATGAAGTGAATGGATCACACAAAGGTTACGGAAGACCTTTGATATTTCCTCAATGACTTTTCCAAGTTATGACACACTCGAGGTTTGAATCGCGGATATGACACACCTTGATTCGAATTGATTGAAGGATATTACTGACCAACAATCAGGTTTTGTTCTTCAAAGAACACACCTTGTTCTGTCCCTTATGATGTTTCGGCTGGAGTTTTAAACAAAAGAAAGAGTAAAGACAAGTCTAAAATTAAACATAGAAATTAAGAAAACATTAACTAATTTTGGAATAACCCTTGAAGTCTCCCACGCCAACTCCTACACTCCCTTGACCGATTTTTAATCAGATAATTATTGAGCTGGGCTGATTTAATCTCTTCTTTGGGCTTAAGACTTCAGAAAATAAATCCAAAAATTATTGGACTTGGACCTGGACCAAACTTGTTTAACTCTTGTGGACTAAGATGGATTAGAGTGACCCATTTGCCTCATTAAAACCTTCCTTTGGAAAACCCATTGGGACAAAACCAAAGGCTAGGAAAAAGAGTACAAACGAATCACCCGTTTATTAGTCCACTCGAGCAACCAAGACGGTTTGATTTTCCATGTTCTCGAACTGAGCTTTAGTCGGTTGAACTTGAGTGAGTAATGCGGTGATGGCATTCTAAAACTCTTTGGCTCTCGATCTTGTCATTGGTCCACTTGGTACGGCCAAAGCATCCTCGGTTTCAAGCTGCTTTTGTGAGCTATCCATGATCACATCACTTGTCTTCGTAGCGTCTTCACTCCAGTAAGCGCAAAATTTTAGTTTGCCCACGAAATGAAAATAAAGTTGCCGCGTAAAATTTCGCGTATCCGTCGGAAATATCTGACAGATACATGAAAATGCATGTCTCTTCATTGGTCACTTATACACATGTTTTCCTAAATCCGTTGGAAATCTGTCAGAAATATCCAACAGATTTCCGACGGGTTTATGGTTTCATGGTTTTTCCGATCCGTTTCGGTTGGTACAATTACTATCATGATTGTATGATGATTTCAAAGATAAATTCCTTTAAAACATCATTCGTAGTATCAAATTCATAACATTAACTTATTTTAATAACGTTTCATAAACATCTCTATGTGAGTATATGTTTCTATATGGAATTCTTTCGATTAAATTATGACAATTTGGTATATCATCTTTATTATATCATCTACAAGTTTGTTTCGTCACATTTCTTTTGCAATAGTTGTTATAATTGTATCTTGGGGTTTGTTCTTCGTGAAATTTTGAATTTTGATAACGAATCCCTAAACCCGTTGGAAATCCATCGGAAATTACAGATGGATTTCCGACGGCTTTGTGTTGACTGTCGGAGTTCCGTCGGTAATTTCTGACGGGTTTAGGGATTTGAGGTGTCAGTTTTTAAGGTTTGACTGGCCAATGAAGAGACCTGCATTATCCGACAGATTTCCGATGGATTTGTGGTTTCATGGGTTTTGGATGTTTTGGGTTTTTTGTTTTATTGTTTGTTTGTTTAGTTTTTTGTTTTATTTTTACTGGTAGTTTTTTTTTGTTTTTTAAGAAGAATTATTATTTAAAAAATATTTAAAATATAAAGTATAAATAAAACAAATGATCATAATTATTAAAATACTTTTTGAATTTCCTAATATATATATAAAAACAAATGATCAAATGTAACTACTCGACTCAGATGATGATCCTTCAGAAGGAATGTCGTCTTCGTCCTCATCAAACTGTCCAAGTTCTTCTTCTGATTCTGAATGAACTCTATCATCACCGAATGCTGTGAAATCTACCACAAGGTCGATATCAAAAGAATGCTCAACTGGATCCATTGGAACACTTCTAGTTGGTTGCAAAGCAACGTGCTTAGAAACTCCATAAATTCTTCCTCTTGGATTAATTGGAGTCACTGTAATTTAAGGATCTGAACGCCTTGTTAACCGAGAGTAACAAATATAGCATACCTGAAACAAACAATTAATCATTAAAACTAAAGATGAATCCAATAACTCACGTTTCTTAAAATATTTATTAAAATAACCGAACTTGGTCTGCCAGTGATGCTAGGATTAAAATAACCGTATTTGAAAACTTACGTAAAATTGCAGCCAAGTTATATAATCGTTCTCCTTATGCTGTTCAAGTTATTCTTCAGTATGTTCTGAAAAATAGCCACATATTAATGCCATGTAAATCATGAAAGCAAACAACATTATATAACCTCCGAAAGCTAATACTTAGGTATAAAATAATCAAGTATTTAACTAAGTTAAGTTTTTAACCTTTCGTAGTCCGCCATCTCCTCACAAGTTGTTAGGATATACATATTTAAGTGGGTCCACTCCTGTTGTAATAGTTTGCATTTCTTCCCTTTCCCACTGACTCAACCAACTTGCGAGCAGGGCATCTATTCTTCGTACGAACTTTCGGTGGAAAGTAATATTCCGCAAAATATGAGGCTTCTACGTTGAGGCTCTGTGCGACAATAGACCCCTCAACTCGACTTAAATTTTTAACCTTCTTCTTTAGATGGAACATGTATCGCTCAAAAGGATACATCCAACAGAATTGAACAGGACCACCTAGTGCGGCTTCTCGGGGGAGGTAGATCGGAAGATGTTCCATAACGTCAAAAAAAGACAGGAGAAATATCTTCTCAAGATTGCAAAGGATCAAGGGTATATTGTCCTCTAAATTGTGGATCCCCTCAACTGTAAGTGTTCTCGTATATAAATCTCTAAAGAAAGCACCAACTCTTGCAAATAAATAATAAACAAATTAAAATAAATATATATATATATATATGATTAATTTTAAAAATTCATGAAAACGAATATACCTGCAATTGCTTCATGGACATCTTTAGGAAGGAGATAGGCAAAAGCAAATGGAAGAAGTCGCTGCATCACAACATAGCAATCATGACTCTTCATTCCGATAAACTTTTCTTCTCCGCGGTCGACACAATTACGCATATTAGATACATATCCATCAGTGAATTTGACATCATCTTGAATCCAGTCAAACAATTATTTTTCTTTTCTGTGTCCAACCAGTACAGAGCAAAAGGATATTGATCATTCAGAAGATTTTAAAGAAAATCACGATCGCAAATCTCTGGCAAGTCCAACCTAGACTTCAGATTGTCTTTTGTCTTCCCCGGGATGTTTAAAACCGTATTCATGATGTTGTCAAAGAAGTTATTTTCAACATGCATCACATCGATATTGTGCCTCAATAAATGGTCCTTCCAGTAAGGCAGATCCCAAAAAATACTCTTCTTATGCCAATTGTGAACTTCCCCGGCACCGTAAACAGGTTCATGCCCATTACTTCCACATTCCGAAGTCAATTCAGCACCAAAATCTCTCAACTGCTTCAAGAGAGTACTACCTTCTATGTTTATCTCATCAGGTGGACCATCAAACACTTGTTTATTTTTCATAAATAATGTTTTAGACCGACAATACAGATGCTCCCTCAGTAGAAACCTTCTATGGCAATAAAACCAACATGGCTTTCTTCCGTTCCTTAATTGGAAAGCAGCTGTGTTGTCTTGGAAATACGGGCACGATAATCTTCCATGAGTTGTCCATCCATATAACATATCATATGCTGGGAAATCGCTAATGGTCCACATAAGAACCGCACGCATCCTAAAATTCTGCTGGCGCGAAACATCAAATACTTCGACACCATGACTCCATAGCATTTGTAACTCATAGATCAATGGCTGGAGGAATACATCAAGTGATCTTTTCGGATGCTGAGGGCCTGGAACAAGAACGGAGAGAAATAAAAACTCTCGACGCATGCACATAGCAGGGGGCAAATTGAACGGTGTTACAATTACGGCCACAATGAATACTGCTTTCCATGCTTTCCAAATGGGTTGAAACCATCTGTACATAACCCTAGGTACACATTTCTTCTTTCAAACGCAAAATCCGGACACAGCGATTGAAAATGTTTCCATGCTTTTGCATCTGAAGGATGTGTAATCTCTTCATCTTGACAATGCTCTGCATGCCATCTCATTTGCTCTGTCATGCACTCAGATTGATATAACCACTTCAACCTTGAAGTCAACGGTAAGTACCACATACGTTTAAATGGAATTGGAACTCTCCCACTATTATCCTGAAACCGTGGTTTAAGACAAAATCGACAAGTTCTCCGGTCTTCATCTTCTCTCCAATATATCATACAGTTGTCGATGCACACATCTATCACTTGATACGGCAAACCAAGACCAGCTATAAGTTTATGTACCTCGTAGTATGATGCTGGTGCAAGATTATCTTCAGGCAAAAGATCTTTCACAAAATCTGCTATCGCATCAACACATTCCTCAGCCAAATTGAAGACCGTCTTAATGCTCATCATTCTACTAGCAGATGATAAAGGCGAATGATCTTCTCTACACCCATGATATAATTGCTGCTTCACTGAGTCTAACATATCAAAAAATCTTCTAGCTTTGTGACTTCAACCCGATCCTCATTTGTTACGGTCGATGGCAAATTCTCTCTAAACGCATCATTCACCATCTCGACGGTACCTACACCAAAATCTACTTCTGTTCTATGTTCTCCTAAGCTATCCGCAACATAAGGTTCTCTGCTACTACTACCATAATCATAATTTTTTTCTCCATGTAGATACCAAATCTTGTAACCCGGCATAAACCCATTAAGATACAAGTGATGATAAACCATCTCTATCTTAACATTATGAGAATTGCAACAAATTGAACATGGACATTTCATCTTACCACTTTTTTGCACTTGCGGTTGATTTCTGGCAACTATCATGAATTCGCATATACCTCATGCAAAACCATCGTTTAATAACTTTGACTCCGGATCAAACATTTCTTCGTCCATCCAGGATCTAAAATATATAGAAGAAGACATCTCTCTCTCTGACGTATTTTTTAGAATTGAAATGTTGAAATGTAAAAATTGTGATTGAATGGAGGAGTATAGAAACATATATAAAAGAACGCTTACCATCGGAAATCCATCAGAAATCCGTTAGTTTTTAAACGGCTATATAAACATTCATATTTTCTGACGGATTTATATCTGTCAGAAAAAACCAACAGATTTCCGACGGTTTCAAAAGGCTATTACAACGGCTATATTAACGTTCATATATTTCGATGGATTTATATCTGTCGGAAAACAACCGACGGCGTGCCGATGGATTTCTGATGAAAACCGACTGATTAATATACGTTGGAAAATACCGACGGATTGCCGACAGATTTATCAATTTTCATGTTCGTCGGAAATTCGTCGGAAATTCATCGGAAAGTGCGTCGGTTTTGCGGTAGATTTCTTGTAGTGTAAGAACAAGATGGTTTTTATTATTTTTATGTTTTTATAGGTTTGTACACTTGCTAGAGTCAAAATGAAGATTTTAGAGTGGAAATGGATCAAAGCTCCTCAAGAGAAGAAGAAGTCAAGATTGAAGAACCGATCAGTGCACATTTGTCACTGATCGGTAAAGAATGCTTCAAGAACCAATCGGTGCAACATGTTACACCGATCGGTGCACCACCTTCAGATTTTCTATTTTTCTATCTCTAGGGCTTCTCCTTTCTTATAGAAATAGAGGGCTCACCTCATTGTAAAATTCATTCAGAATAGAGATGAAAATACTCACTCTAAAAGCTCTCTAAGGTGTTAAAACCTTTGTATATATTTTTATGTTTTTATTTTATATTTAGTTCTTGTTATATTTCTACTATCCATATTGATGTATATGTAAGTAGATCTGTTCATATAGATTAGGGTTTTTAAAGGGTTATTCATGTAGTATCATGTTAGAGTTTTTATGAGATTGATCATATAGTTCTTCATCACTAGATTGTTCTGAATACTCTATCTAATCTGATCAATTAGCCTCTGCCTAAGTCCTGATCTTAGTACGGTGACACATAGTTTTTCAGTTTCAGGACCGCCAGGAAGCCTACAGTTTCCTGCAGCTACCTGCACCAGAGCTCATGACCATCACTTCCAGAGCGTAGGTAGACTTCATGCCTCCCTCCACTGCTCTCTGTCCACGTCCACCTACAGGACACGTCTCCTGCCTTTTTGCACGTGCAGCTGCTTAAGGACCATCCCAAGTGATGTGATCTTAAATAGCTTGGATAACATGGAGCATGGACCAGAGCATGAACCAGAGGAAGCTAGGCTTGTAGCTGAGGATGCACTTGGATTTGAGGACGTGTTAGCTACACCAGGAGGACCAATGACACGAGCCAGAAGTAAGCTATTCAACCAAGCCATTGGAGGAATGCTTAGATGCTTAAGAACGGAGGAAGAAGAAGTTATCCAAACCACTCTGGTTTTGATACAAGTTCAAGAGCATCAACAAATGGAATAAGTGATACATGAGTGCTCTTTTTCCCTTGTCAAGTTTTGTTCCAATGGGTTTTCTTGACAAGAGTTTTAATGAGGCTTATGTATTACTTCATGATTATCCATTTGTTGATCCAGACCAGCCCATTAAGAGAAGATTTCGGCCCAGCCGTTTTAATTTAAATTTTAATGTAACATGTGTTGTTCATGCAGCCTACTTGTTTCTTTCTCTCTTTAAAATTAACTCTGTCCCTTCTCCATTTCGGATCTATCCATCGTTTTATCAAAAAAATACTTTCTGAGTTTGGATCATTGTTCGTGTGTCATATCCAGCAGCACCTTAGTGTCTTTTGGTGTGTAATATCCAAGATAGATTAAGTCGGTTCTTAGGGATCCTTTCTGCAGATCTCTAGTTCAAACCATTCGACCATCCAAATCCCTTCTATCATCACGGCTCACAGCCACAAATCTATTCTTGTTTCAACTTCACAAGTGCCGATTTTGGGGAGATCTCATTAAGTGGTATCAGAGCACACTTGAGAAGTTGAGTAATCCTTTTCTCGTTTATTTCTCGTCGATTGTTTAAATTTTTACCTACATTTGTCGATTAGAGTGTGAACTTGTGATTTGAGTTTTGAAACGTAATTTTCTGAGTTTATTTGCATCAGATCTGGGTTTTTGAATTTTTAGTTGGGTAAATGTTTTTTGTTCAGTCGATTTTCGAGTTGATTTTCACTTAGATCTGTTGGATCTGTGTTGATTTGTGTTAGAACATATTTAAAATCGTTGAGAAATTTATTTTTGTGAGATCTGTTACATAAATTGATTTTTCACATTCATATAAATGTTGTTAGATCTGTTCAAGGGTTTAAAAACGGATTTACAGTTAGCCAAGCGTCAGTTTTAAAAAAAATCTGTTTCTACTAGTTAATCGCCTGCTTTACAACTTGTTACTGGTGAGTTTTTGGTTTTGATTCAGGATGTCTGAAGATGGGGAAGAGGCCAGTTACAGCAGAAACAACAAACTCTTGATTGAGGCAATGATAACACAAATGGAAAAGATGATGAATGAGAAGCTTGAAGCTCTGCGGCAAGAGCTGTCTCCAAATCAACCAAACAGAGAAAATCATTCATCTGAAAGAGAAAGACAAACTAATCCCAGAGATCCAAGAAGACAACCAATGGACGAGGCTGCACATGACTATTACAGTACCCATAGCCATTCTTCTCAAAGAAGTCAGCAGAGAACAAGACATGTGCGTGAAGGCGGAGATCGGTTGCAAGAAAATCTCAATGGATTGAAGATTAAAATTTCGGCTTTTCATGAAAAGAATGATCATGATGCATACTTGGATTGGGAAAAGAAGATTGAGCTGGTTTTCAACTGTCAACATTATGCAGATATCAACAGAGTTAAAGTGGGTGCTACTGAATTCTATGACCATGCACTCAGTTGATGGGATCAAATAGTCACTTCCAGAAGACGTAATGGAGAGTATCCTATAGAAACTTGGGAAGAAATAAAAACTATCATGAGAAAGAGGTTTGTTCCCAGCCATTACCACCGAGAACTGCATAACAAGCTTATAGCACTTACTCAAGGAAGTCGCAGCGTAGAAGACTACTATCAAGAGCTAGAAACTCTTATCATCCATGCTGATGTATCTAAAGATAGTGAAGCCACTGTGTCAAGGTTCCTTGGTGGTTTGAACAGAGACGTACATGACATATTAGAAATGCAACACTATGTTGATTTGGAAGAAATGCTACACAAAGCTATTTTGGTCGAGCAACAACTTAAGAGAAGGAGCGGTTCTAAAACCAACTATGGATTCAGCTCAGCCAACACCAGACCTAGTTATGGAAGTGGAACTACTCTAGGAAAACCAAACTATCACAGGGAAGGAAAATAGATTGTGACCCCAAGGACATAAACTAAGCCATATTCAGTAAATCAAGATCACAGAGGCAAGACAGAAGTTACTACAAGGTTTCATGATGTTAAATGCTTCAAGTGTCAAGGCAGAGGTCATTACGCTAATGAGTGCATCAACAAGAAGGTCATGGTCATGCTAGACAATGGTGACATAGAATCTGAAGAAGAAGAGCTAGAGTCTGAATTGCTTTCTGAGAGTGAAGAGCTACCAACTCGTGGTGAATTATTAGTAACCTAGAGATCTTTAAGTTTGCAAACCAAGGCTGAAGAGCACGAGCAGCGGGAGAACTTATTCCACACATGGTGCTTGGTCCAAGGGAAGGTTTGTAGCCTTATTATTGATAGAGGTAGTTGCACCAATGTTGCAAGTGAAACAATGGTTAAGAAGCTGGGATTGATAGTGAGCAACCATCCGAAACCATATCCGCTTCAATGGCTTAATGATGAGGGTGAGATGAAAGTAAAAAATCAAGTGTTAGTTCCCCTCTCTATTGGCAAGTATGAAGATGAGGTTATGTATGATGTGCTTTATATGGCTGCTGCACATATCCTACTTGAAAGACCTTGGCAATTAGATCGTAAGGTGATACATGATGGCTTCTCCAATCACCATTCATTTGAATTTAAAGGAAGAAAAATAACTCTGATTCCAATGACACCAAAGGAAGTTCACCAAGATCAGCTAAGTCTCAAACTTAAAGAAAATGAAACCTCTACCAAGAAACACTCAAACTTCTTTGCAAAGGCTGGTGAGGTAAAGAAAGCTTTAACTTCTAAACAACCTTTACTCTTGTTTGTTTTCAAGGAAGCTCTTACAAGCTTATCTAACCTTGCACCGGTGCTGCCGAGTGAGTTAAAATCTGTATTGCATGAGTATGAGGATGTGTTCCCTGAAGACAATCCAAAGGAGCTACCACCAATTAGAGGCACTGTACACCAAATTGATTTCATACCAGGTTCAGCCCTTCCAAACCATCCAGCATAAGGAGCTAATCCTGTGGAGACTAAAGAGCTGCAAAGACAAGTCAATGAGCTTATGGAGAAAGGCAATATCCGAGAAAGCATGAGTCCTTGTGCTGTACAAGTTCTGCTCGTACCTAAGAAAGATGGTAGCTGGCGCATGTCCGTTGATTGCAGAGCTATCAATAATATTACGGTGAAGTATCGACATCCCATACCTAGATTAGATGATATGCTTGATGAGTTAAATGGCTCTAGAATTTTTTCTAAAATTGATTTAAAAAATGGCTATCATCAGATTAGGATGAAAGAAGGGGATGAATGGAAAACTACATTTAAAACGAAACATAGTTTATATGAATGGTTAGCAATGCCATTCGGGCTCACAAATGCACCTAGTACATTCAAGAGATTAATGAATCAAATTCTGAGATCATTCATAGGTGCTTTTGTTGTAGTTTTTTTTTAGGTTTTGTTGTGAGTGCAGAAGGGATCAAAGTAGATGACGAGAAGGTCAAGGCGATTCGAGACTGGCCTAGTCCAAAATCAGTAGGGGAAGTATAAAGCTTTCATGGTCTTGCCAGATTTTATAGACGATTTGTTCGAGACTTTAGCACTCTTGCTGCACCACTTACTGAAGTAATGAAGATGGATGTTGGTTTTATATGGGAAGCAGCACAAGAAGAAGCATTTCAGGCTTTGAAAGAGAAGCTTACTCACGCTCTTATCTTATCTTTACCTAATTTTCTTAAAACTTTTGAGATTGAGTGTGATGCTTCTGGTGTAGGAATTGGTGCTGTTTTAATGCAGGATAAGAAGCCTATAGCATTCTTCAGAGAGAAACTAGGAGGTGCCACCCTCAACTATCCAACATATGACAAGGAGCTGTATGCATTAGTGAGAGCACTCCAAACATGACAGCACTATCTATGGCCAAAAGAATTAGTCATACACACTGATCACGAGTCCCTCAAGCATCTAAAAGGACAGCACAAGCTCAATAAGAGACACGCTAGGTGGGTAGAGTTTATTGAGACATTTCCTTATGTCATCAAATACAAAAAAGGTAAGGACAATGTAGTTGCTGATGCATTGTCTTGAAGGTACACTCTACTCTCTACTCTTGATGCTAAACTCTTGGGATTTGAACAGATTAAAGAGCTTTATGAAACTGATTCTGATTTTCAAGATATATGTAAAGCTTGTGATAAGAGTGCTTCAGGACATTACCATAGAAAAGATGGGTTTCTCTTTTACGAAAATTGCCTATGTGTGCCTAACTGTTCTCTCCGAGATTTGTTTGTTAGGAAAGCTCATGGAGGAAGTCTTATGGGTCATTTTGGCATTGCTAAAACACTTGAGGTAATGAGAGACCATTTATATTGGGCCCATATGAGGAGAGATGTCGAAAGAGTCTGTGGTAGATGCGTAATTTGTAAGAAAGCCAAATCAAAGTTCAGCCAAACGGTTTGTACACTCTTTTGCCTATCCCAATGCATCCTTGGGCTGATATTTCTATGGATTTTGTGCTTGGATTGCCTAGGACTAGGAGTGGAAAGGATTCAATATTTGTTGTTGTGGATAGATTTTCAAAAATGGCACATTTTATTGCATGTCATAAAACTAATGATGCATCCCATATATCAGATCTGTTCTTTAAAGAAATTGTTAGGCTGCATGGAATGCCTAGGACTATAGTTTCTGATAGAGATACTAAGTTCCTTAGCTACTTTTGGAAAATCTTGTGGTCTAAATTGGGGACTAAGCTTTTTTTTCCTACTACATGTCACCCTCAAACTGATGGCCAAACAGAAGTGGTTAATAGGACTTTAGGAACTCTTTTGCGTGCCTTGATTAAAAAGAATCTTAGAACTTGGGAAGATTGCTTGCCCCATATAGAATTTGCATACAATCATGTTGTGCATTCTACTTCGAAGTATTCACCTTTTCAAATTGTTTATGGCTTTAATCCTATGTCATCTTTGGATCTAATTTCGTTGCCTTTGAGTGAAAGAGTTAGCATGGATGAAAAGAAAAAGTCAGAATTTGTTAAGCAGATCCATGAGAAAGCTAGAAAGAACATAGAAGAGAAGACCAAGCTTTATGTTAAGCATGCTAATAGAGGGAGGCGACAAGAAATTTTTAAGGAAGAAGACCTTGTATGGGTTCATTTGAGGAAAGAAAGATTTCCAGCTGTAAGGAAATCAAAGTTTATGCCAAGGATCGATGGCCCTTTCAAAATAATCAAAAGGATTAGCGACAATGCATACCAGCTAGATCTCCAAGGTAAGTATATTGTGAATTCGAGTTTCAATGTTTCTGATCTATTTAATTTTACTGCAGATGAAACAGATCAGGACCGACCCTGTTGGCTCATTTATGGTGGTAGTCGAAATGTTAAAAGTAAGGCAAGCACACAAAAAATAAGTACTTAACAAGATATATACGTCTAAGATGACAAATATCCAAAAACAATTTAGCTTACCGTTTGAAACCAGTTCCAATCGTAAAGAAATTAGTTGAATCTATCAAAAAGTCTAACAATTCTAAAATTATAATCACAAATATATATATAGTTCTTTTGAAAAATAAGCATAACTTAAAACCTTAAATACGTTTACCGTTCAAAAATTCTTTCAGCAAATATCAGAGTTGTGCATTAAATATATACTTTTGACAAAAATATGTAGTTTAGTGATTTGTACTCGATGTGTTACCATCTGGATTTAAAACCAAGATAAAATATGTTTGTTGACAGAAAAAGAAATACTATTCCAGTCAAAATTTTAATACAACCTGTTGTCCCAAAAACACTAAATCAAGTTTTTTATTCTTAATCTCTCTTTAACCAATTGTGTTGTATTCGGGTTTTAACGTGATATGATTATGGCCAGCAAGGATGAGGAACCTATGCAACATGGAGACGCCAAAGAGGAGCAAAGGCAGCAGCTTGAACCGGAGCTACAAGGAGCTGAAGATTTATGCATTTCTCCGGGTCCTATCACTCGGTCTAAACAAAAGAAGCTCAAGACCACTTTGCAACATCTCCTCAACACCATCTCGGGCAGTTTGGTGTGTGCTAATCCAGCCACATTGGTTGTGATACAAGCCACCTAAACATTTATCAAGAGAGGTGATATGACTTATACCTTTTTCCCTTCATTTGGTTTTGTCCCAATGGGTTTTCCAAATAAGGTTTTTAATGAGGTAAGCCATATCACTCACTCATCAGCCTCTTGATAAAGCTTAAGCCCATTTCTATCTCCTATCCAAGTGAAGCACAGCCCAAGTCCAATAAGAGTTCAGCCGAAAATCTCAAGACTTGAAGAGTTATTTTCTTTGTCAAACTTTGGTTTTAATGCTTGTAATTTTTGAGATTTTTCCTTTATTCTCTTGTTGATTTAAACTCATGTAAGGCTTCATTTGTGAGTTATCAAACATCTTTTCAACTTCTTAAACTATCTGAAACTTGTTTGTTCATCCTTGCTTAAAGTGTTCGGATCTTCATCCTTCACACCAAGCAAGTCGAAAGTCTTAGGATCTTTCACACTCCTAGGAAGTTTCATCTCGATCCACCCCTTGTTCACCTCGTCTAGGGTCTTCACCCACGTCCAGAGCAAGCCTGAAAGTCCAGAGGATCTCCATCTCCTTTGGAAGTTTCGCATCAACCCCCCAAACTCATCGGATCCCTTCCTAGTTCTTCACCTTTCATCTCTTCCGCATCTCTCACCTTGTCACCAATCATCACAACCTCTTGGAGAAGCATTCAGGGACTTGATCCTCACCTAGGATCATATCAAGTGGTATCAGAGCTGACTCCACGCCAGGTTGTATCTCTTCCGATCTGATATACCTTTTCATATTCCGATCTGTATTATCTGTTGACTGTTGGAATTTTGATAAACTCATCTTGTCTGATAAAATCGTGAGATCTGTTGAATCTGCTTCAAAAAAGAGTCTAGTATTTGTTAAAATTGATTCTAGAATTTTTGAGCATGTTTTGATAATTTTCCGAACCTAATTTAGTCGAACAGTCACATTTAGAGGTTATCGGAATTTGAACAGTTATTTTCGTGTCAACTTGCTAGAATTGTTTAAAATCATTGGTTAATCCTAAAATCGTGAAATTTGTTGCATTGAAACCATGATTCAGTCTAGTATTTGTTAAAATTGACTCTGGAATTTTTGAACGTGATTTGATATTTTATTCTGTTCGATCAAGTCAAACAGTTGTTTAGGATTCTAGAAAAGTTTCTGAGTTTTCTTTGTTGTGTTTCTTTGGGCTTTTTTACTTGTTACTTGTTTGAATCTGAACAGGTACCATGGTGGGAACCAGCAATGGTAAAGAGGAATCGTCAAACTCCAACAAAGAACTCCTTGATTCCTTAAGAGCCATAATGGATGAAAGTATGGCAACCATGAGAGCTGAATTAGAAAAATCAAGAAGAGCACGGAAGGAACAAGAGCTTAAACCAAAGCCACCAGACAACACATTGAGAACAACTTGGAGCAGCCCACATAAAATCTCTCTTACTCCAAAATCCAAATATGTGCTTTGTTCTGAATATCATTCGGCTAATGAACTCTTAAAATTTTCAGGAAAAAGAAGCTACCTAGAGTGGGAAACAAATATGGAAGATTGGTTTTACTATAACCACATCCCAAGAGAAAAGAGGATAGCTCATGCAATTCGCCAACTCACAGGAGAAGCTTATCAATGGTGGATACGAAAGGTTGATGATTGCTGGAATTACAAGGAGCCCCCTATCACCTCGTGGAGAGATCTTAAGGAACTAATGAGGAATAAGTATGCACCAAATGGTTTAGTTCCAAAAGAAGCTTACAGTCCTCAGCCAAAGGAAGTATCCAAGAATGTTCTAAA
Organism: Cardamine occulta; assembly: GCA_028015245.1. Lineage (NCBI taxonomy): Eukaryota > Viridiplantae > Streptophyta > Magnoliopsida > Brassicales > Brassicaceae > Cardamine > Cardamine occulta. The sequence continues at coordinate 17,736,456 of CM051376.1, read as the reverse complement.
TGAGAAAATGAAGGCTAATGTAACCTCTCAACCAAAGAAGGTCATGAACAAGTCGTGGTTCACAAGCAAAGCCTAAATCCATCAATTGAAACAAGCAATGAACGTCCAAAGAAATGTAAGTCCTCTGACCTTTCAAAATCCAAGGAAGTTACTTGTTATAACTCTCGTAAGAAAGAACATTTTTCCAACACTTGCCCGGAAAAACAAGAGCCGAATATCTCTTCATTAGGATCAAAACTGAGTTCACCAAATTCAAATGGTGGGGTAGTTAATCAATGTTTAAAAACTTCCAGTTCCTGTATAATGCACTTGGTCTTGTCAAAGGATGTTGAATCAGGTCATACTCTGGAGCCTAAGGATGACAAAGCTGAAGGAAACATAAAAGAGAAGAATCCACATTCAGTGTCAACCACTTCAAAAGCTTGCCAAGATAACAAGACTGAGCGAAATGACTATGAAAACTGTTTGGTGAGTAGACCATATCCAACACCGGCGGGCTGTGTTTCAAATATCACCCTCTTCAAAGCTGAAATGTTACCAAACATCCTACATGGTACTCATGTAAGTTTAGCTTGCGAGTTTATTCGATATTGGAATAATTTCACATTCACTCGTAGCTTCAAACAACCTGTTTTGAATGTTGAAATTTCAAGTATAATACACTTGATTTTGTCTTTAAGTGCCGAGGAAGATACAGGTACCTTAGAAGTGTGCACTGACCTGGTAGGAACCACCTCCACATGGAGCTTAACAATGGATCAAAAGGAGAAGCCACCAACTGTTTCACCACCAATCAAGACCCGAGGTAACTATCTTGACTCCCAAAGGCGAATGAAAGCTAACTTACTTTCTCTTGGTGCAGATTGTACAATGGTGAGTTCAAAATATTTTCAAGAAGATAAGACTACTCTTGTGCCATTGCCGGTTCATGAGTTTTATCTTGACAAAATCAAACCCAAAGAGAATCAAGAGCAAGATAAGAAATCTAATCTTTTTGCTAGGATTAGTAAGGTTAATGATGCTGAATATTTTGATCATAAAATATTTGTCTCTTTGGATAAATTCTCTTGTGTATCTAACCTTGCACCGGTGCCACCGAAAGTGAGCTTAACAAATTTTTGCAGGACTTGTCTTTAGGGAACAACTCACGGAAGCTTCCCTTTGATAACTTCCACGACTACAGTGTGATCCTGAGATATGATAATAAGATTCTTGTTAAATTCAAAGAAAACAGAGGACAAAGGATTAATGAAGCACTCGAGAACTACCAAGCTGATTTGGGTGCCAAAACCTTTGCTGATATTGGCGAGAAGAAACTATTTACTTATGCAGTTTTTCCTCACAAGGAGTCTGAAGAATCTATACAAATTCATGCCATGATCGTTCTGAAGAAGCAAGGACTTCATTTCAGCATCAAAATAAATTTAAAGGGCTTAACTTTGATAATATTACATCCGGGTCATATGGATGATTTCTTGATTACTAACATGGAATTTTCTTTTTGTCTTGTTAGGATAAAAGCAAGAGATCCTAAGGCTTACAAGACAAAGATGTTTGAATTAAAGAATAGGAATGAAACTAAGGACATTGCAGGAAACGGCAAGCATGGGAACGCAGTCAAATTTTCTTCGAATTTCAAAGATGAACCACCAGATGCATTGCCTATGCGCAGAGATAAAGAACTTGAACTCGACAAGGTAAGTATCTTTGTTCCCAAGAATCATTTTATCCCTGATCACGCAGATATAATTCACTTGTCTCTGTCACAAGAGCCAAACAAAGGTTTTAGGGTAGTCTTGAAACATACAAGAAGTGAAAAGAGAGAGGACGAAAGAGAGAGGAAGACCTGCACGTCACGGCTAAGGAGCAGTCACAAAAGGAGAATCATATCGTCTTTGATCCAGGAGAACCCGTTGAAGCATTTCCTTATGACATGGGAAACAAGATAGGTAAGGAAATTGTTGTGCCTGATGCAACAGTTCAAAGGTATGCATTTCTTTTTGTTCATAAATCTAAGTTGCTGGAATATGAACACATCAAAGAGATTTATATGTCGACTGTTGTTTTTAATGATGTGATTCATTATTGTGAAAAATTTGAGCATAAAAAGAATTTTAGGCATGGCGGATTTCTGTTTGATAAAACGTATGAACCGAGTATACATCTTGTGCTGATAGACAGACTCTCTAGGGTAACACACTGCACTTCATATCCTAACACTAGAGAGGCCTTTTCTGTTTCAAGACCATTCACTGAAAGTTTTGACATTCTGGTCTATAACAAGTTGCTTAATGAATCAAAGGATAATACCTTTTAGCCTTATGATTTCTTGTTTCGAAGTTTTGGTTAAAAGTGAACAGGGTAAACAAGCTGAAGACATGACAACTCATACACCAGAAACGTGGTTAATTTACTTGTGGCTAATGCGGTTTACTGTCCAACTTGATTATGACCCGTTGAAACAATGGAGAAAGGAACAGCGAGCAAACATTGAGGTGAATTCTTTTGGCATTCGAAAAGGTAATGAAATTATTGTGTATGATGCAATAATTCCAAGGCACGTGTTTTTTTGCTCATGAAGCTAGGTTTGAACCTAATAGAAATTATGTGCTCATAGATATTGCTAAATTCTCTAATTTTGCTAGTGCTTCACCCAATGCTGAATTATTCTTTGGAGAAATTGTTTATTATGATAGCATTCTGAATTTTAATAAACACTTAGATGATCATATTGAACCTTTGAAATCTGTTTTAGATGATCTAAGTAATAAATTGTGTGCTAGTCGGAATGACTATATTCTTTGCACCTATGATCTCTTGTCTCGAGTCTTTGTTGTGAGGATACAGGATATACAGGATGGAGAGCTAAATTTTCATGCACCTAGGACGTGGCTCTACCATGTTTGGCTTAAGAAAACTGTTGTTCAAATTGTTCTTAAACCAAAGGAGCGTTTGCTAGACATAGAGCATCAAAAGCCAGCAAACGAAGAGGAGAATATTAAGAACTTTGAGATTGGTTACCAGTTTTGGATTCGTATGAAGGAGAAACGTTTTGCAAACCAAGAGGAGTTCAAACTAATGCAAGAAGGATATTGTTCACTTCGAGTCATAGAACAGATCCATTCCTACAAAATCTGCTTGCAAGGTGAGTATATTCCGACTTACTTCAAGTATTCTAATTTAATCTTTTTCCTTGCAGATTGTTCGGATTTGAGGATGGATAGCATGGATAGCTTGGAGCTTGGAACTAATCAACATCTTAAACCTGGGGAGCTGGGAGCTAAAGAACAACTAGACAACGCCTACCAGCTTGATCTCCAAGGTAAGTACCATGTAAGTTCGAGTTTTAATATTACTGATTTGGTTCCTTATTTTGCAGAAGAAACAGATTTGAGGTCAAATCCTTTTCAAGAGGGAGAGGATGATATGATTATGGCCAGCAAGGATGAGGAACCTATGCAACATGGAGACGCCTAAAGAGGAGCAAAGGCAGCAGCTTGAACCGGAGCTACAAGGAGCTGAAGATTTATGCATTTCTCCGGGTCCTATCACTCGGTCTAAACAAAAGAAGCTCAAGACCACTTTGCAACATCTCCTCAACACCATCTCGGGCAGTTTGGTGTGTGCTAATCCAGCCACATTGGTTGTGATACAAGCCACCTAAACATTTATCAAGAGAGGTGATATGACTTATACTCTTTTTCCCTTCATTTGGTTTTGTCCCAATGGGTTTTCCAAATAAGGTTTTTAATGAGGTAAGCCATATCACTCACTCATCAGCCTCTTGGTAAAGCTTAAGCCCATTTCTATCTCCTATCCAAGTGAAGCACAGCCCAAGTCCAATAAGAGTTCAGCCGAAAATCTCAAGACTTGAAGAGTTATTTTCTTTGTCAAACTTTGGTTTTAATGCTTGTAATTTTTGAGATTTTTCCTTTATTCTCTTGTTGATTTAAACTCATGTAAGGCTTCATTTGTGAGTTATCAAACATCTTTTCAACTTCTTAAACTATCTGAAACTTGTTTGTTCATCCTTGCTTAAAGTGTTCGGATCTTCATCCTTCACACCAAGCAAGTCGAAAGTCTTAGGATCTTTCACACTCCTAGGAAGTTTCATCTCGATCCACCCCTTGTTCACCTCGTCTAGGGTCTTCACCCACGTCCAGAGCAAGCCTGAAAGTCCAGAGGATCTCCATCTCCTTTGGAAGTTTCGCATCAACCCCCCCAAACTCATCGGATCCCTTCCTAGTTCTTCACCTTTCATCTCTTCCGCATCTCTCACCTTGTCACCAATCATCACAACCTCTTGGAGAAGCATTCAGGGACTTGATCCTCACCTAGGATCATATCATAACGTGAAAAAATGTTCTCAAAAACTTAGATCGTTTCAGATTTGTTTATTAAAGGATCGTTTCAGATGTTTTACGTTATTTGCTGAATCTATAATACATGCCTATTTTTAACGTAGTGTGCATAACTTAGGGATCATTCACATAAAACTTTCGAAAATATGTGATTATTTCTTTTAATAAAAAGAAAAAAAAAACTTCTCGGGTCATATTTTTTTATTATTATATAAATTTTTTTTGTTAAATCTCGGGGCCTATTTAAATTTGCGAAAAAATGCTTTAGTATAACAATTGAAGAAGATATATTTTATTAACTTATCTTTACGATTGTTTACAACTCAATTTATAGAAGGAAGTTAACAACTCTGTTCCTATTCTACAGGCACGTGCAGGAGAGTAGCTGAAGACTAGGAGTTTAGTTTTGACTGGGCAACTGATCGTGTGATACGCCCCCTCAAGATGGACTTTCTAGTCGAGAAAGACCAATCTTGATGCAAAGTGGTAGAAACATAGCTCGTCCTAGTGGTTTTGTTAAAGCATCTGCAAGCTGATCTTTGGACAGCACATGTGAAACTTGAAGTTGTCCTGTTTGAACCAAGTCACGGATGTAATGAAAGCTGATGGCGACATGTTTGATTCGAGAATGGAAGACTGGATTTGCAGAAAGGTATGTAGCTCCTACATTGTCACAGAAGATCGTCGGTTTGGCAGAGATTGAGACGCCTAGCTCCTTAAGCAAAGAGACAACCCATTGTACTTCGGAAGCTGTGTCTGCGACCGACCTATACTCAGCTTCTGTTGATGAACGAGCAACCGATCGTTGCTTTTTAGATGACCAAGACACGAGATGATTGCCAACATATACTAAGTGAGCACCTGTTGAAGTAAAATCATCTTTATTACCCGCCCAATCTGCATCAGAGTAGGCAGTGATCGAGTTGGGAGATGATCTTGCAGAGAAATAAAGACCAACTTTGGTTGTGCCTGAGAGATATCGCAGAACACGTTTGGCTGCTTGGAGATGAGCAGAGGTTGGCTTCTGCATAAACTGAGAGAGACGGTTGACTGAGAAAGCAAGATCAGGTCTGGTGAGCAGAAGGTATTGAAGGGACCCAATGATCATCCGAAATTCAGTTGGATCCGAGAGAGAAACACCATCAGAGATTGACAGAGATTGAGAAGAACACATGGGTGTCTGAACTGGTTTGGCAGAGGCCATGTTTGTGCGTTGTAGGAGATCAACAATGTACTTTGTCTGAGTCAAAAGAGTACCAGCCTTGTTGCGAGTTACTTCAATGCCAAGAAAGTAATTTAAATCTCCAAGGTCCTTAATGGAGAATCGATGCGACATGAGATCAACAAATTTTTGGATGCTGGAAGCACAATTTCCTGTGATAATAATGTCGTCAACATAGACAAGGAGATGAATGACTGTCTTAGCACAATATAAGGTGAACAGAGATGTGTCCGCAACAGAGTTAACAAAACCTGCATCAATCAAAAAATCACGTAATGCCTTATACCATGCGCGAGGGGCCTGTTTAAGACCATATATGGCCTTATTAAGTTTGCAGACATGGTTGGGAAGATCAGGATCCACAAAACCAGGAGGTTGAGACATGTAAACCTCCTCCTGCAAGTCACCTTGGAGAAAAGCGTTGTTAACGTCTAGTTGACGTAAAGGCCAGTTGCGAGCAACAGCTTGTCCAAGAACCACTCTGATTGTTGTTGGTTTAACGACGGGACTAAATGTCTCAAAATAGTCTAGGCCAGGTCTCTGGTGAAACCCCTTTGCAACAAGACGTGATTTCAGCTTCTCGATACTGCCATCCGGAAGTCTTTTAATCCGAAAAACCCACCTGTTGCCAACTAGATTAAACCGTGGATCTGGAGGTACTAGTGACCAGGTGCGGTTACGTGATAGAGCATCCATTTCTAAACTCATTGAAAGACGCCAACGGTGATCTTTCATTGCTTGAGTGTGAGTACAAGGTTCAGCATCCTGTAGCCGCAGCGGAGAGGTAGTGACAAGGCAATACTTTTGATTTGGTTTTAGTGTTTGCCGTTGAGATCTAGTGACCATTTGATGTGTACGTGGTGGTGTTATTGTGTCCTTGTTTGTCTGATGTTGTAACTGTTCAAAGTGGTCAATGATAGCAGGAACAGAGACATGAGTATGTGGAGAAGAAGACGTACAATGTTCTGGTGAGGAAGGGCGCACTGATGAGGGACCATCACGAGGCGCAGCAGGTGTTAGCAGGGATGTTGAGCGAGTTGGCTGAGCAGGAAGAGGAGCTGCAAAGGAATAAGAAGTAGCTAACGAATCGAAAGAAGAAGGAGATGAGTCTGGACGAGGAGACTGATAGGGAAAAATATTTTCACAGAATTCCACATGTCGAGAAACAAAGATACGTGTAGAAGAAGGATCATAACATATGTATGCACTTTGAGTCGATGAGTAACCCAAGAAGATGCAAGGTAGTGATCTAGGATCAAGTTTGTGTGATGTGTATGGACGGAGCCATGGGTAGCAAAGGCAGCCAAAGACACGAAGTTTTGCATAATTGGGAGGCTGTTTAAGAAGGCGATGATATGGTGTCTCAAAATTGATCGCAGAGTTTGGGAGACGATTTATTAAATAAACGGCTGTGGAGAAAGCGTAAGACCAGAATGATGTGGGAAGATTGGCATGAGAAAGGAGAGAAAGACCTGTCTCGACAATTTGACGATGCCTTCGTTCGGAAATGCCATTGTGTTGAGGTGTGTGAGGTGGAGAAGTGAGATGAGAAATGCCCTGAATGGAAAGAAAATCTCGAAGGGCAGTAAACTCACCACCGTTGTCACTAAAGAAATGAATTATTTTTGTTTGAAATTTGTTTTCGACAAGTGTTTTGAATCTTTTGAAGGTTTCAGCAACTTGAGATTTCTGTTTCAAAGGGAAAAACCAAATATATCTTGTGAAATGATCGACAATGAGCAAATAATATTTATACCCATCAAAAGAGTGAAGAGGAGAACACCAAACATCAGAAAATAGTAGTTCCAAGGGACGTGATGAAGTAAGAGATGAAATACCAAATGGTTGTCTGTGGCTTTTATTAAGCAAGCAAGAAGCACAAGAGTTTGTTCGATGTTTATTTGAAACAGAGAGAGAAATAGATTGAAAAATACGTTTAAGAACATCAAAAGAGGGATGTCCCAAGCGTGAATGCCAATTTGAAAAACTTGTTTTAGATGTGGTGAGGGCAGAGGTTTTATTTGAGGAAGAGGAATTACCAACCAACTCGTACAAGCCATTGCTAGTCTTTCCGGTTTTGAGAAGCACCCCCGTGTTTCGATCCCTCACCTGAAAACACCATTCATCAAACAAAACATAGACTTTGTTATCAGCACATAGTTGTTGAACCGAGACCAAATTTTTCTGAAAATTAGGGACAAGAAGAACATTGCGTAAAGACAGCGATTTAGAGAGAGAAGGGATGTAGGCTGAACCCGTGTGGGAGATGTCTTGAGTGGACCCATCTCCTAGTAAGACCTCATCAGTACCGTGAAATGGAGCAGCAGAGGCAAGACTATACTGATCCGATGTAATATGATTCGACGCACCAGTATCAAGTAGCCAAGATGGTTGCGATTGTTGTGTGATGAACGTACTGTTTGCGCGTGGTTGAAAGTTGAACGATCTAGGCTGAGAGTAGTTGTTGCTTGCGTTAGAAGCCACAACATGAAACTGTGGGCATCGAGTAGCACTGTGTCCTTGAACACCACATGCTTGACACTTGCCCAGGTAAGGTTTTCGACCACCAGAGTTGTTGTAGCGCGGGCCAGAGAAATTGTTGCTGTTGTCGTTGTAGTTGTTGGTGGAGGGACGTGGTTGTCCTCTGTTGCGGCTGGCAGTGAGAGCTGTTGTGGGGAAGGTCTGTGCTGGCTGTGCACATAATATTGCTGCTTCACGATTGACTAGCTTTTCGTGAAGCTCCTCAAATGTTGGTGGAACATCACGACCATTGATTTGATCAATGACAACACGATAATTTTCATCCAAACCGTCTAAGATGTATTCAATCACATCTTCATGATCCATAGGTTTGCCAAGGAGGGCAAGCTGGTCGGCTTTGGTCTTCATGATTTGCACATATTCATCAATTGTGCGTTGGCCTTTAACACACTTTTTGATCTGATCTTTAAGTTGCTTGATGTGTCCACGTGAAGGACGACCGTAGGTGGATGCAAGAATTTTCCAGGCTTCAAGTGTCGTGGTGGCACAGGAAACCAAAGGTTGAAGAGGAAGGGTGATAGCGCCTAGGAGAGCCATGAAAATGAGCTGATCCTGTCGTTCCCATTGTTCAAATTGCGGATTAACAATGGAGGTACCATTGTTGTCGATCGTTGGAGTAGGAGGAACAAATGTTTCAGAGATATAATCTTGAAGATTATGACCTTTGAGAAAAAGAGAGATTTGTAGGCTCCAAGTTATGTAGTTTGTAGAATTTAATTTAGTAACACTGCTCATGTTAATCGAAAGAATAGGATGAGCAGAGTTGACTGGAGTGATGAGAGAGGCTGAGTCAGCGGTAGAAGAAGTGGAGTGAGCCATTAAAATGTTGATAGAGAGATAGCAAAAAGCTAGAAGCAGAGGATTACGGAAAAAAAAAAAAAATTTGAGAGGTAAGGAGTCGTAATGCTCTGATACCATATAACAATTGAAGAAGATATATTTTATTAACTTATCTTTACGATTGTTTACAACTCAATTTATAGAAGGAAGTTAACAACTCTGTTCCTATTCTACAGGCACGTGCAGGAGAGTAGCTGAAGACTAGGAGTTTAGTTTTGACTGGACAACTGATCGTGTGATATTTAGTTTTCAAATATTTATCTTCTACTCTGACTCGCATCTGTTTAAGCTTACCGAGAGACATTCCACGTCCAAAGTAAGTTCATCCTCGTCTTATTACCTTATCTTTAAATAAACTTTTGATCTCAAGTTTTATGTTATTTCTCCGAAGAAAGTTGGTTTATTATTTATAAGCTTCCATCCTTCTTTCTAAGATATACTAAATACCTATTTGTTTTTAGAATGCTTTTACATCGATTAGCTTAAGATTTGATAGTTATGCATCAAACAACGGGTGCAGGAAGTTATACGAAAATGGAGAAAAGTGGTTATTCTGGATCTGTTTCGGCATCAAAGCTCGCTGAAAACAGTCCTAGTTGGCCATATAGGGAATGGAAAAAGCGCTACCGCAAACAGCCTCATTGGGAAAAGGGTGTTCGATTCAAAGGCACATGCATCTGGTGTTACCATGGAATGTCAAGCACATGAAACGGTAACAAAAGATGGTCACACTATCAGAGTGATCGATACTCCAGGTAACTTACTTTATATAATTATATTTAGACTGTCATTGCATCTTTATTTATGGCGTCAATGATTGATATGTATTGCTTAACTAATATGAGGATGTGATCGATGCAGGTCTGCTTGACTTGTCAGTGTCGGCTAAATTTTTAAGTACAGAAATTGTTAGATGCCTAAATCTAGCGGAAGGAGGGATACATGCTGTGCTTTTGGTTTTATCTGCAAGGAATTCAATTAGTGATGAGGACGAAGAAACACTTAGTATCTTGCAGGCTCTATTTGGTAGTCAGATTCTAAATTATGTTACTGTTGTTTTCACCGGTGGCGATGTGCTGGAAGAGGACGGTGACACACTGGAGGAGTTTTTGGATAGAGATTGTCCTGCCTTCATAAAGGTAAGTGCTTTGGACATTATGATTCTTAAAATGCAATATTTAAGATTCTTTAACAACCAAAGGGTTGGTGACCTACTTATAGTATAAGATATCGGTTTCCATGTGATCCGGTTTTAATCTCGTTTTGGTACGGTAGGTTATTCTAAAGTCTGACTTTGGGTACTAGCAAAGATTATAGGACTTGCGGGATTACGAACCTAAGGCCCAGAACCTCTTAATTTACCAAAAAAAAAAGATTATAGGACGAAAGTCCGAAACTCCCGCATTTTAACAAAAAAAATCTCATATATGTATACTTTTGAATTGCAGGAAGTGATAAGTATGTGTGGTAACCGGAAGTTTGTGATAGATAACAGGACTGGTAATGAAGGTAAGAAGGCAGAGCAAGTCCATAGGCTTCTCTCCCTAGTAGATGATATGAGAAGGAGCAACCGTGGAGGGGCATATACTGATGACATGTATCATAAGATAAAGGTAAAATTTATGTTAGCATATTTATCTCTAGCGTTAAAATTAATTGATAAATGTTGTGTTTATTACAAAAAACCCACCCTTCCCTCTATCCCACTCTCCTCACTCGCCTCTCTCCTCACTCGCTCTCACAGACATTCCCACTCCCCACTCCCAGCGAAACCGACAGAATCAAAACAACAAAATCCAACTCAATCTCTTCATATTTTGTAAGTTTCGGTTACTTTCATCTCAAAATCAAAATCAATCTCTTCATATTTCTTCTCTTCTTCCGTTTCTTCTTCTTCATCGGTTTCTTCTTCTTCGTGTTCGGTTTCTTCTTCTTCTTCTTGACGCGTATCTGTTCGTTTTTGGTTAAACTAAAGGTAAACTCAGGTTTACTTGTTCAATTGAAAACTACATAAACTTCAATTTGGGTTTAGAGATTAGTAATTGTTTGGTTAGGGCTTCGTTGAAGCGGAATTTAGGAATTTCTGGTTTCGATTTAGGGTTACAACTCTTCAATTTAGGGATTTGTTATCTTCAATTTAGGTTTAAAAGTCTTCAATTCTCTGTGTGTGTATGTATGAATTGTATTGATATATTCGGATGTTTTGCAGACTTGGGAGCGATTTAAAGAGTGAAGACGATGGTGAGGACAAGAAATGCAAATGTTGAAGGTCCTAAAGATCCAGTAGATGGAGTAGAGTTGGTAAACACAACCGAACGTGGAAATAGTTCCCGTTTGAAGAAAAAAAAGAAATCGAGGGAAAACAAAAAGCAAAGGATAAGATTTTTTGAATTTTTTGATTACGATTAGTAATTAAGAATCGGTTTAACATGTAATTAAACTAGTTTAACATGTTTTTATATCGTTTCTCTTGCAGTATTCTCAAGAAGTAGACCAATCGGGTACATATAGTGGTGGTGCTGAGGAAGAAATAATAAGTAGTATAGTTAAAATAGAGTTAAACTTGCAGCCTTTTTAACATGTTTATATATCTTTTTCCTTGGAGCCTTCTCGTGAAGTTGGCCCATCGAGTGGTGGTGTTGAGGGAGAAATGGTAAGTACTACTAGTAAATGTTAAACTAGAGTTAAACTTACGGTAAAATAAGGTTAAAAACTGTTAAACTAGAGCTAAAGTTAAACACGCGTTAAACTCAAGTTAAACTCAAGATAAACTATCGTTAAAGTACTGTTAAAGTGTCGTTCAAATACTTATTATACTGTTTTGAATGTAGGTACCTGTACAGCCTGTGGGGTTCTTCTTTGAGCCTAGCCAATTGGCAAAGTTTTCGAAGATTGGTACACGGTGTGATCCGCATAGGTGTGTCGAATACATAAGGACGCTTAACGGAAATGTGCTGAGGTGGTTCCTGAGACATCCCCAGTTTAAGCACATCTTCCATATGTATACGGAGAACAACCGGAAGGTCATGGGTGCTTGGAGCTTCATCCAAAGGTTGGCGAAGACGGAGAAGCCACAACAAATGTGGTTTGTTGTAAACGGAGTCCCTATAAGGTACGGTCTTAGGGAACATGGACTTCTCTGCGGATTTTACTGCCACCAATACCCGAAGAACTATAAAAATCTCGGGGGGAAGCAACTTGTCAGTAAATATTTCGGGAAGGATGCTCAGCCTTGGGTGGAGCATGTGGAGACTAAGCTGTGCTCGATGAGTCCTTCAGAGGATAGAGTGAAGATGACTGTTTTGTGGTTTCTTGCCATAGTGATTAAGGGTAAAACGAATGTCGCAGGACCAATAGATTCGTTTCTTCTAAGGATCGTTGATGATTTACCCAAATGTGAGACTTTCCCATGGGGACGTTTCACATTTGAGGATTGTGAAACCCAGATCCTGAATATCTGTGAGCGGATGAAGGGTATTATCAGGCCAAGTACGACATTGCCAGGATTTATATTGCCAATTGAGGTACATTTAAATTTTTTAAACTAGTTAAAATATTTGTTAAACTATATGTTAAACAACGTGTTCAACTACGTGTTAAACTATGTGTTATGTACATCTACTTCCATTTGAAGCCATTCCTAATTTGAAGATGCATTTTAGAGAGAAAGTCCCATGCGAAGGCCAATGCCCTAGGATGTGCAAGGGAAGGTTCAAGGATTTTAGCACAAAGGGTTTCGGGTTGGGAGACATCTACAAAGGTCTCGGGAATTCCACGGTTAGCTTAATTTTAATTTTACTAGAGTTTAACTTTAATTTTACTAGAGTTTAACTTTAATTTAACTAGAGTTTAACTTTAATTTTAGTAGAGTGTAACTTGAGTTTAACATGTGTTGTTGAACTAGAGTTTAACTATAGTTTAAGTAGAGTTTAACTACAGTTTAACTATATGTCACAGGAAATTTCAAGCTTCTTGGTGGCTAAAGGTGAGGAGCGGGATCTGATGGTGGAAATCATGGGTGAGGAGGACGATTTAAAGTATGACATGGTAGTTGATGGTTGGACGACCATTCTAGCGAATGGTGAAACTATATTGTGGATATATCTCTTAGAAAGAGATCTGGCTCATAGAAACCATCCTACTCTTGCTACTGCGAATATTGATTGTGATGATGCTCCTCCTGCTATTGACGATCAAGTCCCACCCCCGGCCTTCAGGAATCTGATATTAGTATTTTTACTCAGTACTCAGCCTGTAGTCAAGGGAGACCTAGCAATAGGAACTTGTCCTATTGGATGCGAGTCCCCTGTCTTTATGCTTTTCTTAAGTAAAAATACAAGTTTATGTATGTGGTGTGTATGTGAACTATAAACTATGGATATATCAATTCCTTAGTCTAACATGTCATTGTAGTACTAAGGTGTCAATCCAAAAGAGTGTGATGCTAACAATCAGGATGAGATCAGATATACTTAATTCAAGCTAAGCAAGTTGATGTTGGATTGTCTAACAACCTAAGTGAAACATGAAATATGCAAAATAAATGCTAAGTAAAAATACTAGGGAGGCAGGTGCAGGTGCTAGAGAAGCAGTGCACAAATACTGTAGAAGTAATGCAACAAGTGAAAATGACGAAATAAATTGATGAGATAAAACTAAGTGTGGAAGCTAGCAAGCGAAGATGATAACTAAGACAAGGTAAAATCAACTAAGACAAACAAGCTCTCAAGAATGGGGTAATTGGTCAGTGACTCCTCTAAAATCCATCTAAGGCGCTGCCAATCTCAAACAGAGCTAATCCCTAGACAACGGGTTCACAAGCAATCAAATCCACTGTCTTGACAGATGACCTCAAGCTAAGGCAGTTCCAGACTCAGATGTCTCTGACGAAATCTACCCTAACAGGCACTAAGACTCAACTCGTTCTTGTCAATGAACACCCTAAACATCTAATTTCTTAGACTAGGAATGCAAATCTCTGGCACTAGTTGTTCAAGCGTTTCATCAACCACCTTTTGAGTGTGGAAACACTTAAGATCTAGTTGCAATTGATCAGAGAAAAACTAGCATTAAGAACACTAATTCATAAGGGATTCACAAACAGCTAAACTCAAACGCCCTAGAAAATCAAAGATTCGTCACTAACCTATCCCATTCTCAAGAACCCTAAAAACTACTCAAACATATTGAAGAACATAAATCCAAAAAATCTAAACTTCTCAGAATTCATTAAGAATAGATTAGAATGATAGATTATTGCAAGAATAACAAGACTACATAGAATTAAAGCAAACTAACAAGTGGATTAAAAGAAATCTGGATTCAAAGTCAAGAACAATGAAGAACAAATGAAGAACACTCAAGAACAAAGGGAGAAAACCTAACAATAAAGAGCTTACACTAAAAAAAACGGAATATCCTTTGGACAAAACCCAAAAGGGGTATTTATATGAAAATGCGGAAAACCCTAAAAATGGGTAAAGATAAAATAAACGGCTAAGTCTTCAGAGGTCGATGCAGTTTGACTGGCATGTGTGTAGTTGAAGGCCTGGTCGAGCACTCTGCTCGAGCATGTGCTCGAGCACTTCTTGAAATCTGCTCGACGTGTGCTCGATGGAGCTGCTCGAGGTGTGCTTGATAGAGCTGCTCGAGGTGTGCTCAATGAAGCTGCTCGAGCGCCTGTCCCTTTTCTGCCCGAACACTCGTCAATCTTCTTGGAAATGTGCTCGAGCACGCTGCTCTTTCTCTTGCTCAAGCATTTTGTCTTTCCCCTGCTCAATCACTTTGCTGCAGCTTGCGGCGTGGAACTCTCCGAACGTCCAGAACATCGTCCAAGTACCTAAAATCAACTCCCAAAATGCATATGTATACAATGCTAATGCAAAATCCTAGTATTGATGCTAAATGTGTGAAAAGACTATAAATGGGGTGAAACATATGATGAATCTAGTCCTAGATGATGATAAATTCATGCTAACACATGCTAAAATAGAGAGATATCAACTCCTCCAAACTTAGTCTTTGCTTGCCCTGAAGCAAACAATTCATAAGAAGGGAGAGAGGTTAGAAAATGGGGATTCAAAACCTAAGCAATGCAGTTTTAAAACTTGATCAAATTCCCAAGAAGCTATCTTGAATGCGATGCTAACAAGTTCTACTTTTAAAGCTTTAGTCATGCTCATCACATCACTTACTTAACAATGATTCGGCCTACGCAAGCATTCAGATTCTTCAAACCCTTTAACATTCATTAAGCAGAAACCATGAATCAAGTTTATGCAGTCATTGAACTCATTTAGCTAAGGGAATGGTCAAAGGACAAGAATGGTCCTTAATGTAACTGGTGACACTCATTCTTACTCAAGGGACTCTCAAAGAAAAACTGAGCTTTAGAAGAAGGCTAAAGGTCAGGGCCAACCGATGCATATAAGGATAGACTCCCATCTACCCAAACATATACATAATCGAAACCCAAACCTCTAAATTCAATCCCAGGAATGATCCTATTACTACCCTTTGGCACTTTCTGCAATGAATCCCTTTTTGATCAAATTTTTCTTTTTCTTTGTGTTCTAAGGGCGGTTTACCTTAACATTTGCTTAGTCTAGCGGATTGGGTGTCTATCTGAGGCTCTATCTTTAATGTATTTCATACAAGTTTCTCTTTTTCTTTTCATGAGCCTATACATATATTTTTTTTCTTTTCGTACTACCCAATCCTTTACTAGAGCTTTAATTATGCACATCTCTCTACTTAGAAGTTTCTTTTCTTTTTCCCTTCTCTTTCTCTTTTTTCATTGTTCGACTCATCCCGCTTAGAACATCCTAATTCGTTTCTCCCCAAAATCATGTTCCCACCTAGTCCTAGCTAGTCCATACCATGAACTAGAGCTAAACGAGAACTTATCCTTGTCAGCTCCAACCTAACACTTTCTACCAAGCTCAGTCTATAAAAAGGCCTCACACACACAGAAAATAATATTGGCTTGAAAGAAAGGTTGGTTTAATGGTGGGGAAACTGTTCCAGTGATGGGAATCAGCTACTTGGATAACAAGGGTGGTAAAAAGATGAAAGATAATCCAAGTATGTATATAGGTATCCATGAGTTTAAGTTCAATGCGTAAACATGATAATTATAAATCAGGTTATGGTCTAAATAGATAGGGAATGAATGCACTTCACAACAAGCTTCAGCCAAAATCAAATGTCAAGCAATGGATTCAAAGGATGGGGCTGCCTTATGCTTCAAACTTAATCAACATGCACAACAGAACAACTAAGTGGTTCACTAACATTTTGTACTGCATGCTGGGCTAGGCAAGAATCATCATTATCCCCTATGCAGAAATCCTAGATGAAATGCAACTATACTCAATACTAAAATGCTAATGCAGCTAAATGGACACTCTGTTTTTGTGGAATGATTTTTGAAAAATTTTCAAATTTTTATGGTTTTTAGATGCTCATAGATTATGCAAAATTCAAATTAAGAAAACAGGAAACAATGTTAAATACATCATGAACCCTCCCCCAAACTTAAATTACACAGTCCCTTGTGTAATAGAAATCTGGAACAAAGTTTGCAAGCGAAAGCAGAATTAAACTAAGTACAATGATAAATACAATGGGTTGGAGAGTGATACTTCAGTAGTTGGAGAAGAAAGAGTTGGTGAACTCTTCGATGTCCTTGCGGAAGTACGTTGGTGGAGGGGATTGGTGCAGCTTGGTAGCTCTGCTCAGTCCTGCTGCTTTCCTTTTTCTCTGCCTTGGCTCAAAGGAAGAGTATCGAGGTGGCTCGTCATAGGTGTTGTGCCTAGAACTAATGTGTGTAGAACCACTTCTCCGTAGGGTACTCGGTTGGGACAGTTCTTCATGTTGGTGAGCAGTGGCAGCTTGGTCTTGTGCTTCGTGTGCGTCAGCGGGGCTCTTGCTCTTTCCTTGACTCTTGTTGAAATGCTCCTTCATCTCCTTCCACCCCTACGTTAATTCCTTTACCGTGCTTTTTAGTGCCTTGATCATTTTATCCTGAGCTTTGTTCAACTTCTGGAGCAACCCTATTCGCTTGTGAGCCTCCCATAGACCCTTGTGCTGTTTTTGTGCTGCATACTCTTTGAAGTGAAACGACTCGGGCTGGGTGTCTTCGGATGCACTCGGGGAGTGAGATCGAGCTGAGCGACCAGGAACATCTTTTTTTTGCGCTTGTTGGAGGTCTTCCTGCACTGGTTGATAGAGCAATTCAATTGGTTGGCAGAAATCGATGCTAGCACTTGCTAGATCGGCGCAGGGGAGTTGTAGTTGAGCCGGTCCAGCTGTAGGGTGCATGAACTGAAATAGGCATTCTCCTGAACTTGGTGTCTTGTTTAGGAAAAATGCTTTCCTGAGGTAGTCCAGGTCCAGCCATCTTGGTGCGCAAGGCTCCGAAATCAAAGGTACTTTGCAGGCGACCAGTATGGGTGTGATGATACCTCCAATGCTGAGCTCTCCTTTCGAATTTATTCTGTGCAGCTTCACACCCCAGTCTCTATAGTTCTGGGACTGATTTAGCATAGTGAAGGTGAGACTTGTATTGTTTCTGTCTCCTAGCAGTTCCGTCCCATCCTTAGCGAATTCGAGAAGCCCTTTCAAGGCTAAGTCTATCACTTGCAGCTGACTTGGTTTACAGGGCCTGTTACTTGGCGCGCAAACATGGTATGGGCAATGGATTTGTGCAGATATCTCACTGCAGGGTGGCGAATCTGAGTGCTCTTGGACTTGCACAAATCCACTGCTATTGTACGCCAAAGGGATTGTAGCTCTTCTTTCACAAAATCTTCTTCTGATCCTGTCCCACTGCTGAAACCATAGAGAGGGTCGAGCTCGGCGGTGGTGAGGGAGTAGAGCTTTCCTCTTACTTTGAATGTGATCCATCCCAGCCCTCCGTCCGAGACATATTTAGGGTGATCTTCATAGAGGTGAACTTGAAGGGTAGCGAGGAAATGACAAGTTTCAACTTGATAAGCTGGTGAGTTATTTCTCATGAATTTTGTCAGCCCCCTAGTGCGAATAGGCATTCAACATCTTCATCTATACCCAATTTCTTCATGGTTGGTCGGTGAAGGTAGCCTGTCCCTGCGAAACCTCTAGAAAGGAAGACTGCTCTCATCTCTTTGGCCGTAAGCTTTGGCTCTGTCCTCTCGCTACTCTTTCCTTCCTTAGCCTCCACCTCTGCGCTTCCATCTCAAAATTTCTCACCACAACTCCTAACAGGTCGTTTTCCACGAGCAATCTCTTCCCGGTCTCGCGAGAATGCCATGGGCTTTGCTCTACGCTGCGGACTCAAGTGCTGAGGGTGATATGTCTCATCGAGCTCCTCTGTGCTTGAGTAGTGGACTCGAGTGTCTCTGCTGCTCTTGAAGGGCCTTTTTCCTCGAGCGATTTCTGCCTTGTCTCGTGAGAATACCTTGGTCTTTGCAGCACGCTGCGGACTCGAGTACTGAGGATGATATGTTTCATTGAGCTCCTATGTGCTTAAGTAGTGGACTCGAGTGGTTTCTCTGCTTGAGCGCTCGAGCTGCTCGGGACTTGAGTGCTCGACTCGGGTAGAGTAACCAAGTCCGTGTCTTCTCTCAATTTCAGACTCTGGTTCAGGTTCAGCAGGTCGTCGACTCTCCGCTGCATGCTTGATCTTCGCGTAGTGCCGTGCTGGTGCAGGCCCATCAGCTGCACTGGGGTGGCTTGCTTAGGATGTGAAGCTTCGTTTCTCTGCATAGCGCCTAGCAATTGCTTCAGCCTCTGTACGTCCCCGGTTGGTTATCATCTTAAGGTGTGGTCGGGTAGGTTAGGTTGACGTGGGTGCTGGGCGTAGTAGAGCTCGAGTAGGGTGATAGAAAAATCTTGGATTTAGAAATTATACGAAAAACTCGAAGATCACAAAGAGCGCGAAGAACACGAAGAACGCGAAGAACACGAAGATCAGAGATTTTTCGAGATTTTTGCTAAGTGATGAGTTGTGAAGTTGCAAAGATGGGAAGCGTTCCTTTTATAGGGAAAATGGGGGGGATGAACCTGGACGTGCTAGAAGACAGACGACGCAAGTGGCGGTGGAACGAGACAAAGACAAGAAAAAGACATGGGTTAGAAAATTGAAAAGCGTGATTTAGATAAGTCTTGAATGCTTAGAAATTATCTCGATTCAATTCAGGAAAATCGAAATCTATATTTTGCGCCATTATTTTATTTTTATTTATTTTTTTTTTTATTTTTTTTTTTTTTTAGAACCCCTTTTTGCGTTATCGGTGGAGCACCTCGTCGAGCAGTTTCATCGAGCTGTCATTGAGCATTTTGTTGAGCGCTTCATCGAGCATTTTTGCCCAGTCTTCACCGAGCACTTTGCTCGAGCACTTCCATCAGCATCTGATCGAGCACACATCGAGCACATTGCTCGAACTGACATCGAGCATGTTGCTCGAGCTCTTCATCAAGCATTCTACTCGAGCTCATTTTCCAGCCTGCTCGAGCACCCATCGAGAACTTCTGCTCGATTTATTTTCCTTCTTCCTCCACCCTTTGCGTGCACCTTAGATATTGAATAAAAACAAATTAGGAAAAACTACGAAAATCATGAAATAGAAGCAAATAATATTTACAAGGATAAACATGGGACTTCCTCCCAAGCGAGCTTGTTTAAAGTCTCTAAGCTTGACTTCCTGGTTTTTAGGTATTGATCGGCTCGTCCAGAGGAATTGTGATCCCCTATGGAATGTACTCCACCATGTAAGGTTTGAGCCGCTGCCCATTCACTGTAAACTCGTTACCCTCCTTAGTAGACAAGGTGACAGCTCCATATGGTAACACCTCCTTGATGCTAAATGGTCCAGACCACCTTGACTTCAGTTTTCCTGGGAAGAGTTTCAGTCTCGAGTTGAAGAGCAAGACCTGATCTCCGGCTTTGAAATCTTTGCGCAGAATCTTTTTGTCGTGAAAAGCCTTAGTCCTTTCCTTATATACCTTCAAACTTTCATAGGCTTCAACTTTGATTTCTTCCAGCTCGTGCAAGTCCACAGCTCTTTTTTCTTGAGCTGTTCTGATATCGAGATTCATAAGCTTTGTTGCCCAGAGTGCCTTGTACTCATCCTCTACAGGTAGATGGCAAGCCTTACCATACAGCAGCTGAAATGGGGTCTTCCCGATTGGAGTCTTGTAAGTGGTTTTGTAAGCCCATAGAGCATCGTCGAGCTTAGTTGCCCAGTCTCTCCTTGATGTGCCTACAACTCTTGCCATGATGACCTTAATTTGCCTGTTAGAGACCTCAACTTGGCCACTGGTTAAAGGGTGGTAAGGTGTTGCCACCTTGTGCTTTACTCCATGTTTTCTTAAAAGATTCTCAAAGACCTTATTGATGAAATGAGAACCTCCGTCACTGATCAATAATTTGGGGACTCCAAACCTGGGGAAAATGATAGTTTTGAACATCTTCAATACCACCTTCGCATCGTTAGTGGGACTGGCTATGGCTTCGACCCATTTTAATACATAGTCTACAGCAACCAGTATGTAGCTGTTTCCAAAAGAAGGTGGGTTGAAAGGTCCCATAAAATCGATGCCCCACACATCAAATATTTCAACCTCAAGGATGGGATTCTGAGGCATCTCATTTCTCCTGCCTATGTTCCCCATTCTTTGGCATGGATAACATTTGGTGATGAAATCTTGGGTGTCTTTGAACATTGTTGGCCACCATAGACCAGCTTGGAGTATCTTCTGCACAGTCTTGAAAGTAGCGAAATGGCCTCCATATGTGGAACCATGACAATGTTCCAAGACGCCTCTTACTTCTTCTTCAGCTATGCATCTTCTAAACAAACCATCTGAACCTCTCTTGTAGAGATACGGCTCATCCCAGTAGTAATGGTTGACGTCTCTGAAAAATTTCTTCTTGTTGTATGCATCGAGACTGCTGGGAATTTCACCGCTCACTAAGTAGTTAGCTAAATCCTCAAACCATGGTGATTTTTCTTTCGCTAGTGCCTGGACTTTCTTTAGATCAGCCCTTTCGTAATGGGTATTTTCGAAGGTCCAGACTAATATCAGCTGTTCTTCTGGCATGGAGTCGTCGATTGGCAATGGGTCTTCAATCCTCATCCGGGATAGGTGATCAGCTACCCCATTTTCTATTCCTTTCTTATCAACTATCTCCATGTCCAATTCTTGTAGTAATAGAATCCATCTCAGCAACCTGGGTTTGGTGTCTTTCTTTGCGTAGATGTGTCTTAGTGCTGCATTATCTGTGTAGACTACCACCTTTGATCCCACTAGGTAGCTTCTGAACTTTTCAAACGTAAAGACTACTGCAAGCAATTCCTTCTCCGTGGTAGCATATCTCCCTTGAGCTTCATCTAAGGTTCTGCTCGCATAGTAGATCACGTGCAACTTTTTATCTATTTTCTGACCTAACACTGCTCCAACGGCATAGTCTGAGGCGTCGCACATGATTTCAAACAGATAGTCCCAATTCAGAGCTTGGACTATTGGGGCTGAGATCAACGCTTCCTTTATCAACGGGAAGGCTTTCAAACACTCAGAGTCAAAGACAAACTCTTGCTCCTTGCAAAGTAACCTAGTGAGCGGTCTGGCTATTTTTGAGAAGTCTTTTATGAACCTCCTGATATCCTTAACGTTCTTAGGTGGTTGCAACTGCATCATTACATCGATTTTGGCTTTATATACCTTAATGCCTTTCTCAGAAATTTTGTGCCCCAAGACAATCCCTTCTCTGACCATAAAATGACATTTCTCCCAATTCAGGACCAGATTTGTTTCTTCGCACCTGGTAAGCACCCTGCACAAATTCAACAAACAAGAGGAGAAGGAGGAGCCATACACAGAAAAATCATCCATGAAGACTTCCACCATCTCCTCTATTAAATCTGAAAATATAGAGGTCATACACCTCTAAAACGTTGCAGGTGCATTACATAAACCGAAAGACATTCTTTTGTAAGCAAAGGTGCCATGTGGGCAGGTGAAGGTGGTTTTTTCTTGGTCATTTGGATGTATTGGGATCTGAAAGAACCCACTATATCCATCTAAGAAACAGTAGTAAGGGTGGTTTGCAAGTCTTTCTAACATTTGATCAATAAATGGCAAAGGAAAATGATATTTTCTAGATGTTGCATTTAACTTTCTATAGTCTATACACATCCTATGACCAGTTATTGTCCTAGTGGGTATAAACTCATCTTTATCGTTCCTCACCATTGTTATACCACCTTTCTTAGGGACACAATGCACTGGGGATACCCAGGTACTATCCGAGATAGGGTAGATAACTCCAGCATCTAGCAGTTTAAGAATTTCTTTCTTAACAACCTCTTTAAGGTTAGGGTTCAATCTTCTTTGAGGTTCAATGCTAGCATATGACTCATTTTCAAGGTTAATTCTGTGAGTGCACAAACTAGGTGATATGCCCTTAATATCATCAAGTGAATATCCAATTGCTTTCCTAAACTTTCTCAACTCGGTCAACAGCGATTTCAACTCATCATCATTAAGTTTATCATTTACTATGACAAGGTAAGTGGAGTTAGGTCCAAGAAACGCGTACCTTAGCCTTGTTGGGAGTGGTTTTAGCTCAACCTTAGGTGCCCTGAGTTCCAACCAGTCGTCCAAGTGGGCGGACTCGAGCAGTGGGTGTTGGGCATGCTCAGTTTCAGCTTCTACTGATGCAACGACCTCTCCATCTGTTCCCATCAGTTTCTCAAACGCTTCTTCGCCTTTAATTTCCTTGTTAGAGTCTAGCATCATCTCATAACTCGAGGTTTCTTTGTATAAGTAGCCGTTTTCACCGTCCTTAGTTAAAGCTGTCTGAAGATGGTCTTTTTCATTTAGCTCCTCAAGTAGCTCGTCTGCAAGGTAATCCATTTTTTCAATCCAAAAGAGCTGACCTTCAATCGTAGGCTTCTTCATTGTATCTCTGATGTCAAAGTGCATTTTGAGATCTTTGTCCATATTAAGTTGAATTTTCCCTTTTTGGACATCAATGAGAGCACCCGCAGTAGCAAGGAGGGGTCTTCCTAGAATCAAAGGATTTTTTGGCTCTTTATCCATCTCTAATACCACAGTCAGTGGGAACCACTATGGTTCCAATTCGGAGAGGCAAGTCTTCTAGTATGCCATGCGGAGTTCTCACAGATCTATCAGCCAAGACAAGAGAGATGTTGGTGGTTTGATACTTGTTAAAACCCAACTTCTTAGCTACTGAAAGTGGCATAAGGCTTATAGACACTCCCAAGTCGCAGAGACAATTTTGAAAAATTAATGGCCCAAGAGAGCATGGCAATGTGAAACAACCTGGATCTGGTAGCTTGACGATCCTCTTTTGAATAATAGCGCTGCACTGATGACTCACTACTACCATTCCTTTCACTTCCTGGATTGTTTTTGTAATTGCATCTTTGATCCACTTGTGAGATTGAGATAAAAGTGCCAATGCATCAAGTATGGGCATCTTGACCTCAATTTCTTTAATGTGCTTGTCGAAGATAGCTTTGTATCTCTCCACTCTGTCCTTGTGAAATCTCCCTGGGTAGGGGAGTTTAGGCTTGTAAGGAGGAGGGACGAATGATGCTTGCTTGTCCTTGGAAGGTGCAATTTTATCAACTGGGGATGACTAGACTCGACTTGCAGGTCGAGTTGATGTGTTGAGCTGGTCAGTCGAGTTGGAGTTTTTCTGTTCATCTTGTTCCTCTTTCTGACATAAGTCCTCCCCAACTTGGAATTTACTGTCCACGGTGATAGGAGTAGTTCCTATCCTTTCTGGTAGTTCTTTTACGTTCCTCAAGGTATTGGCATTGATTTGAGCAAAGTCCTTAGGATTTTGGATTGCCTTTCCTGGGAGTTGTCCAGGGTGCGTGGTGGAAGATGTGGATGCAGACATGTTCTCCAAGTATTTAACTTTTGAGTTTAGTGTCTCAAATTTGTTGTTGAGGGTATCGTAGGCGTAGTCCGACTGATTCTTTAGTTCAGCAAACCTCTTTGCAGTTTCCATTGTACTGGCAGGTTGACCTTGGAGTAGCTGCTGCATCATACTTCGCAGGTCTTGATCATGGGCAATAGGTGTTGGAGCTTGCTGTGGTGCAAAACCAGGTGGTTGACCTATGACGCTTTATGGGTTGTACCTTCCTTGGAAATTTTTCTTAGGAACAAAACCTTGAGTTTGATTGTAGGGGACAAAAGGTTTGTTTTGTTGTGGTGGTGGCAGAGGGTAGACTTGATCTTGCGGGTTTTCCACGTTGTTACTTCTGTAGAACAAGTTAGGGTTGTTCTTGTAGTTGATGAAACCTTTGTTATAACCACCTTGATTCTGAACATAGCTAACTTCTTCGATTTGGTCAGCCTCCCCATCTTGAACATGAAAAGTTTCTCTTCATTTGCAAAGTGAACGTGTCTCTGCTGGTTGAGGATGAATTTATCGAATTTTTCATTTAGAGACTTGATCTCTTTCCTAGTCCTCTCGTCAGAATCAACACTTCCCCTTATGCTGCGGTCATAGTCCTCAGTGTAGTTCCCATCGGATTGAGCAAGATTTTCAACTAGTTCCCAGCCTTCATCAACATCCTTGTTTAGGAAATTGCCATTGCTTGCTGTATCAAGAAGCATTCTGATCCTTGGAAGAACGCTTCTGTAGAGCGTGCTGAGCAGGGATTCATTGCTGAAACCATGGTGAGGACAACGGATAGTGTAGCCCTTGAATCTTTCCCAAGCTTCAGAGAAGGTTTCTCCATTCTTTTGGATAAAGCCGGATATCTCATTCCGGAGTCTAGCAGTGCGGGCGTTGGAGGATTCTTTTCCCATAGATGGGCTTTGTCACCAAGAGAGAGTGGGAAGAGTCTGAGCTTGAAACCATCTTCACTGACTCCATTGATCTTGGTGAGGCTGCAGAGCTTATCGAACTCGTCTAGGTGATCTAGAGGATCTTCCATAGGTAATCCATGAAATTTGTTACTTTGGACCATAGCGATCAGACCACTCTTGATCTCAAAATTATTGTTTTGGATTGTTGGTGGCACAATCCCTTGCCGCTGAGTGTGAGTGTTAGGAGCATCCCCTGCTCCAATCAATCTGGGCCTCCTCTGCTGAGGACCTTGTTCAACTTGTCCTTGAGGATTTTCCATTCGTACTGGATGTTGTTGGTCTGCTCTGATGTTGTCCCTCTGTCCTCGTAACGCTGGTCATAATCTGTGGATGTCGTCGAGAGGGCGAAAGAGGTTCTAGTTTCCTTGGGATCGTGTTTGCATACAGGTGAAACTTAGAACAGTGTGACTGGCCGAGCTGGTACCTGAAACACAGAAAACCAAGAAAGTTAAGAAGTGAAGTAAAAGTAAATAGAACTTGATCTCAAGAAATCTGAAATCCTAAATGTAGCAAACAAACACCCAATCGGCAACGGCGCCAAATTGATATTAGTATTTTTACTCAGTACTCAGCCTGTAGTCAAGGGAGACCTAGCAATAGGAATTTGTCCTATTGGATGCGAGTCCCCTGTCATTATACTTTTCCTAAGTAAAAATACAAGTTTATGTATGTGGTGTGTATGTGAACTATAAACTATGGATATATCAATTCCTTAGTCTAACATGTCATTGTAGTACTAAGGTGTCAATCCAAATGGGTGTGATGCTAACAATCAGGATGAGATCAGATATACTTAATTCAAACCAAGCAAGTTGATGTTGGATTGTCTAACAACCTAAGTGAAACATGAAATATGCAAAATAAATGCTAAGTAAAAATACTAGGGAGGCAGGTGCAGGTGCTAGAGAAGCAGTGCACAAATGCTGTAGGAGTAATGCAGCAAGTGAAAATGACGAAAGCTAGCAAGAGAAGCAGTGCACAAATGCTGAGATAAAACTAAGTGTGGAAGCTAGCAAGCGAAGATGATAACTAAGACAAGGTAAAATCAACTAAGACAAACAAGCTCTCAAGAATGAGGTAATTGGTCAGTGACTCCTCTGAAATCCATCTAAGGCGCTGACAAACTCAAACAGAGCTAATCCCTAGACAACGGGTTCACAAGCAATCAAATCCACTGTCGTGATAGATGACCTCAAGCTAAGGCAGTTCCAGACTCAGATGTCTCTGACGAAATCTACCCTAACAGGCACTAAGACTCAACTCGTTCTTGTCAATGAACACCCTAAACATCTAATTTCTTAGACTAGGAATGCAAATCTCTGGCACTAGTTGTTCAAGCGTTTCATCAACCACCTTTTGAGTGTGGAAACACTTAAGATCTAGTTGCAATTGATCAGAGAAAAACTAGCATTAAGAACACTAATTCATAAGGGATTCACAAACAGCTAAACTCAAACGCCCTAGAAAATCAAAGATTCGTCACTAACCTATCCCATTCTCAAGAACCCTAAAAACTACTCAAACATATTGAAGAACATAAATCCAAAAAATCTAAACTTCTCAGAATTCATTAAGAATAGATTAGAATGATAGATTATTGCAAGAATAACAAGACTACATAGAATTAAAGCAAACTAACAAGTGGATTAAAAGAAATCTGGATTCAAAGTCAAGAACAATGAAGAACAAATGAAGAACACTCAAGAACAAAGGGAGAAAACCTTACAATAAAGAGCTTACACTAAAAAAACGGAATATCCTTTGGACAAAACCTAAAAGGGGTATTTATATGAAAATGCGGAAAACCCTAAAAATGTGCTCGAGCACTTCTTGATATCTGCTCGACGTGTGCTCGATGGAGCTGCTCGGGGTGTGCTTGATGGAGCTGCTCGAGGTGTGCTCGATGAAGCTGCTCGAGCACCTGTCCCTTTTCTGCCCGAGCACTCGTCAATCTTCTTGGAAATGTGCTCGAGCACGCTGCTCTTTCTCTTGCTCAAGCATTTTGTCTTTCCCCTGCTCAATCACTTTACTGCAGCTTGCGGCGTGGAACTCTCCAAACGTCCAGAACATCGTCCAAGTACCTAAAATCAACTCCCAAAATGCATATGTATGCAATGCTTATGCGAAATCCTAGTATTGATGCTAAATGTGTGAAAAGACTATAAATGGGGTGAAACATATGATGAATCTAGTCCTAGATGATGATAAATTCATGCTAAAACATGCTAAAATAGAGAGACATCAGAATCTATTACGGAAATGGCCAAGGCAATGATGGAAGGGTTCAAAACCCTTAATGGTAAGGTTGGTGAACTGAATGATAAGGTTGGTGGTTTAACAAGTAGGATTGAAAACCTAGAGAAATCCAAGAGTGGTGAACCATCTTTTGTGGAGCAAGAGTTTCACAACAAGAGTCCTGGAAGATGTAAGTTAAATTTTTCAAATAATCTGAATGTGTTTATCTAGTTTAACTGTTGATGAGAGTATGGCTAATTATAATCTGAATTATAATCTGAAAGTTATGGAGATGGGTGATGATGGTGATGAAGAGGAGGAAGAGGATAAGGTGGAGGAGAAGGAAGAGGAGGGTAAGGAGGTCGAGGAGGATAAGGAGGAAGAAGAGGAGGATGATGAGGGTAAGGAGGTCGAGGAGGTAGAGGTGGGTAAGGAAGAGGAGGAGGAGGAGGAGGAGGAGAAGGAGGAGGAGGAGGATAAGGAGAAGGAGGAAGAAGAGGAGGATGATGAGGCACGCGCACCTGTAGAGGAGGCGGAAGCCACTGTTGTGCCCGAGACAATGGACCATGAAGATTCTACTCCTCATGGTCCAGTAGGTTATACAGATATGTCTTATTTTAGCAGCTCAAGTGCAAATGCTTTTTCAACTGCTGGTGCTACCATCGACAGACTTCATGAATATGGTAAGGAAGTTAACTTATGTTTTGTATATGGTTGAACCTAGTCATTTTGCTTTACTTACCTTCATTTCAACTATTTGTGTAGTTGTAGATCCTCAAACTGCCCTGGTTATTTGGATTCCTCCTCATGACGTGTTTACGTCCAATCCTCTTGAGAATGAGGAGGAAGGTTTAGGCAAGAAGAGGAAACGGAAGCAGTCCAAACATCTGAGCACTTCGTACACTGGGGAAAAAGGAGGTCGAGGAGGTAGAGGTGGAAGAGGAGGAAGAGGAGGAAGAGGCGGGAGGGCTAGCAAGAAACAAAAGGCATAAGTGCTTGATTATGATATTGTATTGCTTCTCTTTTTCAATTTAACGATGATGTTTTTTAACTGTAGTTTAACAATGTTATTACATATAATATTTTCATATATTTAACTGCACCGTCATTCCATAACAAAAATACTGCGCCGTCATTCCATTAAAAAATCAGCGCCGTCATTCCATAACAAAAACACTGCGCCGTCATTCCATAAATAAAACGGCACCATCATTCCATTTAATATTTTCATATAGTTTAACTGCCTAGTATAACTAGTTTTCTAGTTTAACAATTTTATACATAGTTTAACTTTCATGCTGAAACCATAAAACCTAGTTTAACCTTATTTAAAATGAGTTTCTCTAGTTTATCGTACATAATTAGTATTTTAACATATATTTAAAATTGTCTTATGGTGCTATGTATATTAAATAGAAGTTATATTTTATTTTTACATTGATATGAGAGTAATAGCTAAGTAACATACATTGTATATGGTTTTTACCGAGATATGAAGGTGAACATGCATAATATATCATTTATTTTTAAAATTTATTTTTACCACGCTTAACGATATGTGGCAATTAACTAAACTTAACCATATGTGGCAATTAATTAAGCTTAACCATATGTGGCAATTATTTTTTGTTAAACCGTTAAGAATATGACCGTGTTTAACAGTAGTTTAACTGTAGTTGAACATTAGTTTAACTTCAGTTTAACATAGTTTAACAGCAGTTTAACTTGGTAATAATAAATTTGATATAGTTTACTTGATTTAAAAAGTTATACCTGATATATCAAATACACATCCACCAACAACAAAAACAACCACAAGTCTTAGTGCAACAAATTAAAATAAATAAATTAAGTGGACATATTAAAGTAACCTCCAAGTCCTCAGGATCTCTGTCTTCCTCGGTGCTCCCCAACTGACGGAAACCTAGCCTCTTGAGTTCTGCCTTTTTTTTTGGGTAATCTGAAGGCAGAACGCATCTACCAAAAATATGAGTTGGCACTTCCCATGCAGATTTATTCGGTACAGGATAAATGGTCTTACAGTATGCCGACACCCAATTCTCAGAAAAATAATAACGTGAGCAGCACTCGTGTAGATCGACCTCTGACGTTTTTGCGTAAAACATAGTTGCAGCAATCGCATGTTCACACGGATATTTGTCTATATCATAACGCCTACAACTACAACTTTTGCTTCTCAGATCAACCATTTGATGTTTGCCATCTTCTCCAATCACCGTGCATTCGAGCATAAAACTGTTTAGCTCAGTTACTGGTAGCTTCTTTGCAATCTCACATCTCGTGTGCAATAACTTATACACAGAAGGTACTAGTTTTTGTGTAGGTGGTACCTCTGCGGCAGCCTTCCTATGCTTGTTGGACCATTCACAAATCTTGGCAATAATTGAATCAAACAATGGTAGCAACGAGTATTTTCTTTGATCTTTGAACACACCATTGATACTTTCAACAGAATTGGTGGTGCATATGTTGTATCTTTCTCCTGGAAAATAGCATCTTGGTCACTTACAATCGTCAACACTTTCATCTAGATACTCAGCATATTTAGGATGCCTAATCCTAAATTCATGATAAACTCGGAGGAACTCAACATCTGTGTAAATCCGACCACATTCTCTAAACTGGGCTGCAACTTCTTGTTTGTTAACGCCATAAGCACGTGATTTCACATTCTGAGACATATGCCACAAACAATATCCATGCTTAGCATTGGGATACACTTTCCCTACAGTTTTTATGATGCTTTTATTTCTGTCATAAACAAACACAAGCTCAGGGTGATCTGGCACAACTGTTTTCAACGTTTGGAGAAACCATCTCCAACTTGCATCGTTTTCACTGTATACTACAGCAAAAGCAAGAGGATAATTGTGATGCTCTGGATCTTGAGCAGTTGCAACAATAAGAACTCCACCATATACAGTCTTAAAAAAAGTCCCATCCACAATGATAACTTTCCGCATTACTTGAAATCCTTCTATACTAGGTCCCAATGCGAAGAAAACATACTTAAACTTGTTTCCTTCACCACATTCCAGCCATGTTAACGTACCGTGATTCATCTTCTCCAACATGTGCAAATAAGAAGGCAACATTTTATAGCAATCTTCTGGGCTGCCGCGCAAGTCAGCTACCGCTAGTTTTTTTCCCTCTCAAAGCGGTACTATATGAGACCTCACAACTTAGCCTTCTTTGCACTAAACCAATCAACATTTTTGGGGTTGGAGTTTCATATTCATCCGGATAATCCTTATGCACAACTGATGCAACTAATCGCGGTGTTCCCTTTTTTTTAATGTTGCTTGTACTCGTAGTTAGCCAAGAGCATGTATGCATCTTGTTGTATGTTCTAACAGACCAACGATCTAAACCCTTTTCCGTCGCAACTCGTACTGACCATTTGCAACCAATACCTCGACATTTATACACTAACAACTTACGTGTTGACTTGATCATAACGACTTCGAAGCAATGCTTGTGTACAGCTCTATCAACTAAATCTTGAACTTCGTGCTTACTATCAAATTCTTGTTTTACCCTCATATCAATGCCATCATCCCATTCAACCTCTACAACATCCACAACCTCATCTGGTTCTACAACAGGTGAACCTTGATAGTTATCGACACCCGGATAAGCAATTGTGCCTCGATATTCATCGACATCCAAATCACCTTGTGTACCTTCACAATCATCTACACCCAATTCATTGTTTCCAATATCTAGATTACAAAGAACAATATCCCATCCAGCAAAAGATTCTGATGATTCTCCAATTTCTGGGAAACAACCAACTCTATCTACATTATCTCCAGCATCATTCCTAATCTCGTCACAAATTCCCATAACTCTACTTGATTTACCAGACGTTATCTCTTGTCTTGAAGCTTGTGAACTTTTCCGGGTTTGTTCAACACCTTCCACTACCTCCACGTGCAAAACAACTTGCTCTTTATTTTCACATAACCATATGTATCCCAAGACATCATTTTCATCGTATATATGAGATACTCTCTGCAATACTCCATGAATGTAACTTAATTTCAACCTCGTCGCTTCATCTACATTAATTTTTCTACGTATTTTCTCAACCAACGATGAGTAATTGAATTCCTCTGCACTACCATACGTAAATAAAGAATATATTTCAAATTCTTTTGGATTCCATTTAACAACTTCTCCCCTATGTGAATAATGTCTACCATAATCGAAATAAATGAGCGTCATTGTCCCCTGCAAACAAATAATAAAAAACATCAGTGTATAATGTGTATAGTTTAACTTAGTTTAACCTCAGTTTAACTTTAGTTTTACTTAGTTTAACTACAGCATAACTTAGTTTAACTACAGCATAACTTAGTTTAACTTCAGTTTAACTTAGTTTAACTCTTGCAACATAGTTTAACTTAGTTTAACCCTGTCATTTAACTTCAGTTTAACTAGGTTTAACTCCTGCAACATTTTTTAACTTAGTTTAACATAGTTTAACCCTGTAAAATAGTTTAACTTCAGTTTATCTGAGTTTAACTTTCGAACTTACTTTACCAACAGTAACTGCGATTCTACCCAGATCCACTCGTCGAATTCCAAACCAAGATTTGACAATGGCTCTAATCCAAACTCGAATTTAAACTATTACTCATATATAAAACTTACATTGAAGAGATTAAAACTTATAATCAACATATTGAAGAGATCAAAATCTCACCTATTTGACAATGGCGGAAGGAGTTTGAGGATTTCTGAGAAGAGGAAGGAGTTTCGGAGCTGGATGACCGGAGAATAGAAAAGGAGATCGCCGGCGACGGAGGAGGATTGTCGGAGAAGATGCAGGAATTGGAGATGATTTTTCTTTGTTTCGTTCTTTCAATGTCGGGAAGAAGAGGATGAAGACGACGATGACATCTGATTTTTTTAAAAAATTTCAATTTAATTTTCAATTGAATCAAGGTTAAAAATGGGAATATTACATTTCTGGGTTAAATGAAGGTTATACAGATTACATAGAGGTTATGCAGCTTCCTTTTCTTTCAAAAAGGTTAGTTCAGCATTTGGTCCGATCTTGTTATTGTATAAAAATAACATTAAAATTGTAGAATATTAAAGAAAAATGTACTAATAGTTTATCTTTTAATTATAAAAGATTTATCTTATATTTTTCAAAATTTATTCATCTAATAAATATTATCGTAAAAAAATATTGTAGCGATGACTTTTTACAAAATCTGGTTGTTAGCTTGAAAGGTGTTGTGAAATGAGGTGCACCACATGAGTTATAATAGGGTTCATGGTAAACCTCAAAGATTCCTAATCCTAGAGATTTGGAGAGACATTAAACAAAGCATGAGTGTAAGCATATGGGTTACACAAGCTGAGACAGCCAGGGAAGGAAGATTCACGTAACAAGCTTATGGGATCTTGGGGAAGCGTGGAAGATAAAAAGAAAAGGTAGTGAAAGGTTGTAGACTCTCTGATGTGACAACCTATAGGTTGGATAATAAAAATGCAAAAAGGTAACGGTAGAAAAAGATATATGCTTGAAGATTAGAAAGAACAAGATACACACAAGAAGAAAGAAAAAACTAAGTTGTTAGTACTGGTAGAGTTAGGAATCCTACTAAGGTTCAAGTCAATTTACTGTTGTTGTGTAATTCTGGTTGAACAATCTTGTGTTGAAAGATCGGTTCAGTAGGTGGTCTTAAGTTGAGGTCAAGTCAGGTTCAAACCATTGTGTGGTGTTGTGTAACACTGATTCAGCTTGCTGTTTCAGTTGTTTGATCGAAATAAAGTATTTTTAGTAAAAGTCTCTATCATCTTTCTTCAATTGGTTTCAAAGCGGGAAACCAACCCGAGTTTATTACCTCGAACAGGTTGGATTCTAGGAAAAGATGAGTAGGAGCTTGAAAAACTAAAGCGAGGAAGCCTTGCTCTATCTGCCGCAAAAAGGGAACTTAGATGGAGCTATGAACTTCTCTTCAATTGTTGGACTCAGCTTAATAAGGATAAAGCTCAACTGATTAAAGAAAACGAAGAATGGCAAGCTGAAATCTACAAACTCAGTCTTAGAGAAGTCGTCATGTGTGGGTTAAGGTCTAAAAACAACTGTTATATATGGAAGAGGACTGAAGTATGCATGGCTGCATCCGTCTCTCAGTTGGATCTATGGCATAAAAAAACTCGGTCACATCAACATTCAAGAACTCCTAAAGCTTGTAAGAGCAGAGGTTGTGCGAGGAGTACCAAACCTTGAATCCAAGACAAAGACTGTATATGAAGCCTGCAATAAAAGAAAACAAATCAAGGTTAAGCACAAGTAAGTTCTGGACATAGGATCAAAAAGGATCTTAGAACTCATTCACATGGATCTCATGGGTCCAGTTCAAACAGAGAGTCTAAATGGGAAGAAGTACATCTTTGTACTAGTGGACGATTTTTCGAGATTTACTTGGGTAAGATTTCTACGTTAAAAATCAGAAACTTTAAAGAGCTTTAAGATACTAGCTCTTCAACTGCAGAAGAGAAGGGAAACATTATTCAAATCAGAAGTGATCATGGGGGTGAATTTCAGAATGAGGAATTAAAAAGTTTTGTCATGCGCAAGGAATCACTAATTAGTTCTCTGCTCCAAGAACTCCTCAACAAAATGGTGTTGTGGAAAGGAAAATAACAACACTACAAGAAATGACAAGAGCTATGATCGATGGAAATCATGTTGCAACTCGGTTCTGGGCAGAAGCGATCAACACTGCATGCTACATTATCAATCGTGTTGAGCTATTTTCACATATTTGGATGCATCTGCATGCTACATTCTGAATGACAAAAATCGTCTAGGAAATTAGTTCGACGCAAGGAGTAATGTTGGGATGTTCTTAGGATACGTAACAAACAATACTGCTTTCAGAATATACAACTGGAGGACTAAAAG